>CM051271.1:48376584-48731584 GCA_027921565.1 Artemia sinica
GCTCTAGTGTCGGATAGCAGAGATAATTTTCAAATGCAATTAGATATAATAAAAAATTGTTTAGAAAGAAAGGATTTAGAGTTGAACGCTAAGAAATGCAGCAGTATTAGTATTTAGGAGTAAAGGAGATGTTGATTCAGAGGTTCATTTTAATTTTGGAGGAAAGATCTTAGAGGTTAAAGAAGAATTTGTCTACTTGGGTGATATGTTTAGCGCATTAAGTGGGATGTCTAGGCATGTAGAAGATCGTAATTTAAGGGGTAATAGGCTAATAAATATGCTTTTGAGAAGTAATTTAAATCAGCTAGCTGACATGAGGATCCAGAAAAGAATTTTCCAGACAAAAGTAGCTTCTAGTCTACATTGGGGCTCGAAGGTTTGGGTTTTGCTAAAGCAGCTAAGCTAGAAGTAGTTCAGCTAAGATATTTTAAGAGAATTTTAGGCTTGAAGGATTCATTTAGTTCAGTGGTACTGAAAGGAGATTTGGGGCTTTTCTCTTTAAGGAGTGTTAGATTGGTTAGAATGGTAAAATTCTGAGAGAAGTCAATTAGGTTACCTAGAATTCGGCTCCTTAAGGCAGCTTATTTGGAGAGCTTGAAGGACGTTAGACGTGATTCATGGTCAAATCAGGTCAAGAAAATTCTGGACCTTTATGGACTTTCGGAGATATGGAATGAAGGAAAAGGCCCTATGGGTGAAACCGAGTCAGTATGGAAGGAAGTCCAGCGAACCCTAAATGACCAAGAAATCCAAAAGTGGCAAGCTCATAAGGACCAATCTATGTCTTTGAGGTTTTACTCCCAAGCCAAAGACGGTTGGGGGGAGGAGGTCTATTTTAAATTTTGGTTCAATAAAGAGGATTTGAAGAATTTGTTTTTGGTAAGAGGGGATAGTTTGGATTTAGGTGAGAGAAGGAAATTTTTGGGAAAGTTTAGGCTGGCGGCTGGCCCTTATTTTTGCCCAATGTGTGGATTGGTGAATGAAACTTATTTCATTTTGTATCCGAATGTGAACAGCTGAGTTGCGGAATGAATGTTTTGGACGAGTGTTTGGGAGAGAATGCTGGTTAACTGAGCGGATGGCTGAGAGGAACGCATGTGCTATTAAACAGTTGTGTAAGTTTCTTCGTTTAGGGATTAAATATAGGGAATCATGTTTGAGGGGATAGTCTGTTACTAATTTTAGAATTTGAATTTCATTATATGGTGTTTGTTGGTTAAAAATTGAACCTTGGTGTGTTTCTTTTCTTTGTGGTTTTGCTGTTCTTTTTTTTTCTTTTTTGATTTTTATAATCTAAAGTTGTATTTTGTTCCTGAGCTTTGGTTTGTAGATTGTATTATGTGTTGCTAAGGCCCACTGGCTTTTTGCAATAAATATTATGTATCTTATCTAAAATATAGATAAAATTAAATCTCTTTTGTACAATGACCAGAGCTATCTAAACCTTTAGAATTTTCTGAAGCAACAACCGCTCTAATCCACCATAATGGACAAGTACAATTTGTAATGTATATCTATGTCACTACTTTTATGGTTCGCTATTTTGTGTAACTTACTATCATTTGAAAAAAAAACACGTTTTTTTCATTTAATTTGAATAAGTTCAATGCATGGTGTTCCGTTTGCTTAAGTAATTTTTTTTTCAGAGGTTATACAAGAACAATTTAGTTTTATCTTGCCGTGCAACAACGAAAATTTCGGTACTCCTATGTTAAACCTGCTATTTTATATAGTGCTAGTTTGATTAATGCTAATGAAATAAAATAAAACAGGATGAATATATAATAGTTTAGAAACAAATTTGGGCTATGTATTTGCACATTAGGGGGTGGGAGTAAAGCAAAGCATATATTATTACGTAACCCAGCCTAACCTAGGTACCTTTTTTCCCCCTAAACCCCAAAAAACTACAGTTTAAATATCGTATACGCAATGAAAACCACACTATACATTGTATTACCCTATAGCGGTATCTTGAATTAAACCGTCCAAAACAGGTTTTTGGTGACTGGTTTCCATTGCAGTATATAAAAGAGTAGGTTTAACACAGGAGTACCAAAATTTCTTTATAGACAACCATCAGGATTAAGAATAGATAAGGTTGATATGAAAAGTCCAAAGTTGACTTATCCTATCTATTGTGACATCTATAACCCGCCAACAACTCTTATGGACAGAAATAAAGGTTTATCTGTTTGATAAGTTAAAAAACCTTGACTTAACTTGCTATTTTCCTTGCCAACTTGGTGCTGGGACATATTTTAGATTTCTTAGCAGCTATAGCTCATGGAAACAAACGCACAAACCAAGATGTTTCCCGCAAATATCCATCTGGTGATTGGACTTTCCATTTTGAAACTGATACATTTTTCTGATTGTGGCTAATTTGATAAATACATGTTAAAATACAGCAATAAACCAAGATGTGTTTTGAGTTTTGACCCAGTCTGAACTTATAATTCTTTTTTTCTAGCAACGGAGCCTGTTGCTATGACGTACAAGCTTCATCTGCGTTGCTATATAAAAAAAGTGATCATTAGGATGGAGACAATGGTTGGTCGTGTCAAGCAATTGAGTGCTCCTTCAATATCCCTTCCCAAATAAATAAAACTATTTGCCCATGAGATTGGCTTTAGTTAGTATGTAAAAGAGGTTTAACCTAGCATTTGACTCTGACTAACTATATGAAGATCTTCAGGCATTCAAAATTTTTCTCGCAAGATTTTTTTTCTTTTTGTGAAGTGATTAAGCTGGGGTAGAGGTCTTTGAGCATTTATCTGTATAGTTTGCCGAGTTGTGGCAGGAAATTTTTGTTGTGACAGTGTGTTGAGTTGTGATATAAATTTGAAACGAATTAAGTTTTGCTACATTAATTGTAGCTGGTCGAAAGCTTGAAGAATGAATTTGGGCTTGTCGAGTTTTCCAGGGACAAGCTATGCCAGGAAGAAGTACGTACTATTTGTACTGATTTGGTAGAATTTTTCTTGGGAAGAATTTGCCTGAACTGTACATACATGTAATCACAAAGACGCAAACATTTATGCCCAGGCGGGCGATTAAATACTTACCTTTGTCATTCTCAGTGATTGAATCCGCTTCAATAAATTTATACTTTAGCCTGTTTAAATGTACAAAGTGCTCAAATCAATGCAATGCAATGTTCTTTTTTCTTCTTTTTTTTCGTTTTTTTTATACGTACCATAGATAACACACCACCAAAATAAAAAATCATTTACCTAGATTTAAAAATATTATCCCCATTAGCTAAAACAATATCAATAAAACAAGAATCACTTAAAGACGTCTGCTGCCTTAATTTCTTATCATTTAAAAATTTAATCACATACAAGACATCAATTGGATTATATAAGATATTGTGATAGAGCGATAGTAAAATCAATACATCCCATGCAAGATAAACAAAATATAGAAATCTTGTGTTAGCAGTGTTGAGCAAATACTGTTTAATTTCCTAACCTTAGAGCAGAACAATTTGTGTGTTAGGTAACACATTTTTTTTTTGTGCGGGTGTTTTTTACCTTTGAAATGCAAAATATGGTCCATTTGGACATGCCATAGGGAATTTGCTGAAACAAAGTCTTACCTTATAACTGTCAAATTCGGTTCTGAACCATTACTATGACTGGCCATTTGAAGAGAAAACGTCTTCGCAAGAATTCTTTTTAAGTAAAAAATTGTCTGAAAATGACTAATGAAACTCAAAGTTGAATCTTCACGACTAATTTCTTTTTTGAAAGTGGATTTTTCAATTTTTAGATTGAAGCTTCAAATTTCAATTACAATTGTTTTAATTTTAGTATAAGGAAACTAACTTCAGTAGCCAGTCTGCCATAGATTTTTTTCATGAGTGTCGAAAGTCCAGTTTTTCTAAAAACAGTCCTCTAAAATAGTTTTTCTTACACAGTTTCCACACAGCATTACGCATGTCAATAATGTAATTTCTCTTAAAACGTCTGGCTTAGACATTTTTACCTAGAAATTGACAAAATAACATTCTAGCTGAATCTTCGTGACTGACTTCATTTAAAAACATTTTTTTGATTTGACATTGAAGTTTTCAATTCCGATTACAATCGTTTTAACTTAAGTACGAGAAAATTTTAAAGTTTTTCATAAGAGTGTCAAAAGCCCAGTTTCTCTAAAATCCGTTTTCTAAAATGGTTTCTCTTAGGCAGTATTCAGACAGCGGTACTGATTTACAGCATGGTTTAAAGCTTTCCGAATTAAATGTTGCATCTACACATTTGGTTAGTTTTCATCTATTTATTGAACATAAAAAAAAAACATAAATATATGCAACACCACAAGTTCTTTTGTATGACTATTTGACAAAAGACAAACAAAACTACCACTCCCCCTACGCTAAAAAGAATACCTTGAATTGCATTGACAAATGAACTTACTGTAAAATAGCATGTGCTTACATGCTTATATTATAGTATTACATTTGTTGTGTAAAGACAAAAACTTTACAACGATCAAGATTACAAGGAGTACACGGAGGAGATAGACAAGTGGGAGGGATGACCTTAAGATGTTATCCCATGGTTGATAAACTAAGCATTAGACATAAAAATTCAAAGGTCATTATATATATATATATATATATATATATATATATATATATATATATGTATATATATATATATATATATATATAATATATATATATATATATATATATATATATATATATATATATATATATATATATATATATATATATATACATATATATATATATATATATATATATATATATATATATATATATATATATATATATATATATATATATATAATATATATATATATATATATATATATATATATATATATATATAATATATATAATATATATATATATATATATATATATATATATATATATATATATATATATATATAATATATATATATATATATATATATATATATATATATATATATATATATATATATATGCCTGAAAAACTTTCTCATTTTTTATTCTTGAATAATAATTTATGGTCGTTTTCTTTTAAGTTATTGTAGTCTTCTAGTTCTACTGATCTTAAGTTTAATATGGCCTTTACTATATATATATATATATATATATATATATAATATATATATATATATATATATATATATATATATATATATATATATATATATATATATATATATATATATACATATACATATATATATATATATATATATATATATATATATATATATATATATATATATATATCTATATATATATATATATATATATATATATATATATATATATATATACATATGTATATATATATATATATATATATATATATATATATATATATATATATATATATATATTATATATATATAATATATATATATATATATATATATATATATATATATATATATATATATATATATATATATATATGGTACCCGCTGGGCTTGCCCCTTAAATTGCGGGGACAAGGTAGGCAGCCTCCAACGCTTCCCTTACTTCTCTCGTAAGTGAATTTCTGCTATTCATTTGGATTGAATTATTTCATTTGGATAATTAGAAGGCGTTTATTGGAAAGTGGGGGGACTTAAAAAAGCCCCCTTGCGGACAAGTCATTGTTTTGTGACTTTACTTTAAGATTTAATTACGCTTAGAACTACGATGGCTGAAAGTGAAAAAATTATTTTGAATCCGTTACTGAATTGTGTAACGAGAGCACTAACAGATGGAATAAAATTGGAGTGTATCGTAAAAGCGTGTGTTGCTTTCTATACACATGAAGATTTTATAAAGGCAAAGCGAATCCTTCATACTGAGTTGAATATTACGAATCGTCTTGTGACCTACTCTAAAGATGAAGACAATATCATTGAAATATGCAAAATTCTAGTTTCAGCTGCGAAAAATAATATGAGCATGCCAAAATTTGTCATCTTTAACCCCTGCTCGGTTCCGGTCATCGGAGATGCGGTGAATGCAACAGTTACTGCCAAAGTAAATGAACTCTCTCGGAAGCTTGATAATTTTTTGGCCACCCAGTCCGCTCCAACCACCAGTATTTTCACAAGCAGTCGTAGTGCACCTGAAACGTCCAAGCCCAGAAACTCTACCTATTCTGTCGTCTTGAAAAATCCCCCCATGGAGCTCAATGGCCCAAATGACCGGAAAGCTTTCATAGACAGTTTCTGTGAAAATACAAATGACATTAGTGAACTTCGCAAATCTGCAAACGAATGGAAGCTAGTGGTCAGGTCGAAAGCTGCAGCAGCGAAAATCGTTGAGAAAGCGAAATCTTCCAAGCCCGATCTCAAAATTACTGTTCGAGAACCCCTGCACATAGCTGTGCTTCGAAATGTCCCTGAGGATATAAACTGTGAAGGACTAAAAAATCTAATCCCGAATAGTACGAAGACTGAACAGTGCGGAAAATCCCGTTCTTTCAAAGTGTATTTTAACACTCTTAGTGAGCTCCTACAATTTCTGAGTGTTTCGGTGATTATCGGCTACGAGCGTCTACCTGCTGATCCGTTTAAGTTCTTGCCAAGACGATGCTATAACTGTCACAAAATCGGTCATCTCGCTTCCCAGTGTACGGCTGAATCTGTATGCTCTAGATGTGCCTCAAGTGAACATTGTTCTACGCGAGATGAACCATGCAGACAGCCGACATTCTGCGTTGAATGCAAAATCGGCAGTCACACGTGTTACAGTGTAAAATGTCCCTCAAATAGTAATCCACAAAAGAAATGACATCTGAAGCTTGTGCAGTTAAATGTTTATCGTGGAACATTAATGGCTCGTTCCCGAATAAAATTCCGATCTTAGATGTTGTTTTTGAGCAAAATGAAGTTGTCTGTTTACAAGAACATTTCGTCACAAGCCGCAGTAAAAGTATTCTTAGTTTTAATAGTTCAGTATCGGTCTATTCAGTTTCAGCGAAGCAGCTAAGTGGAAAAGGGCAACCCTCCGGTGGTATTGCCACTTTTGTTCGTTCGACTCTAAGATCTAGTGTATTTGAAGTCAATGATAATTTTCTGGCGATTCGTGTTGAGGGCTGTGTTTTTATTAATGTATATTTGCCTACAAATTACCATGATGAGCGTTCGGAGCGTGCTTTTACTTATTCTAGTGATAAACTCGGCCAGTGTATTAACCGTATTAGATCCTTAAGCCTTGAATGCATACTAGTTGGTGACTTCAATTGCGACTTGAATGAACCGCTCTTATCTAGGTCTTTACGTTCTACGTTGTTGCTTAGTATTTTTGGAGACCAGTTTGATCTCAAGTGCAAAGATTTAAATTTTACACATGTACACACCTCAATGTCCACATCAGATCTCGATCACGTCGTTGCGTCCGCAAATCTCAGGATTTCGCCTGTCAAGGTTGTGCTTGATTTTCAGCTGTCTGATCACTTACCAATACAGTTCTCAGCCGATATTCCTTGCCACAGCTCAGATACACAAACGCAAACAACTTCAAAAACACGTCCTAGGCCTCGCCGTGATTGGCGTAAAATTAACCCTGTTTTATTTCAAGAAGAAGCCGCCAGAGTCCTTAGTAAGATCCGTGTCCCTTTCCATCTTTTCTCTGGATTAACTGCTCTTTCAAGGGAGGAAACACAACTATCAGTTGACTTTTATTGCGCAGAAATTGGCCATGCCCTTCGCTGTGCTGAAAAAGCTGCCGTCCCACTAAGTAGACCCCGTCATCATACCCTTCCATGCTGGTCTGAAAATCCAGAGTTAGTGGATACCCATTCTAAGTCTAATTTTTGGCTTCAACTTTGGGTTTCATGTGGACGACCCCGTTCGGGGGTAGTCAATTCAATCCGCCTGCTCACAAAAAGAAAATTCGCAAAGGAGCTAAAAGCTCACAGAAAAAAGATGATTCATATCGAATCTACACGGGCCAAAATTAATCCTTCTCTCCTTTGGCGTTTTCTTTCCTCTAAAAGCGATGAGTCTTTATCCGCATCTGCTATCCCTGATTCTGAATGGTACGCATATTATGGGTCAGAATTTTCGCCTCCTGACCCAGCCCTCAACGAAAGATACGAAGCTGAGTTGGACGACTTCTTAGATAGTTGTTTTCGGAGTGATTATCTTGTAACGGAGGGAGCTGTATGTAGGACCATCTCTCACCTAAAACCTAAACAATCTTTTGGGATTGACGGGATCAGTGCACTCCATCTAAAAAGTGGTGGGCCCGCTCTCATTAGTCATGCAGCCCTCCTAATGCAGATTATCCTCATTCAGGGTATTGTCCCAACCACTTTCTCAATTGGAGATCTTACGCCAGTTCCTAAAAAAGGAAAAGTTACCATGCAATGCTACTCTTTCCGTCCAATCACGGTTGCTACCACTTTCTGCAAGTTATTTGAACTTTTATTCGTAGATGAGTTTGAAAAACTGTGTTGTAGTCCACCAAGACAATTCGGTTTCCAACGCGGCATTGGTTGTGCGGAAGCGCTCCATGTCGTTGCATATGCACTCCTGGATGCACACAAATCAGGAGAAAGTCTAGCGATCGGGGGCTTAGACCTGCAGAGAGCGTTTGATTCATTGATTCATGCACGTATGTTGCTAAACTCAGCTAAAAGAGGAGTGAACTCAAATATCATCCGGGCTTTCCGTGATATTTATTCTCACCTTCGCGTGCGACTCAAGCTCCCTCCCGATAAAGGCCTTCCGCCAGCCCCACGGTCAGCTTTGATACCAGTCCATAAAGGTGCCCGTCAGGGAGCAGTTTTATCCCTCAATTTCTTCAATAACTACATTATTGAACCTCAAGACAGCTGTCCTTCATCATGCATTCTCAGTTCCATTGACATCTCCCTAGTGTGCTATGCCGATGACACGCTGAATCTCAGTCGGACGCTTAACCGCCTTTCAGAAATATTCTCATGTCTGCAGTCCAACTACGAGAAAGTCGGTCTGAGATTTAACTCCCAAAAGTCGGAAGTTTTGCTTTATAATTGGAAGAATGACCCTCCTACTAATATCACACTAGGTGATTGCTCAGTAAAACCAGTTGATAAAATTGTATATCTGGGGCTTCCAATAGGTTCCTCATTACAGCATACCCGTTCCCTCCTGATCTCACATCTTGAACGGCGAATATCCAGCTCCTATGCTTTGATTGTTAAATCCACTCTGAGATTTAACCGTCCACTACTGGCAAGTATTTACAACGCTACCGCTCTGCCACATATATTATATGTGACCCCTTTCTGGAATTTATTGGCAAACCGTGAAAAGTCTAAAATCCGCTCTATATTTTGCCGTTTTGCAAAGTACCTACTAAAATTGCAACCTTGGACAAAAAATAGTTTTCTGATTCGGCGCTATAACCTAGCGGACCCAAATCTAGCTGTTCAGACACTTATTAGCCGGCAAAAAACAAAACCAGCAATTCTAAAGCACGAGTGGGCAAGTTTGCTTGTTTAATTTTCCCTTTTGTTTCCCTTTTTATTTATATCTTTTTTTTCTTTTTTTTTTCTCCTTTCAAAAGTTGTTGTCTCTATTGCTATTTTCGAAGAAGTTGTTGTTTCTGTTGTAATCTTTGAGTATGCTATCTTTCAGTTTCCACTTTTCGTACTATTTTGTATACTATTTAAGAAGTTGTTGCTTTTGTTGTTATTATTATCGTTTTGTTCCCTCTTTTCGTATTTTTGTATACTCTGTCATTGTACATTTATTGTATACGACGGGTTTTCAATATATATTATATATATTATTATATATATATATATATATATATATATATATATATATATATATATATATATATATATATATATATATATATATATATATATATATAATATATATATATATATATATATATATATATATATATATATATATATATATTATATATATATATATATAATATATATATATATATTATATATATATATATATATATATATATATATATATATATATATATATATATATATATATTATATATATATATATATATATATATATATATATATATATATATAATATATATATATATATATATATATATATATATATATATATATATATAATATATATATATATATATATATATATATATATATATATATATATATATATATATATATATATATATATATATATATATATGTATATATATATATATATATATATATATATATATATATATATATATATATATATATATATATATATACATCTCTCGTTCAAGAGAAACCTGAATTGTCTACCCGTGAAAAAATCGAATGTCACTTGTGTTTATAGTTGTCTAAATGTTCTTCGGAGCACTTGCATCTCGGTCCGGGTTTTTATAATGGTTGAGATAGGGAAATAGCATACTGTCTATTATTTATATACAGTGATTAAAACGTAAAAAACATAAATAACTCATGAACAAATGCCATAGGGGTATGTGGATGTGTTTTCTTTAACTTAGACAAACGACAGTTATTTTCATCTTCTTAATGGCGCAATAAATTTTGAACAAAAGATACGGAACCTCTAGTAACAAATCAGCTCCGGCAATCAAAAGAGGGTGGGTTTCATAGCTTACAAGAGACCCGAAATGTTGTCTAATGAAATTCAGGTTTTTTTATTGTTATGAGGAGCCAATTATTTCTAAAAGTTTTTTTTTGGACATTCAATGAATAGAAATTTAATATTAATGGCTGAAAATCCAAATGATCCAAAAATTTTAGAAAGAGAGGAGAAATAAATCCAAAAATGAGCCAAAAGGAAAAAGAGGAAAAAATGACACAGAAAGAAAGAAAAAGAATGATGATAAATTTTAGAAAAATAAAAAACTAAATAAAATATATAAAAAATGTCTATACCAATCAACACAACGTAAGTAGTTAAATATATTTTACAATAATTTACACATATCAATTGAATTACAGCAGCCGAAGTAAGATGCACAGTCATATTGTATTATATAAAAATTCATCTTTTTTGGTCTCTAAGGTCATTTTTTTAAACTCCCAAGCTCATAGCAACGCTAAGGTAAATCTGTATACAATTGGCCTACCCTATTGAAACATTTTGCCAATAGCTTAACCCTGATATATATGAGCACTAGCTAAAATGATTTCTAAAAAATATAATGTCTTTCCAGAAGCAGGATCAAGTAGCTGTTACCACCGGACATTCACTTCTTGCTGGATCTGAGGGCCTGATTCTCTTTGCGAAGCCGTTCGATTTCGGCTTTCAATATCGCATTCTCTTCTTCAAGGATTGTCACTCTCATAGCCATTTGGTTTTCTTTCATGCGTCTTGCGTCACGGGATCGTTTGGCGGCCATATTGTTCTTACGACGACGAGCCAAATATCTTTCATCTTTCATATCATCTGGAACATAGTCTTTGGGAAAGACGAAATATGTTTCGTCTTTCTTGTCATCTGGTATATAGTCTTTGGGAAAGACGAAATATCTTTCGTCTTTCATGTTATCTGGTACATAGTCTTTGGGAAAGACGAAATATCTTTCATCTTTCATATCATCTGGTACATAGTCTTTGGGAGAGACGAAATATCTTTCGTCTTTCATGTCATCTGGTATATAGTCTTTGGGAGCACGTACCTGCTTCTTTGACTTCTTGGTTAGAGGTTGTGGTTTCAAATCACCATTAGACTCTATTCGTGACAATTCTTCACAACCTGAGTTTTCGTGAAGATCTAACATCAAAAAAGATTTCTCTGTTTTACCACAAGAGACACAACGCCATATACCAGCCGTTGCTTCTTCTATAACCTGTCTCTTTAGCTTTTCTAGCACAACGGTTGGATTTATGTTTCCAAGTTTTAGTTTCTTTAGATCATCTAAACGAGAAATTGAAGAACTCGGCACATCTGAAAAGAGTAATATAAGAATAAAAGTAAAAAGATAAACAAATATTCAATAAAAATATAGGAATCACCTCTGTCCCAGTTTAATCACTTGTTTCACAAAAAAAAATTTTCTGAGAAAAATCTTGATTGCCTGAAGATCCTCACACAGTTAGCCAGTCAAATTCTAGGTTAAACGCCTTTTACATACTAACAAAACTATGCCTCATGGGCATATAGTTTCATTTATTTGGGAAGGGATATTGAAGGAGCACTCGATTACATGACACGACCAATCATTGTCTCCCTCTTAATTATTGTTTTTTTTTTATATAGCAAGTTGAGACTGTGTCAAGGGGTAAAACTAGGTCAGAATTCGAAACACATCTGGATTTTATTGCTGGGTTTTAACAGGTATTTATAAATGAGCCACAATCAGAAAAATGTACCAGTTTCAAAATGAAAATTTCAATTACCAGATAGATATCGGCAGGCAACATATTGGTTTGTGAGTTAAAATGTGATATTTTAAGAAATTTAAAATATATCCAAGCTCCAAGTTGGCAAGGAAAATAGCAAGCTAACTCAAGGTTTTTTAACTTATCAAACACACAAACTTTTATTTTTGTCCATTGGAGTAATAGGCGGGTTATAAATGTCACAACACACAGGAGAAGTTAACCTTGGACTTTTCATATCAACCTTATTTATTCTTAATCCTGATGGTTGTCTATAAAGATTTTTTTCGTTGTTGCACGGTAAGATAAAACTAGGTTGTTCATGTATAACCTCAGAAAAAAAAAATATTTAAGCAAAAGTAACAAGGTGCATTGAACTTATTCAAATTAAATAAAAAGAGTCGTGTTTTTTTTTTCAAATGATAGTAAGTTATACAAAATAGTGAAACATAAAAGTAGTGACATAAGTTTACGCTATAACCTGTAATTGCCCATTATGGTGGATAATAGCGGCTGTTGCTTCAGAAAATTCCAAAGATTTAGATAGATCTGCTCATTGTGTAAAAGAGATTTAATTTTATCGAAATTTTATGTTTCCTTCTGTTTTAAGGTCGACGTTGTTCTACAGACTCAAGGTCATAGAAAGCTTTTGGCATTTTTGTTCATGCTTCAACGTCAATATCTTCTACATGATAAAAGCAGGAGTAGTCACCATTTGCGAGCGAAAGTCTATTCACAGCGTTTTCGCAAGGTCCGCTCAGAGAAAAATTTGTCCCACCAAACCTCAGCACACTATGCAGCCAAAACCTCAGACACTTTTGCCCCAGCTTAATCCCCTGTCTCATAACAAAAATCTTCTGAGAAAAATGTTAGTTTCACAAGATAATAAAATAGTTAACCAAAGCCAAAGGCTAGGTTAAACCTCTTTTACGAACGATGGGATAACATCTTAAGATGGGATAACATCTTTTGCCCCAGCTTAATCCCTTTTGCCCCAGCTTAATCCCTTGTTTCATAATAAAATACTTCTGTGAAAAATCTACAAGATCATAAAATAGTTAACCAAAGCCAAATTCTAGGTCAAACCTCTTTTGAATGAATGAATGCATTTATTACCCATCAATTAAAAACAGATGGAGCACAACAAAAGACAAGAAAAAAACGCAAAAACACTAATTCTTCTGAAACAAACAAAAAAAAAAACCAAACACAACAACCAACAGCTTATGCCAACTACTGCTGGAGAATCATAGCCCAGGGATGGGACTTAAGTGTCAAATTATATCGAGTAATCTGCGCTAGGATAGCTTCTTCAGGATTCATGATGCCGTACCGATGCGAAACATATCGATTGCTTGTCCATGGTGGTAAACGCAACAAAAACTTTGCATACTTGTAGTACACTGAACGCAATTTCAGTCTATCTGTAGCCGTAAATATACGCCAGAATGGGCTAAGGTACAAATAATGGGGCAAAACCATAGCATTGTACACCCGGGCCAGCAGACGACGGTCAAACTTCCGCTTATTTGCCACAATACGGCTATACGTAAATGAAACCCGCTTCTGAAAATGAGAAAGCAGTAACCGCCGCGTCTCTAGTATTGACCGTCCAATAGGAAGGCCCAGATATACAATGCCACCGGCGAGCCCAACAGTAGAAACACCAAGTGTGATGCTTCGACCAGCATCAGATTTCGAATTAAACAGCAGTACTTCAGACTTGTCGGCATTAAACTGAAGTCCAATCTGAGCATACTCTTGTTGTAGTCGAGTAAAATTATCTTCTAGTCCTTGCAGAAAGCGGCTCAGGTTCAGTACATCGTCCGCATATCCAATCAAAGATAAATCAACACCGCGCAGAATGTAAGTCATAAGTGACTTCGATTGCGGCTTTACGATACTGTTATTAAATGCTGTCGGTGACGAAATGGCACCTTGTCTTACCCCCTTCTTTACCGGGAGAAGGGGATTACCACGCGGAGAAACAGCAACATCATTCAACAGGCTAGTGCACTCACTCGCTGGTAAAGGAAGTTTAAGTTCCGCTTTTAGATTTTCATACATGTCAGCCAGTGGGGCTAGAGAGCAGGGATCAACACCGGCCAAACCCATATCCAGTATAATCTCCTCGTGGAGAAGCGAATCAAACGCGCGCCTTACATCATGAGTGGCTAAAGCGATGCTTTCACCGCGGTCTTCTGCGTCAACTAAAGCGGATACTAAAGCAGAAAGAGCATGGCCGCACCCGAGGCGGGACTGAAAACCGAACTGATGGGCCTGAACTGTACATTTAGTACGAAGCTCCTCAATAATCAGATTTTCAAATATTTTACAAAAAACAGTTGAAACCGTTATCGGGCGAAAAGACGAACAATCGGAAGGAGGTTTATTTTTCTTTGGGATAGGAGTCAGACATCCAATTGAAAAAGAATCGGGCACAATTCCCAAATTAAATATCATTTGGTAAAGGAGGACCAAATGCTCAATAAACATACCCCCACACAACGACAAATGTTGTGCAGAGATCCCGTCATATCCTCTAGACTTTTTTTTCTTCAGTTTCCCAATTGCAGAAATAATCAGACTCTTTGTAATAATCGGTCCCGGACTAGATGCATGCTCAAAGAAATCTTGGAGTCTCGCTTTATAACTATTTTGAAGATGGGGATCCGGAGCAGAAAATTCTTTTTTATAATGCTCAATCCATGAAGAAAGTGGTATAAGAGACGGGGTTTGACTTGGCGCTTCTTTCACAAGACTAGACCACAGCTTATTAGGCCGCGACCGAACTTCATCCGAACAAGACGAAATAATCGAATTCCGATGCAAAGAGAGCTGCTTTGCAAACTGACGTTTCGTATAGATGTACAGTTTTCTCAGCCACCCATCCCGCGGCTTATCTGCTTCAATCCAGACCGAGAGCCAAAATTTAGCAGAAAAGCAAGCATTGCGCAAGTTACTATTAGTTGACCAACCGGGCTCTTCGGTTCCAGATTTTACTCGCCTAATGGGTACCGCCGATTTTTCTGCAAGGGATAGGGCATGAGTAAGTTCACTACAATATAGATTCAGCCGAATTCGAGAATCCCGCATATTCTGTTTTGAACTCCGCATTAATAAATCAAACGGTACGCGAATTTTCGCCAGAATATCATTACACGCATTCTGGAAGAGATCAGATGACGCCCTATCCCAATCACTAATATAAAACACAGATCGCTTTTTAGCAAACGGGATAAAAGAAGGACCGACATCATCAAACCGAGCACTAAAAAACAGAGGAAAATGATCTGACGTAAAACTAGAATCACTAACACCAACTTCCACAATAGTTACAGATCGCGTGTGACAAACATGGTCTAAATTAGATGTGCTACCCGAATTATGGACGTAAGTAAAACTTTTATTCTTCGGCGCAACCAAGTAATCATCATCAAACAGACCGAAGATAATACTTGGACGAACAGAATCACCAGAAGAATTAAGTGAGTCAGTTAGGTCACAATTGAAGTCACCAGTCACGATGCAGCATAAGCCCTGCTCTTTTATTTTTCCCAAGCACTTAGACAAACGAGCGACACTAATGGCAAAAAGTCTCTCAGAACGGTCATCGCGATAGTTCGTGGGTAAGTATACATTCAGCACAACCACATTCTGGATTCTAACCGCTAAAAAGTCACTTGCTGAATCAAAGACAGAAGAAGTAAAACATGACTTCACGTAAGTCGCTAGACCACCACAAGGCCGGCCATGAGACTGAGAGCGGCGCGCAGCAACCGAGAACACTTTGTGATTAGTTGATAGTTCCAAAAGGCTCAGGCTCAAAATGTTTGCAAAATGTTCTTGAATACACACTATGTCACACTTCGATAAAAAGTCCTTCAAAAACACAGACCGACTTAACAGATTTCCATTTATATTCCACGAGGCAATCGCATAAGAGGCTAAGGGTCCTCGATTCATTTCTTCGCTGGGGTAGGTCTATTTGAAGGGCACCGAACACTGTAACATGTATGACCTCTTTTTTTGCATGTGATACAGAACATATCGTTGTTGCACTTATTGTCCTTACTAGATACGTGGTCAGTGCCACCACAGCGGCCACAGATGGGAGATGCGGCGCAATCTGCCGCCACATGACCGAGTCCATGACAGGAGTAGCAACGTTTCGGTAGGAAATTAAATTCCTCGGCAGGCAGCTTCTCGTAGCCAACGCGGACGGAGTCCGCGAGAAAACGGTCTAGATTCTTTCTGGATTCAAAGTACACCTTGAATACTTTCGAATGTTCGTATTTTCCTATTTCCACTGCTTTTACGGCATTTGGGACAATAGTTTCGACATCCGTGTGGGACATACTATTTGGGACTCGTTTTAGAACTCCGATGAACAAGCGCTCCTTCAGTGACGCTGTAACCGTGGGTGTCCTAGACCTCATATTTTCCATAATCTTCTCTGCAGTCGCCTTCGACTTGACGTAGAGCTTCCAGTCCTGTTTAGTCTTGCGAAGTTCGCTAATGTCGTCAGAATTTGGACATAAACTATCCACGAAACCCTTACGAGCAATTGGGTTGTCTAGAGTCTCTGGTAGGTCTTTCAGTACAACGGCATAGGATGGCTTAGTACTGACATGAGCATGACCATTATTGATAGAGACACTGTTGATAGAAACTTCAGTAGTTGCAGACATACTCGGAACAGCGTAGCTTTGGGCTGAGACGAAGTTCCGGAACTCTAGGCACAAGTCATTTACTTTGCGCGAAAGAGTCGCTGTAACTTCGCCAGGAATAGAGGGTACTTCATCCGGCTCATATATGACGAACTTCGGTAGCTGGACATTATTCTTATCACAGTAATCCAACACTTTCAGAATGTCCGCAAACGTATCCGCTTTCTTCTGTCTATCCGTTTGGCGGGTAGACATCTGTCCCTCGGACCAAATAAACTTCTTTGCTTCATTAATTTTCTCTTCAGGAAAAAATCCGCAACCAGTTTGGATAATGTCAGCAGACGTATTTCCTGTACTCCTTGCCCGTACAGCAAAATTTAAAACCGCATTCAGGACTAGTCGATCGGGCGGCATCTTCGTACGAAATGAAATACAGCTCGGCAACGAAGGAACCTAGGAACAAGGGAAGTGTAAGGACCCCCTCAACTGTTCCCCGCAATTTACGGGTAACTTAATACCGGCGGGTACAATACGTCGCTTGCGGGAGGTTCCTTCCCCTCTTCTGCTAGTTCCCAGTACACTTCTTAACGATAAAGAATCAAAAATGGCACAATATAAAATTGAAACTGTAGATGGCGTGCCAATCTACCCGAGAAAAAAGATGGCGCTGGTGAGAATACCCAGTGAAGAGGGCTTATTCTAACAATTGGAGAATGTCATACAAATACTAATTAACAAAAAAACTAATTTTAGAGTGTAAACAACAATAAGAAAAGACCTCAAAATAATTCAGAAACTATTTCCAAGTTACCAGCCAAGATACAAACTCAGACACAACAGCCTTGAATACACTATAGATGGCGTATATATATTGCGTATATACGAACTAACCAAAGCCAACCTCAAGGGCATTTAGTCTTATTTATCTGGGAGGGGATATTGATGGAGGACTCAGTTGCATGACCCAATTAATCATTGTTTAATTTCCAATGAATTGTTTTAATTACATAGCAACAAAGATTAAGTTTGAATGTCATAGCATCCGGTTTCACTGTTGGAAGCAAAGAATTAAAGGTTTAGGCTGGGTCAAACGTGTCTAGGTTTAAACAGATATTTATTAAATTAATCACATATAGAAAGATGTATGAGTTTCCAAATAGAAAGTCCAATCTTCAGATGGATATTGTTTAGCAATTTATTGTTTTTTGAGTTTGTTTCCATAAGTTATAGTAGCAAAGAAATTTGAAACATCTGACAGAACAAGTTGGCAAGGAAAGCAGAGTAAAGTAGTAAAGCTTTTTTTTTACAACAAGACATAAACACTGTTAATCAACAAAATCGTAAATGCCTTATGGCCTACTTAAGCGCATAGCCTGTTGCAAACAAAAGGGTAAATCATCATGCAGACTACATTTTCAATAATTTAAACGTTGACATCTTACCAAAATAAAACAAGAAAAAACAAACACAACTTGACATTATAAAGTCGCAACGTGTTTCTTTAATACATTAAAAACTGAACCTTATCAGGGTACTCTTGAATGGGTAATTGCAAAAAGTTCAGTATTTTGAGATCCATGTGACGAAGGCTAAAACAGGTCCTAGCTTTTGGTCACAATTCCGATTAAAAATATGAGATATGGGGTTATTATAATATTGCGAGTTTGTCGTAAAGATTGTAGAAATTCCTGAAGAAAGTTTATCAAAACCATATTCATAGCAAATACAGGAAATGGAAAATAAATTAATTTTATTTAGAACTAATAACTAGCTAACTCGAGGTTTTGTAACTTATCAAAAAACACACCTTCATTTCTATCCATTGGAGTTGTAGCTGGGTTATAAATATCACAATATATAGGAGAAGTCACCCTTGGGCTTTTCATGTCAACCTTATTTATTCTCAATCCCAATGGTTGTCTATAAAGAATTTTTTCGTTGTTGCATGGTAAAATGAAGCTGGGTTGTTCGCGTATTTCCTCTGGAAGAATAAAAAATAACTTAAACAAAAGTAGCAACATGCATTGAACTAATTTTATTAAATAAAAAAAACATTTTTTTTCCAATTAAAGTGAAGTGATATAAAATAGTGAAAATTGCAAGTCTTACAGAAGTTTCCATTATCACCCATACTTGCACATTATGGTGGACTATAACGGTTGTTGTTTCAAAAAATTTTCATAAACCACATCGATTTGTTCATTACGTAAAAAAAATCCTGGTTTTGTGTTTTTTTTTTTTTTAATTGACACGATGTTCCTTCGAACTTGGCCATACTGTAGGTTGAGGGTCCTATGAAGTTTTTGGCACTGATGGCTGTTCATGCTACATTTTCAAGAACTCTTGAAATACTGAATAACTATGAACAATATTGAACAAACTATGCCCATATAGGTTGTCAAGAGGCCGTATCAGCAATGCTTCAAACCCGGTTGATGGAATTAAGTTAAAAATTTCATCCTGTATTGAAGCGTATGTTGAAAAAAAAACTGCGCTTTGCATACTGCTACTGATGCTACTACTACTGCTACAACTATTGCTAAGCATAATTACTGAACCATTCAACAATGCTGAAAAAAAATTTATGTCTCAAAACTTAGTTTGGATGTTTGTTATGGGAAATGATGGGCGTGGGGGGAGGTTCTCTCAAATCACTTTGACTCTTAAAAAGGGCACTACAGCTTCCAATTTAAAATCAAATGAAACCCATCTGAATTTAATACGACTATTCATTCCATAAAAACCTTATATGCCCCCAGGACATAACTTCAAGCCCTTGGTTCCAGGGCTATGGGTGGTTGTGCCAGCCCTGGAGGCATTGTTATATGTTCTTTAGACTATTTTCAATTTGCCATCGCACAATTTTAAGATACATTTGGTGAAAAGACAGGTAGTTGGGTGGGGGGGAGCTACTTGACCTCCATCACTTTTGACTCTTGAAAGAGAGCTAGAGCTTCCAATTTCAACAAATTGAGCCACCTCTAAAGTTTATACAACGATCCCTTCGATAAGAACCTTAAATGCCCCAAGTACATAACCTACAACCCTCGTGCTCAGGCTAAGGTGGAATTAATCAACCTCAAAAGCCTTGTTATATGATATTTAGACTATTTTGAATAAAAGGACTATCTCAAAATATCTATTGAGTACATCTCGGGAAAAAAAAGACGTGATTGTATCTGTGTGTGTGTTTGGGGGGATAGCGAAGAGAGCAGGACAAAACTTACAACCCTTTCCCTGAGAGATGTAGGGAGGAGAATTTCCGAATAGAAACATAATTTCCGGACCTTTCAAATACGTTGAGCAAAATGGTTATTTCAAAATTTGATTAGAAGTGTTTGGGGAAATAGTGGGCGTGGGAGGGGGTTAGCTGCTCTTCAATCACTTTCGACTATTGAAAAGGGCACTAGCCCTTTCAACTTCCAATCGAACGAACCCTTTTTGAAGTTTCTACGACAACCCTTTCTACAAAAACCATATTTGCCCCAGGGGCATAACTTAAAACTCTTGTCCTGAGGGCTGTGGGTGGGGGGGGGGGGCGGGTGTCATCCTCAAAGACATAATTTCCAGACCTATCAACTACGTTAAACAAAATGGCTATATAAAAATGTTGATCGGAAGTGTTTGGGGAAATACTGAAGGTGAGGAGGGGTCATTTGCCCTCTGATCAACTTCGACTATTAATAAGGGCACTAGCCCTCTAAATTTCAATCAAATGAGCCCTTTTTGAAGTTTCTACGACAACACTTTCTATAAAAACCTTATGTGCCCTCAGGGCATAAATTACAACCTTTGCCCTTGAGAACTTTAGGGTGGGGGTGTCATCCTCAAAGACATAACTTCCAGGCCTTTCAAATGCGTTTAACAAAATGGCTATCTCAAAATTTTGGATGTGTTTCGGGAAATGGTAAGTGTGGGAGGAGGGTTATTTGCTTTCCAATCACTTTCGACTATTGAACAGGGTCCTAGCCCTTTCAATTTCCAATCGAATGAGTCCTTTTTGAAGTTTAAATAACACTTTCTATAAAGGACCTTATATGCCCCGAGGGCATAACTTACAACTCTTGTCCTGAGGGTTGTTGGGGGATGGGGCGGGGGTTGTCATCCTCAAAGTCATAATTTCCGATCCTTTCAACAACGTTTAACAAAATGGCTATCTCAAAATTTTGATTGGATGTGCTTGAGGAAATCGTTGATGTGGGAGGGGGGTTAGTTGCCCTTCAATGACTTTCGACTATTAAAAAGGGCACTAGCCCTCTCAATTTCCAATTGAATCAGCCCTTTTTGAAGTTTCTACCACAATACCTTCTATAAAAATCTTATATGCCCCTAGGGCATAACTTACAACCCTTGCCCTGAGGGCTGTGGGGGGGGGGAGAGGGATTGTCATCCTCAAAGACAGAATTTCCGTATCTTTCAACTATGTTGACCAAAATGGCTATCTCACTTTTGATTGAATATGTTGGGCGTGAAATGGTGGGCGTGGGAGGGGGGTTAGTTGCCCTCCAATGACTTTCAACAATTATAAAGGGCAGTAGCCCTTTCAATTTCCGATCGAATAAGCCCTTTTCGAAGCTTCTACAACAACTCCTTCGATACGAAGTGTCCTGGTATAAACGAAAAGAAAAGATAATACGTTCCGCCAACACCGTTCTTTACTTAGGCAGCGCTATTGCGCTGCCTATGATTGTAATAGAACGATAGTAAAATCAATAAACACCATGCAAGACAAAAAAATATACAGAAATCTTTTTTTAGCAGTGTTAAGCAAATACTGTCTAATTGATTTTTTTCTAACCTTAGAGCAGAACAATTTGTGTGTTAGGTAACACATTTTTTGTGCGGTTGTTTTTTAAATTCGAAATGCGAATCCAGTCCATTTGGACATGTGATAGGGGATTCGCTGAAACAAAGTCTTATCTTATAACTGTCAAATCCGGTTCTGAGCCATAACTACGACTGGCCATTGGAAGAGAAAACGTCTTCGCAAGAATTACTTTTAACTCAAAATTGCGTGAAAATGACTAATGAAATTCAAAGTTGAATCTTCATGATTAGTTTCTTTTTCGAAAGTAAATTTTTCAATTTTTAGATTGAAGCTTCAAATTTCAATTACAATTGTTTTTATTTTAGTATAAGGAAACTAACTTCAGTAGCCAGTCTGCAATAGATTTGTTTTCGTGAGTGTCAAATGTCCAGTTTCTCTGAAATAGTTTTTCTTTGGCAGTTTCCACACAGGGTTACACAAGCCAATAATGTAATCTCTCTGAAAACGTCTGGCTTAGTCATTTTTACCTAAAATTGGGATTGAAGCTTTCAATTCCGATTGCAATCGTTTTTACGTTAGTATGATATTTTTTTTTCATAAGAGTGTCAAAAGCCCAGTTTCTCTAAAATTCGTTTTCTAAAATGGTTTCTCTTAGGCAGTATTCAGACAGCGGTACTGATTTAAAGCATGTTTTAAAGCTTTCCGAATTAAATGTTGCATCTACACATTTGGTTAGTTTTCACCTATTTATTGAACATAAAAAAAATACATACAAGACCACAAGTTCTTTTGTGTAACTATTTGACAAAGGACAAGCAAAATTACCCCTCCTCCTATGCTAAAAAGAACACCCTGAATTGAATTGACAAATGAATTACTGTAAATGGCATGTGCTTACATGCTTACATTATAGTATTACATTTGTTGTACAATGACAAAAACTTTAAAATGATCAAGAGTACAAGGAGTACTCGGGGGAGAGAGAGAAGGGGGAGGGATGACCTAAAGATGTTGTCTCATTGTTGATAAACTATACACTAGACACAAAAATTCAAAGGTCACTAGGTACTTGAATTAAAAATCGAAACACATGTAAAGGATTGCGGACCTAATGAATGATTCATATGGTTTCCATTCATTATTTCAAAAGATATAATGATTTTAGGAGCTTAATTGGGGTATGTGGGTGTGTTTTCTTTAAATTAGACAAAAGACAGTTATTTTCATCTTCTTAATGGCGCAATAAATTTTGAGCAACAGATACAGAACCTCGAGTTACAAATCAGCTCCTGCAATCAAAATAGGGTGTTCTTCATAACTTACAAGAGACCCGAAATATTGTCTAATAAAATTCAAGTTATTTTTATTGTTATTAAGAGCCAATTATTTCTAAAAAGTTTTTTGGGACATCCAATAATTAAAATAGAAAATTTGATATTAATAGCTGAAAATTCAAATGATCCAAAAATTTTAGAAAGAGAGGAAAAATAAATCCAGAAATGATCCAAAAGGAAAAAGGAAAAATAAGAAACTCTAATTAACGTATAAAAAAGGTCCGAATGAATCAACACAACTTAAGTAGTTTAAATATATTTTACAATAATTTAAACGTATCAATTGAATTACACTAGCCGACGTAAAATGCAGTCATATTGTATTATATAAAATTTATCTTTTTTGGTCTCTAGGGTCATCTTTTTTAAACTCCCAAGCTAATAGCAACGCTAAAGTAAATCTGTATACAATTGACCTACCCTATTTAAACATTTTGCCAATAGCTTAAACCCAGAAAAATATGAGCACTAGCTAAAATGATTTCTAAAAAATATAATGTCTTTCCAGAAGTAGGATCAAGTAGCTGTTAACACCAAACATTCACTTCTTGATGGATCTGAGGGCCTGATTCTCTTCTCGAAGCCGTTCAATTTCGGCTTTCAATGTCGCATTCTCTTTTTCAAGGATTGTCGCTCTCATAGCCATTTGGTTTTCTTTCATGTGTCTTGCGTCACGGGATCGTTTGGCGGCCATATTGTTCTTACGACGACGAGCCAAATATTTTTCATCTTTCATGTCATCTGGTACATAGTCTTTAGGAGCACGTACCGGCTTCTTCGACTTCTTGGTTAGAGGTTGAGGTTTCAAATCATCATCAGAGAATTTTGTGTACCGTGGTTCAAAGCTACTGCTACAGTATGATGACATAGATAATGTTCCGTGATGCAATGCAATGCTTCCAAGGACTTCTTTATGACAAGATGGCAAAACTGGACCAAGTTGGTTAACTATAAGAAAACCAAGTTCAATAACCATGACAACATATATTGGATATTAGAATTGTCTCTTCTCTGTAAAATAGAAATAATAACAAACTATTTTCATCAGCTATCTTGCATTGGGGTAGCGAGATTTGGTTTAGTTTTTGGACAAAACACCGAATATACGTATTTTCTTTAACAGGGATTCATTAAATTAACCATGATCAGGAAAATATGTCAGTTATAACTAGAAAGTGCAAGTCCAATCTCCAGATGAACTAGGGTAAATGCACTGGTGATTCGAAAGTGCGATTTTGGAACCACTGTCGAAATTTTCCTTCAAAATAGGATAACTCTGCTTAGTCGTGACTTGGAACACCATCTCTTGAAGCCATCGTTACTTTTTGACGAGGAGAAACGTGGACACTATATAAGAAAAGAATATTCAATTCAATCAGTTTCTTGTCTTCGACACAAAATGAGCTCCCGACAATTTTTTAGCTATGTAGTGTTCAAACTGTCATTACTTGGTTATTTTTTTGCAAAAAAAAAGTTGGGATCAGCACCAATGCGTCAAGATATAGAATAGAATAGTTTTATTTATACAAGCAATCATATTTTAGAATAAAATTCCAACTAAATGGCGCTAGTACTTAAAACGAAAACAAGAAAAACACGAGACTAACTTATTAAACACTGACACGTAAAAAGGAACGAACGAATTAGCGAAACGGTCTTTTGTTGGAGTAGGCAATTGCAGTCTCACTTTGTTAGCTGACCTTGTGTTCATTTAACTCCTCATAACTCGTGGTAGAATCTCTCATAACTGGTGTAGAATCTCTCATAACTGGTGTAGAATCTCTCTATCTTTTTTCACTGCTAAGAAGAAATTGGCCAAATTTGCAGATCAAACCCAAACGAAGTTCGTGAAGCAACGGTAGTTGTAGGACAGATAATACCGATTCATAGCTTACATATATGTCTCAAAGAATAACTTTAAAGGATCTTCTTTATAGTGACTCAAGTTGAGTCATTTAGGTAACTTATGATCATCTGATCTTCTCTAAAATGTAGCCACATTGGCTTTTTCTTGATAAATTTAAGTTAAAATGGCAGCTAATATCATTTTGACGAAACTATGTTCCAAGCGTCGAAAATTCTTGTCAGATGTAATGGAATACCAGACCAACTCAAAATGTTCTTTCAGCCGAATTCAAGTGTAGATATTGGCTTCTATTATGAGATTCATTTCTTTTGAGAATATCTTGTAGTAACCTTGTTGAAATTTTCGACAGACTGCAACAGGCCCTGTCGAAATATAGGTGACTCTGTCGAAACTTCACTAAACATGTAAAATAGATGAGAAACAATTGGTGACGAAACGAAACATATTCAAGGGTCCTCTGACGAAAACATAGTTGTCAAATTTACAGGTACTTTCTCAACAACGAGAGATTTTGATGATTATTATTTGTAATAATATTTAACAAGAAAAAAACATTAAAAAGAGTTGTTACTTTAAATAGTAGTTTTATATTTGATGCTAGATGCTAGATTTTCTCGTCATCTGAGGAACCGCCGCTTGGCCTAGTGCTAGGTTCATATTTTTAAACATTTGACTTGGTTTATCACAAAACCCTTCACTGAATAAATTTGACGAAGACCTTCTCTTAGTAGATTTTATATGTTTTCTTTCAAATAGATCCCAACCCGTAAAATACAAAATATTCTCGCTGAACCCCTCCCTAATTAGCGTGGAATTCCTCAAGGAGCCCTGTTAGGACCACTCTTATATGTAGTATTGATTTGGTAGGATTCCCTCGAAGGTGTTAATATGTGGATGACCTGCTGATCCTTGAAGTATGTCATAGCAATATCGAAAATGACCCCATCCAAATCCTACCCATGTTTTAGATAAAGCTAAGGATTTACATATGAAAGTAAATTCCCCTAAGTCAATTATAATGACAATAAACTTCTTAAATTTCTTAAAACCCATTCCCGTTTTCTTAGACCCTATCCCACCCTCGGTGTCACAAACTTCTAATAATCTTAAGTAGGACATGCACATTTCAAGAATTCTGGACTCTCCAGACGAAGGAAAGTCAAAACTAAAATGTTTTAAAGTGGATTAAACTGGTAGATTAACTTTGAAATGACCAAATGTTGACAATATTTTCACTGTGAACAACAAAAAAATCTTTGCTGGACCATTAAAGCTGAGAGAAAGTGGGCCATTCCAGATAGCGCTTAACGAGAGACCTAAATCACACATTATATTATAGAGACCTAGGTCACACGATTACACTCCATATGATTATTCAATTTCATCCCTATGCTTCAGGCACTTTTTTTTCAGTTTTTGCTTCCACTATCTGAGCAGTGTTTTATACATTTACACATTTAAAAAAGTTGAAGAGAAACGAAGAAATAAAGTAAAAAGAATAAGCATGTCGAATTCACCATAATCTGCCCACAAGTATTCCCTAAGTAATTCGACAAGTGTCAAATGGGTTCCGACTTGCGTCGAAAACAGGTAACTTTTTTGTTCTGTCAAATTTGTAGGCAAAAACCTCCAATGTAGGAAAATCAGAGTTTCGTAACTTTTTCTGATAAAACTTCGAACTTCTAATCAAACCCTTTTCAAACCAAAAGTCTTTAAATTAAGGCTTGTGGAGTTAAAGTAAGGCTTGTGGAGTTAAAGTAAGGCTTGTGGATTCTTTAAATTAAGGCTTGTGGAGTTTTTATTTAGAAAGTGTCGAATCATCAGTACCTTTACCCTATAGCATTTATAAATGTCTCTTTTTGGATAGTTTTTTTTTTGTAAATACAACATACGTAAATATTTCATTTAATAGGTTTTCATTTAATCACTTGCAATCAGAAGTATATATGGTTTTTCAAATAGAAAGTTCAATTTTTAGATAGAAATCTTGTCAGAAGTAATTAGCTTACGAGATGTTCCCATGAGCAATTAGATTTAACAAATTAAAAATTAGGTGTCAATAACAAGTTAGCAAGAAACATAACTATGTCCCGTGAGATTTTTTAACTTATCAAACAAACAAACCTTCATTTCTGACCTTTGAAGTCGCCGGCGGATTAGGCGCTCTCTCAAAAATTTCTCCACAGACATACGACAAAATACAGCCAGGTTGTTCTTGTTTGACCTCTGGAAGAAGAAAATATACATCAACAAAACTGACAAAACATATTGAACTTGCTCGTATAATAATCATACAAATTGTATTTTTTAGAAGCCATCTTACTTTTAAATTGAAGAATATAAAGAAAAAAATTTTACTGGGCTTAAGCTTACAGATTGATTTTCGTTTCTTGCAAATATTGAGTAACAAAAAAAAATAAAAAGGATACATCAGTTTGCAAATCCACAAATTAGGCTATATAAAAATTTTAGCGAAATTCATTCCTTAGTGGATGAGCTTTTGAGATAAATGGTTAAAACAGCTCAGACTTCAGACACTGGAAATCCTTAATTGTCTCTCTCAAATAAAAAATATACTTCAATTTGATAGGCAAGTCACCATAAAAAGGTACTGATGCTTGACCTTGATTAATGTCTAATAAGACATTAATAATAAGTTCCATCTGGGTTTGCTAGTTTGACTGTGTCCTATGCAAATGAGTTTCGATCCGCTCCTGACTGACCACAAATTTTGAAAAAGAGTTTTAAAACAGCTTGGTAATACAGAACCCAGAGTTGAAGCCTAGCTGTGGCAATACACAACCGACCCGACGCAAGGATCTTAGTGGTCGATGATTATGGGATTTTTTGAAACATAAGCCAGAAAAATCAAAATGAATTGAACTTAACAATTTGGTTGATTTACTTAACTTAAGTCCCGTCCGTCCTTGAAAGTTGTCCAGGGGCCCCTTTCTTTATAATGGAGAGAATAACCTTCTGTATGCCATATGGTCTTCAACTAGACAGAAAAGGCACGGGCGGAAGTAATTTGTAGTTATCTTTAATCTCTTTAGAGGAAGATCATGAGGGCGAAAGCTGGGATTTTTATTTCAAGTTGATTTTTCGGAGATAGGACTGATTCTATCTGACTACCAAATGCAGCGCTCCATTGGCAGCCATCGGGTCCACGCCACAGGGGCAGACCCAGAAACACCCTGCGTCAAACGTACCAGCCAGACCTCCATAACCTGCACACATAAATCTAACCTCAGTGGGAGGACATACTTGCAGCAGCAAACCGGCGGGAAGATTGGCGGCTCCTTCTTGATGCCCTAGGTGCCTTTGGAGGCACAGGCAGATCTAAGGTCTAAGGTAAGGACTGATTCATCTGTCCAAAATTACCAAGCACCCAAAGTTGCTGGAGCTGGATTCTTGATGGGATTTTTTTTGTTAAATTTTAAGGCGTTTGAAGATTTCAACGTTTGAGATTCTGTCAAGATAGACAATTCTGGCAATTGGGCAGAGTCAGAGTTTCAAAAGCTCTGACTCAAAACTGCCCTTCTGTTTTCAGGACCCAAATTTCACAAGAGTGTTTTTGATGGAGTTGATCAAGATATAGAAAAGTCGAGACTTAAGCCGTAGCGACAAACTCTTGCTGCACTATGCAGGGATAACGAATTTGAAAATTGGAACTCATAAGAGCAAGTTTATAATTTTTTTTTTTTTTGAGTGGTTGTTGTTGATAGAGAGCAGACTACCGAGGTAGAAGAACTCATTGACCCACAGAATACTTTCTCTATTTAGTTTCAACCCTGACTTTTGCTTTGGACACATTTAATGTCATCCCAAAAGAAATTGTCATTTTCAGCACATTGTTAGCTGTGGCTTGTAGATATAATCAAACATTTCAGATTTTTCATCAATATTATCACCGTTGGGAAGCTTGTCTGTCAGACTAGCTAATTTATTTCACTAGGGAGAGGATGATTGTTAAAACAAAACTAAAAAACTTTGGAAAAATAAGGCATCCTTGAAATATCCCTACAGACATCTGAAAGTTGTCATTGAAACCTTCACTAGTCTTGACACAACTTTTAAATTTAAAGCACATATCTAGATACAATCAGCTAGGTTTTGTTGAATTCCGTACAGGAGGATATACCACTGATCATTTCTTTAAATAAAGTTGATTGCCTGTTTAAAGTTGATAAAGCAATGGTACAGGCTGCAGCCAAATACCAGATATTTTTTCTCATTTCTGGAAAAGTGTTGCATGGTGGAGCCATTGTGGCTTTGCACCATGTATCATAAAATATTTTTGTACTAAAGCAGCAGATACAAATTAATAAATGCATAAAAAATAAATATAAGATAATTATCTTTAAAGGCATTTGAAGAAAATATGTATCTGAAAGAAATAGATTTAAAAGCATGAAATACATAACCAATATAACCCCATTAATGGGAGTCCAAGCAATGACATAATAGCATTATGTCACAAGTGGCAACTGGGAAGTGAATATTAAATATATGGGCAAAATTTAAATTAAAATAGTGAAAAGTGAAGAAAAAAAAAACTATTTTTGTAATAATAAAAGTCAAAATATTTTGGCTTCACATTAAAAATCGAAGAGAAAAACTGTTTGTACAAATTAATAAATGCATAAAAAATAAATATAAGAAAATGATTTTTAAAAACATTTGAAGAAAATATGTATCTGAAAGAAATAGATTTAAAAGCAAGTAAATTTAAGACAACTAAGAAAAACACAAAGGAAACAAACAATTTGACTTACCTCCCTGAATTAGTGGAACTTCAACAAATATGATGTTTTCTGTCATTTCTAGGATTGTGAAACTCTTTTTAAATCTCTTCTTTCAAGAATACCAGGGCTCAATCAACTTGAATAAAATCATCTCCTTTTTCAAACACCTATGAACTACAATTCCTGTAAAACAAAGACTCAAAGATAAATATTGTCTTTGAATGTAGCCTAAAGTAAACTTAATGCATATCTGGTCCACATTATTTTGCTCCTTCATTAAGTCCTCTCACCTTCCCTGACCTATAATCAGAGAACCCAAGTGCAAAATTTACAAAAAGAAGGCTTAAATTCAGCATAACAAGTTCCCTAATTAAGACAATTATTCAAAATTCAGAAAATTTTTAAATGAAAGATTTGGCCCAAGACAGAGTTGCCAAATGTGATGAATCCCTTTCAGTTAATGCTCAAAGCAACCACCATCCCTTCTGTGGTTTATTTTCTCCAAACATCATAAATTATTTCATATTATAAAAACTCACAAATCTTTTTAGGGAATCAATATCTGATCCTACAGAAAGGTGGACTTTCTTATGTAAAAATGTACCAATGATATCAATACATTGTGAAATCTTGAAAAAGCTGTAATGTCCTACCTTATTGCTTTCCTGAATTCTATACATAGTTCCTGAATGAAGAACTCAACTGAATATGCACGTGCAACCTTTTTGATTTGGTACATTTGGTGTTAGATTCAGGATTAATTTCTATAGTTATATTCCTGGACATTCATATGAAATTTGATTATTTAATCCATAAAATCTGTTGCCAAAGATGTCACATTTAGATATAAAAGGGAAAGTCAAATCTTGGTAAGTCTTATTTGAATGATAGGTTAATTTTTGTTCCTCCACTTTTCTGCTCACCCTCAGAAATAAATTATGTTCTCCCCTAGAAATCAGTTTTAGGGCCTGTGCTATTGTTGATTTTTTTTTTTTTTTTTTATAATCCTTCTTGTGGTAAAAATACTGAGACCTATCAATTGCTATAGGCTTTGTCATTCTAAACCTTCTCATGCCCATAATGGTAGCTATAGTTTGCCTTCTTTGTGTGTGCTTGTTTATTTTACTGATGACAGCACAACTGGTACGTTGGGGAGATGGAAATCAGAGCTTCAGTCCAAACAAGCAAATTAATTTGAGATATTATATTTTATGGTTGGATGCTAATTATCATACTCTAAGTTTTTCTTACTTGTTTTTTTTTTCTTGGGTCATTCTAGGGTTTATCCTCAGTTATCTGAAATACAAAATTCAAATAGATTAATTAGTAGATCTAATGATTGGTTTAGCTGTTTTGTGGGTATTCTTATTGATGAATACCTGTCCTTTCATTGTCATATTGGTTTGATTAATGTGAAGATTTTCAGGAATGTTGGTATTTCAAGGAAGCTTAAACACACTTTCTTGGATCAATTTTGAAGTCATTTCTCACCCCTTGAGTTAATTTATTGTTTCTTACAGCCCATTTGCATAGATCTCAACTTATTCTTCTCTTTTAAAACAACTTTCTAAGGTTTACAGTAAGCTGGAGACCTAATTCAGGAGTTTTTCCATTACTTGATCTAAAGTCACTATATATTCTTTTGGGCACATATTTTACTTCTCTCAGATTTTTAGTGGCATCCCCAAGCCTGTAAACATTCTCCTATCTTATAAATCTGATTACAATAATGACCATCTTTGCAATAAAAAAAAAGTCTTATTGAAATCCCTTTTACTTCTTCTATAAGGTCAACTTTTAATCTTACAATGGCAATTATAGCTTACACTCCTAGGCTGTTCTAAAAATTGTAAAAAAATTGAGAAGTTAATTATTGGTTTTTTCTCTCTTTCTGTGTTGAACTCAATTTAATTTATATAATTTTAATTGTTGCATTCTGTATAGCCTTTCCTCTGCAAATGACATTTTCAGATTAATAATTATATGTTCATCCTTATGGGTTTCTTTGCGAGTTTGAGAATTCATCCCAAGCCTGCCTTTAATGGTCTCATATAGCCCTAGGTTATATGAATAACTAACCAAAAATAATGGAACTCTTACTTTATAAAAGGCAGTAAGCATAAATGAATTATATTTCCTTGCTATTTTTCTATTTTTATCTGTTACTGAATCAGTTTTCATCAATTATTGCATTATTTTTTTACATAACCTAGGGCTATATGACATCATTAAGGGAGGGTGTGTGTGTGTTGCTGGTGATGAATTGTCAAAATGCAGCCTTACCACCCACCATAGACTCATTCAAAGCTAGAGTCAACAAAGATAGGGGCCAATCTTGAGTGGAAGCTCAATATGGACCTAAAAATCAACTGAAGCAGTCAAACCATCACCAGCAAGAAATCTACAGGTGATCATGTTGCTGGCAATTGTAATTTAAGGTAATTTTAACATAGTATTTTAATTCAGGATGGAATTCTGATTTTAAAGGTATGTCTTTTTCAGCTAGCCTATCTCATTAGACGAGCAAGCCTTTGGAGATGACAACTGGTGCAACTACACTGGCTCTGCACCTACTGGGGGCATCTTGAAATAGGGTATTTGCATATTAGGAGGGGAGGGGTAGCCTAAAGTGTTGCAGGTCTGCATGCCTAATGTGTTAGGCAAAATTATTCTGCATAGGCTATTATGTGGTAAGAATTGATTTCTAACTTCACATAGCCTAGTCAAAATATTTTACCCCTACCTCCCTTTAATGTGCAAATATTTGCCCAAATGATATATTTTCTATCTAATGTCACTTCTCTTTGTCTTGTCTCACCCTAGGCCTTAAGCTAAAAGAAGCTAGTCTAGGCTAACAGAAAAAAAAAACAGTTTCTCTGTCACTGAATAAATAAGTTGAGCAGTAGGGCATTTATATTTCAAGTAATAGGCCTAGAAAATTTATCAATTTTTAAACTTTACATCTTAGTGTTAGCCTACATGAAAAACTATATAATTGGCAAAAAAAAATCTAGGCTAGTAAAGGGTTCACCTGGCACTGTCAGTTGTAGAATCTTGTATAGCCTATGTTAATCTTGAAAATTTACCAAACAAACTTGGAAACATAAATCCAACCGTTGTGCTAGAAAAGCTAGAGACAGGTTATAGAAGAAGCAACAGCTGGTATAGGGCGTTGTGTCTCTTGTGGTAAAACAGAGAAATCTTTTTTGATGTTAGATCTTCACGAAAACTTAGGTTGTGAGAGTCTAATGGTGATTTGAAACCACAACCTCTAACCAAGAAGTCGAAGAAGCCGGTATGTGCTCCTAAAGTTGCCTCCTATTTGCCCTATATCTCTGGGACATGAACCTACCCCACACAAATCTACAATATGCTGATGATCTGGTGCTATGGTCATCTGGGAACACCTTTCAGATAGCACAGTCAAATCTGCAAGTCACTTTTCCAGTTTGAAAAATTCTCTCAACATTCAGATTTACCCATTGCACCCACCAAGTCAAAAATAATCCAATTTCACCGGAAGCGCAACCATGTTAATGCAAAACTAACTCTAAATAAAACAACTATTCCAGAAGATAATCATATTAATTACCTAGGTCTCATGCTTGACCAAAAACTTAATTTCCACCTCCAAATTTCAAACACAATAAAAAAATGCTATAGAAAAGCAAATATACTAAAAAGACTTCTTTCCACACCCTGGGGTTGTAAGGAGAAAACCTTACTCCAGTTTTATAAATCACATATAAGACCCCATATTGACTATGGGCTCATCGTCTATGGTGCATGTGCAAAGACCCAGATGAAAAAAATTGAAAAAACACAAAATGATACAATACATCTCATATTTGGTCTTAGGAAACCCACAAGCACCAAGTTTCTGCTTATGGAGAGTGGATTAACAACAATAAGGGAGAGACGTAGCTTTCTCTTGACAAAACATCTTACAAAAATTGAATCAAATAGCTCACACACCCTACATAACTGGTTAAGAAATCCAGCCATGTATAGAGGTATTGCAGATGAGTATGCCAATATTCAAAAGAAGTTCCCTGTACCAGCAAAGTCTATTGCACCTACTTTCCCCCAATCCCCTTCATGGAATTGGTCATTTCCCATAATAAATACTGAATTTTCAAAATGGAATAAAGATTTAACCCCCATTGCTTTTGTCCAGAAAAAATTTGCAGAACTTAATACAATTACCTATAAAAATCACTTCCAAATATTTGTTGATGGGTCAAAAATGAATGAGAAGGTTGCAAGTGGTGTTTTCCTTCCTCACCTGAAAATTGCAATGGGCAAGAGATTATTTAATAATTTATCTATAATGTCTGCTGAGTTAAATGCCATAATCATGGCATTAGAACACATTAAGCAAAATCAACCTTTGATTGCAAATTCAAATAATATTATCATCTATTCAAACTCTCTATCAAGCCTTGAGTTGCTGGCCTAAGCTCCTCAATATAAGTTGGACATTGACACTTATCATTGTCTCAGTATTATTGATAATCTTGCCTCAAGTGGCATAAAAACTTATGTTCAGTACATTCCTAGCAACTCTGGCATAAGTGGTAATCATCAGGTTGATGAAATAGCAAAAAATGCTATAAATATTGACCAGCCAAGTGGGAGACCAATCCCAATTAGAGATATTTACTGATGGAGGCTATCAGATATTAATTTTAATAAGATTAATCCTATCCTTTCCCAATAAGTATCTTTCTAAAATTTATCATAGAATTCGTTCTGGAACAAATGGACTAAATTTCCTTGCATTCTCATATAAGCTTTCTAATTCAAGTGGTTCAATTCCCCTGTCCCCTCTTTGCAGGCATTGTAATATGAATAATGAAACAATTGACCATTGCCTATTTGAATGTAATATGCTGATGTCTGCACAACATACCTTGCTTTGTAAACTGTTAAAATACTTCAAACACCACAAAATCTCACTATCAGCCAAGAGCCTAGCCAACTAGCCTATACCTGCACACAGAGCACAGAAATCGATATCTATCATCTTATATTTGAACTCCTTGAGTCAAAAGATCTACTGAAAGTCAAAAGATATCTGAGAATATCTAAGAAATAAGAGACAACCAAGACAGTAGCTCTGTAGCCCACAGAGTGAAGCAAAAAGAAGAGGGCTAAGCTAAATAGTACCAACTGAATAGCCCGCCTGCTGCTGCTGTGAATTAGAAGAAGAAGAAGAAGAAGGTATGTACCAGATGACAAGTAAGGAGGGTTGCCAGAGAGTCAAACAAAAAACAAGCCCGAGCATCTGAAAAACAAGCCAAAATACGCCCGAGCCTTTAAAAACCAAGACTGCCATCATGGTCAGTTCCTAAAATTCTAAAATTGCCGAAATTTGTGTGTTTCACAACAACTTTCGATAAAAAAAAAATTATTTATTAACGTCGTAACATTCCAAGTTCTAATTTTCAAGTTCTTTAAATCATTGAAATTATTTTGGCCTCAGGAAAATACATGATCCCGGATACCAGTACAGGACCGGGATCAAATATCTTCTCAAGTCTACACCGAAGCGCTTAAACCGGCTTAGAACCGGAGAGCAAGAAGTTCCTGAGACCTCCAGTATAAATGGAGGCTCTGTGCAATCCTAGGTCCAGCTTGGTCATAACATGATTTTCAGCACTCGGCGATGCTTTTCTATCAACAAGAGTCGAAATCCTGCGCAGAGAGTCTAAAGCCTATTAACTCCGACTCATTTATACATTCGTGCCTACAAATATTATGCTACTACGGGGAGGCATCCCATAGTAGATAAATTAGCTAGGAGGAGGTTGTTCAGCCTGAAAAAGCCCGTCGAAACGAACCAAGCAAAGAAGAACTGTCCATTAATCAGAATCCCGTGCGAGTACTGTGTCGTTTACTTGGCTATAATTTCTTTGAGGGGAAACACTCCTCAGGAGGGAATAAAGTTGACCGCAAGGTCCCAGTCTAGCAGGCACCCCGATAGGGTCGAGGCAGCCCTTTATAGAGGCCGTTGTCATCGTATATATATATATATATATATATATATATATATATATATATATATATATATATATATATATATATATATATATATATATATATATTATATATATATATATATATATATATATAATTCCTTTGTATGGTTTTAGATAAATTAATTGATAGCAATAATTTATTAGGAAAGGAAAGAATATCCTGATATTGTTAGATGAAATACAAAGATCACAGCTTTGTTACATGGTTAATATTAATTGGATGAAAATGAGCAGAATGATTGCTTTCAGATAAGCATTTCACACCAAAATACGCCAGATCAATTAGAGTATGCAAATATTTACGCCTAGCGGGAATACTAAAACAAATTCCCCCAGTCACCATCAAAATACGCCAGTTTGGTGGGAAATAAGCCAATAAGACAACAATGCTAGGATGGTACTGGTTCGCATATTGAACGTATCAACATATCACATCTGTCAAGAGACGCAAGGTGTGGCCGAGGAGTTTGAGGTGACGTACTTTGAGAATGAAGGATAACTCTTCAGACCGGCAACAGCGGCTTCTTACTACAGCCGCGTTTCAGGCTCTGCGGGTTCGAACACGGGTTTTTCTCGTCTAGTTTCAAGTTTCTAGTTTTTCGTCTAGTTTCAGCGGTTTCGAAGTTTCAACCCCGTGTTTGATGCACTGATGCACAACGCTTGATGCACTAGACGAGAACAACCCGTGTTTGAACCCGCTGAGCCGTGAACAACCCGTCTTCCAACACAGGTTGTTCTCGTCTAGTACGTCAAGCGTTGTGCATCAATGCATCAAACACGGGGTTTAAAATTCGAACCCGCTGAAACTAGACGAAAAACTAGAAACTTGAAATTAGACGAGAACAACCCGTGTTCGAACCCGCTGAGCCTGAAAACGAGGCTTTCGTAATTGGGAATTCCATACTACAGTAGTTTAAGGAGAAAAAAGCTTGGTATTACCTAGGGAGAACGCATTGTATCAGCGACTATGACTTGGATGAAAGGGAGTTCCGGCTTAAGCTAATGAAAAAAATTTAACAAGGAGAGAAAACCATATAAATTGACCGTCCTCGCCGGAATAATGAAACAAATTTGAAATCTCGAGAATAAACAGAATTTATGTTGAATTAATTAAGGAATTGCGCCTAAGGGTAGATTAGGATAACAATAGTGGAATCTCTTCGTAATAGAAAATGTTACCGGGTGTAAAAATCAACTATAAAAAAAACTAATTTTGGATTATAGTTTGAGCAGATTTGGAGATAATTCAGGTTCGAATATTATAAGAGAGTTAATACAGCATTGTTAGAACAGAACTAATGTAGTCTTGTCTACTTTATTTGGTAAATATTATCTATAATTATGGGTTCCAGGCCCATAATTATTCACCAGATCATGTTCAATTTTTCTTAAATGGTCAGCAAATGCTTCTACCTTTCCTCTCTCATCTGATATCTTAAATCCTTCGTAAATTGTAATATTGTATAGAATCTTTCTTGTGTTAATATTATTATTTTTTTCATTGACCCTTTCCCCTGTTTTTCGAGATGAATTGTATTTCCAAAATTCATTTTGATAACATTTTGCTTTTGCCTCTTTGAGAACAAAATAGACCCGAATTTTATATTTAAAAAAAATTCAATATTAATTTAATTTTCAGTGTCAATGTAAAAATTTTTAATGCTAATTTTTCTATGTTAATGGTTATTTTCATTGTTAATACTGCAGCTTTACCCAGTGGCGGATCCAGGATTTTTTTAGGGGGGGGGGGGCAAAATAGGTTGATCCGATAAACTTGCATTAGGAGCGAGTTTAATTAACGCAAACTTGCGTTAATTAAGTAAATTACACTACTTTAAACTATGTTAGGGGGGCGCGCGGCCCCTGGATCTGCCACTGGCTTTACCTTATACAATCACCCCTTTTTTTAACATTTTTTAACGGGAATTGAGCAACCCAATGCTTAAGAGGTAAATCCTTGTTTTTTCTTAATACTATGGGACATATTATTTTGTCCAATATTTTCTTAAACTGTCTATAAAATAAAAACAATTACTGGTTCGGATGGTTTGATATTTAGCACACTATTCCAATCGATATCTCCTATTTTCACTTTCATTTCATCTGTTTTTGTATTGGATTGTCCTTTTATAACTTTTCTTTTTTTTTTCTTTTTTATCGTTCCATTCCTGATCCAAAGAAGTCAGAAACAACAACATAATGATTAGAAGTGTCATTCAGAAAAATATGGGCATCAAAGGAATTTTCAGATTAAAAAAAAAAATTATCAATAAGATTTGCATGGTTATAAAAAATTTTTTACGGTAAATAGCAGGTAGGTAACAAAGCGTGTAAAAACAAAAAGTTCAAAAATTCTAATCCTTTATTCGATTTCCAAGCATTATGTTGCATTAAATCATTAATTAAATCCCGTATTACATAAAAAGGATCGTGTTGTTGACTAAGGGCGTCTAACAATGACTCATATTGTCCTAAATACTCTTGAAGACTCGACGGTAGTGGTGGATAGTACAATTACTAAAAATGTATTTCTTCCATCATTCACTTTTACTACACAAATGTCAAATGGCATTATAACAGACCAAACCATAAATTCGTTACGTAAAGATGTAAAAACTTCACGTAAAAAAATTTTAATCCTCCTCTCTTATTTTGTTTCAGAATAGCATGAAAAAACTAAATGAATTTTCATACCGTTGAAATGCATTACTTTCATCAAAAAATGTTTCTCAAACTCCTAACACATCTGTTGAAGACCCTTTAAAAGAAGGTGTGCAAAACAATAGGCTGCTATTTAATCGTCGACGATTCTAAGATGACAGTCGTTTAGAATGATTATTTAAAGGTGGAAGATCATGAAATAAATAATATTTAGGTGTATTATAACGATCTTTTAGATGACAAATTTTGATTTGTGATGAAAATCGATGTATATTTATGTCAAGAAGGTTTTATCCAATTCCTCTAACCTACCATCAGTGATTTTTAAATAATTAACTTATCCATAATCCAAACTCAAGAAAATTTTGTCTCCCATCTCAGTGAAACGGTATAAATAAAAAAAAAAGACAGAAAAGTAAAAAAACAACATTAATTTCAAAAATAAAATAAAAAGAAGTACGAAAATACTTGTACCATGGATATTAGGCTAAAAGGAAGAAAAACAAATTAAGGGAAAACTCTAATGAAGATTTTGTTTATTTCCTGCCCCATCATTTATTCTAAGCGAGCTGAGGAAAAAATGGAGTTGAAAAAAACAGAAAAAAAAAACAGAAAAACCTGTAACTCTGAAAGTAAGAAAAGCGCTGATGGCAAAAATTTGCCGAAAACTCAGGAAATCAGAAAGAAATAACATAAGAAAAAGGACTAGGAGTCAAGATACCATGGAAAGAATTTTTTTGACTTAGGAAGTCAAATTAACTATGCTAGTCAAGATACAGCAGAACGAAAGCTTATCACTTAGGAAATTCAAAATGACTATAGTAGTCAAGATACAGTGGAAAGGAAGCTTATCAATTAGGAAGTCAAAAATATAGCACTGGATGTCAAGATATAGAACAAAGAAAAGCTTACGACTTGAAAGTAAAAAACGAAAAGAAATTCGACTCTGAGAGGGAGGACACATTGTTGGGAAAAAAATAGTAGCCTACTGAGAAGAAAATGTCTATTAAGACAAAAAAAAAGTAAGAGCAGCATTATTTAGGAGTAACAGCAGAATTAGTGCAGACCAATTACAAGTCTTGGAGCTTTTGTACATGCTAGAGAGCCTTTTTAGGAGGGCAAGAAGTGAGAGAATGGTATGCTTTCGTCCTATGTTTGGAAAATAATTGTTTGTTTGACACAGTGTTAAAGACAGGTGGAAGCTGATTTCCTAGAAAGCCGTTTTCTGCCAGAGACATGTTCCATACACATAAGTTACCGCAGGCTGGAGATAGGTAGACCATACCCCTCCGCCCAAAAACACACACTGAAGTTTTTTTGCAGATGGTTGCAAGACTACGAAAAATGGAGGCACAACTTAAAAATATTACTTGGGGGAAAACCTTGAAACAGATAGACGCTGATCTCATCGCAGAAGCAAAAAAGCCGATGGAGGAACCGCTATGCCTCAAAATTATTTCTCCAGCTTCTGATTAAGAAACCTAGATGGAACGAGAGGTAGAGAGTGAAGAAGCGGAAAAATACTTTGATTTTGCAGCAGCCACGTAGAATCAAGGGGGGAGCAGGCACATCTAACCTGGTCATAGACCCTTATGGATCACCAGCAGACAAAGCTTTGACTGAAACCCTTGAAAAATGCCGGAAAAGAAAAGTGTTAGAACACGATCCCCCAGCAAAATAAGGTAAAATTCAGATATTAAAGCCCACAAACTTCGGTGTGTCTCAGCTGTGGAGTTCGCGATTTTGCTAGGGAATGCCAAAAACAGCAAACAGAGGGCCCAAAATAAAGACCCCTATAGCAAGTTTCAAGATAGATGTGTGAGCACCACGGAGGAATACCCCCCTCCTCATGGGGGTTGCCAATCATATTTTTATGCTGATTTCAAATATATAAGTTTCATCAAGTTTAGTTTTACCTATCAAAAGTTACGCACCTGAGAAAATTTGCCTAATTTTCGAATAAAATGGGGAAACACCCCCTAAATGTCATAGAATTTTAATTAAATCGCACCACCAGATTCAGCGTATCAGAGAACCCTCATATAGAATTTTCAAGCTCCTATCTGCAAAAATGTGGAATCTTGTATTTTTTGCCAGAAGAAAGATCACGGATGCATTTTTTTTTTTTTTTTTTTACCCAGAGATGGTCGTATCGTCGACCCAGTGGTCCTAGAATATCACGGGAGGGCTCATTCGAACGGAAACTAAAAATTCTAGTGCCCTTTTTAAGTAACCAAAAAAATGGAGGGCAACTAGGCCCCCTCCCACGCTCATTTTGTTCCCAAAGTCACCCGATCAAATTTTGAGATAGCCATTTTGTTCAGAATGGTCGAAAAATACAATAAATATGTCTTTGAGGATGACTTAATACCCCACAGTCCCCGGAGGAAGGTTTGCAAATTATGAACTTTGCCCAATGTTTACATTTGGTATTGGTTATTGGGAAGTACACAGATGTTTTCAAGAGGGATTTTTTCTGGTAGTTGGGAGGGGGGTCGGGTGTTACGTGGGAAGATATTTCCATGGAGGAAGTTTCCATGGGTTGAAGGGACATTCCTATGAAGGGGGCGCCGGATTTCCCTGCATTATTTAAAAAAACGATCAGAAATTAAATTTAAAAAAAAACAGTTTTTTCAACTGAAAGTAAGGAGCAGCATCAAAATTTAATACGAACAGAAACTATTACGTATTTGATTGGGTTCGCCCTTTTGTCATTAACTCGCTCTTTACGCTAAAGTTTTTTTTGTACTTTCATCAGAGCTATTTGTTCTAATTAACGGTCTTTGTGATTAAGGGGTAATTCTTAAAGAATTGGAACAAAATTTGAACTTTAGCTTAAAGAGCGACGTATTGACTAGGGACGAACTCCCTAATATACTAAATAAAATTATACGAATATAGAAGTTCGTTACGTAAGTTACGCCAAAAGAAAATTTCGAGAAAGCCATTCAGCCAAAAAAGTAAAATGAATATGCAAATTTCGTTTTAATTATTCATGTACGGTGAGCCAAAATCAAAGCTGCATTAATTAAAAAACGTTCAAAAATTAAATAAAAAAAAACAAGTTTTTTTTAACTGAAAGTAAGGAGCGATTACTCTAATGAAAGCATTAGCAATTACTTTTTAATTTTATACATAAATAAGTGAAGGTACATTATATATGCGTAAGTATACATGTTTATAGGTACATATAAACAAATATTTAGGAATCTTCGTGACTGAGTGTGTATTTGGGTATGTAAATATGTATCTGGGTTGGCATGAGTATGTGTATGCACTTGGGTGCGTATATATGCCTGCCTGTGTTTAGGTGCGTATATATGTTTACGTATGTGCATGAACTATGTGTATTCATAAACTGAAAATAGTGTTTAAATAAGAAAAACTGTCATTCTGGAAAAAAAAACCATTGTAATTTTACTTGAAAAAAAGGAAATGTGTCTTGTTAGACTAGTGGAGAATAAGGAAGCAAACATAAATCTCCCTTTGCAAGATCAAGGACAATTCATAAGGAATTTCGGACAAAACAGTAATTTTCTTCACGGATTGATGGATAATTCCTGGTGGGTGAAGTCGTTGATTTAACATAGAATGCATCGTGTGTAAGCATCGGCACTGTTTCTGTTTTTCGGAAAAACATAAAAAAAAAACAGAAACAGGTCAGTCAGTAACAGGTGACCTGTTTCTGCTTACTGTTCTGCTTTTTTTCGAAAAACAAAAAACAGTTGGTTTGTTTTTCGTTTATCTTCCTGTTTTTAAGATGTTGAACCCTGTCATCTATACTTATACGTTGTAATTCTCAAGCTTGAATAAAGAAACTACCTTGAAACCATCCCAAATCCACTAATCAATCTTATTTTTAGTCAACTATATGCGCACACAATACGAACCGCCACTGCACAGGCGATTCCAAACCTTATTAGAGGACCTGCGCATAGCACGATTTCATTCTTGCCACCTCAAGATGTGTAACAATAGAATATGAAATAAAAGGAACAAACTTTTCTTTCAAATGCAAAAGGACAACAGCTTTGAATAAAATGGAAAACAAATTGAAGATCAAATCTTGAACTTGTCACTTAGAAACGTTATTGCTTCGAGTGCTTTTTCAGTTGTACTTGCACATTGGATTGCTTGTACTATCCATGCTAAAATATGAATTTCTTTGGTTTTAGGATGAGGACTGTATACTTCCGGTTAGGGGTCTTCGACCATGGCGATTTCAATGGTGTACGTTTTTTTTTTGATCCAATGCCATGTTCAAGAAGTTTCGGCAGGGGCGGCTCCAAGGACTAGGACTAGGAGAGGGGGGGGGGGGTGAACTTTAAGCTCTACTTCAAAAGCAAAAGAATCTGGAGGTCTTTCTCGATTTGAAAAATAAAAGTTGTTGCTAGCTCAATATCTGCAACTAAAACCATTTTTTAAAGGAAGCTAAAGTTAGGATCAAAATGGCTGAAAATTGACAAGGCAAGCCTTAAGATTATCTACCATTATTGTAGTCAACCATTCAAGCAGAATTCTAAAATGTTGTCTATAGAACTGATACATTGAGATATCGGCTTGACTCTGAGCTCCACTGTCAAAATGAGATGGTTCAAGTCACTGACAATGATGGCTGACGAAATCTGTCACTGGATCGACTTCCCTCATTCTGGTTAACACCTTTGTACTGTTAATGAAACAGTTCATTTCATCCTCCAATATACTTTCGGAGAGTTTCTTCATAGCTTCAAGTATCTCGATTGCGCCGATGATGTTGATCTCCTTTTCTTCAAATTTTTCTAATCCTGATCTTTTATATGTTTTTTTTGCATAAAGATGAGGCAAGCAATAAATTCGTAGTTTAGAATCCTTTTCAGAAGACCGCTAACTTGTGCCCTCGACTTTTCAGCGGTGATTTTATCTGTTTTGTTTCGTAAATGGCTGAAACTATTGCTTCAAACTAAGCAACTACTGCTTGTATGGTTTCATCCCTTGCAGATTACCGAGTCCGTGATAAGTTTCCTTTAAGGGTGGTAAAATGCTTTGTAGATGAAGAGAAGAACAAGTATATTTTGACAAGGATGTTAAAAAGCTCAACTATCCAAAGAGATGAATTGCCATTACGTTCTTTAACAATGTTTAGTCTGTGGGCATGTTGGGGAATATAGAGCACAAGGCAATCAAGAAGTTCGTATGTTTTTTGCTGGACTCCAATAAATTGACCAGATATCGCACTTGCATAGTAATAAGATTAGAAAGCTAGTTTATCCAGAGGAATTCCTCTCCTTGACAATGTTCCTATTATACTTTCTGTCATACCCTGCCCGGTTTCGTCATTGGCCTCGCTTACATAAAATAGTATCTTTCTCTATGTGTCTCTTCCGAGCTGGTATTACAGATTACCTACGCAAGTTAATCAAAATTTGTGGCCTCGAGTATCGTATCACACAATAAAATTCTAAACCCAATACTTCGTGAAGGATCTTCTCCCTGAGAAGATCCTCAAAATGAACTCGTTCTAAGGAATTGTGGGTAAATAGGTAAATTTGTGTGGCCTATACCGGGTATGAAGTGCTGCCACACATATTGCTAAAAATTAAAAAACTTGAAGAAAGTTGCCTTTACGAACTTCAGTTATCCTAAAGCCAATGCCCTGTCTCGCTAGGGTCCCTGCAGCGTCGAAAAAAAAAACTCACAATTTTTCTGTTTCTCTCTTCACCTTTTGCTTGCTGGAAAACTTTAGTTCCAGTGCTTTTATCAAGTAAGAAATCCTCATGACTGCTGTTATTGACTGTGTTATTGACATGACTGCTGTAAAGACCCACCTTTTCTACTGACTTGTACTATAAAGACCTTTCCACTTCTTTGCAAACTGCCCAATTTTACTTATTTTGTTTTAAGATCTAAGTTAATATTGAGCTATAGGTTCTCAATCTCCTGAGAATTTCTTGTAGTTAGACTAGAGCTTCTTCTTAGCTGAAAAAGTATTAGTTACAAGAGCTAGCTAAATACAACACCAAAAAAACATGTCTCTAGTGCTGCCACCACAGTCAGATATATTTTCAGCCCAGGCATCACATGCCCTTTTTTATCCAACTTTCAGGGTCTTCTATAACAGACGCAGTATTAGAAATATCGTCAACTATAACATCGGGCACATCATCTTTGTCTGCATCAATCTCTTCCTCTCTACTTGATCCTTCTTCCAGTTCATCATAATGGTCATCAGATTCACATTCAACAACTTGCTTTACATCAATTTCTTCCTAGAACTTGAGAGCATTGGTTACACAAAGGTGAAGGAGGTGACCAAAGCATGAAGACCTTTCAATACCCCCAAGGTAACAAGTTGTAACAATAGCGTAAATGCAAGAATTTGGTTAAACAAAAAAAGAAAAAACAAACGGAAAACAGTAAAAAAAAGTAACAGAAAAAAACAGCCCAACAAAAAATTGAAACGAAACAAAAACATATGTCCTGTTTCGGTTCTTTTGAAAAACAGAAACAAAAACAGGTTAGACAAAAACAGAAACAGTGCCGATGCTTAATCCTCTATATCCGAAACGTAACACGGGAAATTTGCTTGCATCGACGCGGCCAAGTTTGCCAGAAGTGAAATTACTGAGCAGAAGTAAATATGCTGCTGGTATCTTGTCATTTAGAACAGAGAGTTGGAGGAGTTTCAGAAAAATTTTAGAGATATGTGCAATTTTTGATGAGATTATAACCTGGATTGAAAGTGGTTTTAATGTGGAAAAATGTTTTCAAAGGTTTGGGGTAGCTACAATAATGAAACTTATGATAGCCGTAGGCCTGTACCACGTATGTTTAAAAACCATTAAATAAATATAGATTTCGATTGTTGTGTGGTAAAGCTTTCTAATTTAGTTAATTATTAATTTAGTAAAAATATATAAGACGCAAATACGAAGTTTAGAAATACCACTTTTTTATTAAGATAAGGAACATATCCTGCCAAGTTTCTGTTTAACGGGAAATTGAGAAATCACCACTTCCTAGCTATTACGTGGGTTGGGTAAAGGAAGGTGTGGTTGATAAAAATGTATAAAAGGTACATTCTATGGGAAGGGGCAGATTTGGACTGATACTAACTTTATGCCGGACTGACCTCTGGTCCGTTGTTTTTAGGAATACCTTGGAATCTTGTCGAATCATTGTAAGTGTCTAAGTATCTTATTATATATTATTGTAGTTTCTGAGACTTGTGGTCTACTTGGGACAGCCAGTCCCAGTAGAATATATACATCTGTTATTATTATATGTTAACTGAATAAAAGTATTGTGTTATGGACAACCTCTCTACAATCTACCTTTAGTCCCTCGAATATACCCAGTTGATACGCCTCATTAGTTCGGTCATAACCTAAGGCACGCTACCAAAGTTTAATTACCTTAGGGCCAGAGTTTATCTCCCCTATAAAGGGAGAATAAAGGCATCTACGACTACACCACTCAAATACCATAAAATACACTTTACAACAACTGGTGGTCGTTGGAAAAACTGGGTCGAGAGGATTAGATAAAAATAGTAGATTGAAATAAAATGGCTTTACCAGAGGAAAAAATGACTTCCCTATCAACAGTACTTGAAATTGCAAAAAATATACCAGAATATGCGGGAAATTCAGATGTAGATGAATTTATCGAAAAATTAAAAATTTTCGACGAACTAACTGAATCGTTTGAGGATAAGGTCAAAAAGCAATGCGTTGCAGCCAGATTAAAGGGAAGCGTCCTTAAACATTTTGAGGCAATTAAGGAAAAAGAGCCCAAGCACATCAGTACACTAATTGAATCTTTTAAAACAAAATTCATAGAGACAAGCATCTCCGAGAGGCTAAGAACAGAGGTAGTGACATTCAATACCTCAACTAGTATCAGGGAATATGCAGACAAAATTTGTAGATCCGTATGCTTACAATAAGAGAAAGGCGGAAATGACGAGACAGTACAGAAACTACAACTACATACTCTTACCCAAGGGTTACCAAAAAAGTTTTTAAGACTAATATTATCACGGAAACCTGAAAATTTAGAGCAGGCTATAATACTAGTCGAAACAGAGGTAAAAATTGACGAAGCTATGAAAAAGTTTGATCAGATGTCAATAAATAACTCAGGAGCCCAAGAAAGTATAAAATATTAAAGGGGACAGAAACGGGTGAACTTTGAGGAGCCAAATCGTGAACCAAAAAGGCGCGACGGAGGCCGAGGGTCGCCGTCTAGGGAAATAGCTGACAGATTCCACAACCTTGAGAAATTAGCAGCTAATAACTATAGAAAATATGGGCACCCTCCCCCACCAAAGACAGATAGTTGGGGAACCAACAATGACAGATCAAAAATATTTAGAAGTAACCAGGAAACAAACAAACAATGTAAGAGAAAATTTTATTGCTATTATTGTAGCAAACCAAACCACTATGCAGCAGATTGCTGGCATAGAATACGCAAAGAAGGCCATACGTACAAGACAAGACACCTGTTTAGACCGCAGGGGGGCAGAAATTTAGGAAGGCAGGGAACAAATAAAGCTTGGCAAACACCTAATAATATTCCTGATTTTAGGCCTAGGAGGCAAACGGTTAACAATACCCAGGGTCAAAGTAGCAACGCTGAAGAAAACTGGGATAACCCCACAGTAGAGATGGGGGTGCTACTCCGAACAGGGCTCCTTATATGGGCATAGAATACGGACAGGGCTCCAAATATGGGCATAGAGTCATTAGGGAGAACACGTGGTTAATCGGGTCAATGACCTCTTTTTCCAAGGTCGATTTATTTGATGTTTCTATGTGCAATAGCTCCGGGACGAAGGTTGCACATGCGCATTGAATTCTAACGGGAACAATGTTATTGATCTAGGACTCGAGGGGGAAGTGAATTTCCGAGAAATTGATTGCGTAATCGAAGGGGAAGTGAATTTCCGAGAACTTGATTGCGTAATCGATCGCGAATGTCATGGTGTCCAGAAATAGTATTTGTTGTTGTTGTAAGTGCATGCTCTCAGCGAATGTTATGATCCAGAAATAGTATTTGTTGTTGTTTTGGTCATGTACATGCTCGAGGCGAATGTCATGGTGTCCAGAAATAGTATTTGTTGTTGTTGCTCTCGAGCCAAATGTTATGACTTTCCCGGAAACAGTTAGATCACGTGTTTCCTTCTCAGCCAATCAGCGAGTCGGTTACATCCTCCTTCTCAGCCAATCAGAGACCTGCTTACATATGATTTTCCCCGTTACATAACAATTCACCCTTGAGATTTCGTATATAACGGGTGTGCAATGTGATTCAATTATCAGAAAGTATTTTGACGCTGTGTAAACAACAATGGATAAATTTGATGAACTTGAAGCCTTGGCAACTTCAATTTACCATGTAAGTACATTTTTTATTTTCAAACGAATTTTCCATGGACATCCTTCCCTCTATATTTCCAGCTAAATCCCCCCTCCCTCCACCATTGTTTTACAATCCCAAATTCTCGCAAAAAAAGAAATACCATTTTGATAAATTCCTTCCCTCTATATTTCCAGCTAAATCCCCCCCCCAAACCATGCAATCTTTATAGTCAATGTGTATATATTCCTTTACCCTCAAACCCCCCCCCCCCCCCCCAACAAACCTAACCACCAAACAATCTTTATATTCAGCTAAAATGTAAATATATTCCTTTACCCTCAACCCCCCCCCCCCCCAAACCATACTCAATGCAAAACGTATATATATTCCTATACCCTCAAACACCCCCCCCAACAAACCTAACCACCAAACAATCTTTATATTCAGCTAAAATGTAAATATATTCCTTTACCCTCAAACCCCCCCCCCCCCAAACCATACTCAATGCAAAACGTATATATATTCCTATACCCTCAAACCCCCCCCCCCCCAACAAACCTAACCACCAAACAATCTTTATATTCAGCTAAAATGTAAATATATTCCTTTACCCTCAAACCCCCCCCCCCCCCACAAACCATACTCAATGCAAAACGTATATATATTCCTATACCCTCAAACCCCCCCCCCCAACAAACCTAACCACCAAACAATCTTTATATTCAGCTAAAATGTAAATATATTCCTTTACCCTCAAACCCCCCACAAACCATACTCAATGCAAAACGTATATATATTCCTATACCCTCAAAACCTCCCCCCCCTCCCCAACAAACCTAACCACCAAACAGTCTTTATATTCAGCTAAAATGTAAATATATTCCTTTACCCTCAAACCCCCCCCCCCAACAAACCATACTGAATGCAAAACGTAAATATATTCTTTTACCGTCAAAACCTAACCACCGCAAAAAGAAATACCTTTTTGATAAATTTGGCCTTTCTGTAAGCCTTATCAACTTCTGCATATCTCTTAGCTATTAACCCGCTATGTTTTGACAGTACATTTCCGCAGGGTTATAATTACTTTGTCGTCCCCTCTTCCGATGTGTTTACAAACGCGGTCAAGTCAAAGGGTTTTGGCTGTCAAATTAAAACACTTTTAAGCAATAATTAGAATTGTAGTTTCGTAACCTGTATGGAAGGAGAGAAACAGATTAAGCTTAACAATATATTTAGGATATTATGTGAAAGGGGGGAGGGGGCAATACATCGCTTCTAACAGCTTCGTTGTAAGTAAAAGTAAGGGGGATTCTGTGTATAGACATGTACGCCCATTGACAAGAAAACTAATGTGTAAATTTATAATTTTTGCAAGCCTTCAATAAAGTTTCTTTTATATTCCCGGGCGTGAATCCAGGATTTTTGTTGGGGGTTAGCACTTTTAATAGTGACAAAATAGAAAAGATAATTGCTTCGCTTTCGCTTGAATAAAACACATGATTAACTTTATGAGAGGGATGGCTTAATTTTCCTAAATTTAGGGGGAGAGAATATGGGTTTTGTGCTTTCTTAGTGATAAACTAAACAAAATAATGTTTAATAACTTTCTTTCTTTAAAAAGGGGCAAATTATTTTGATTTGATTTTTCTTCTCTTCTTTAAGGCAAATTATGAAGAATTTGCGGGCACTACATTGATGAGAGCTATGGCTGACGCAAATAGCGAAGAATGCGTGCCCCCTTCTTCCAAGAAAGCGAGGGCCAATAATGCACCCCCTGCCATGCAATATGATCGCTGGCCAAAAACCCCCAACTCCACACTACCTGCCCAAGTGCAGCCTGCCAGAAAGTTAAAGAGAGAGTGGGCGAATAGCTTCAATGCCGAAGCCCCACCTATACAAGCTTTTTCAAGGGGCTCAGAAGCTACCCCGGCTGCACAAGTCACAGCTCCTATACAAGAAATTAACGTCACCAGTCCCTTCGCCCTCCAACACACGTTACCTGGACCCGGCCCAGTCGCACAAGAACATAGCGACGCCACCCCGTCCACCCTCCAACACACGTTACCTGGACCATCCGGCACCCAAGCTCAGAGGGATTATGCAAATGTAAGTATTTTTTTCTACCTTTCTATTTATTCATTTTTCAGTCCTTTTCAATCCCAATATAAACTTATCTCTGTGAGATATTAAGCCCTCGCCCCAACCATTGTTTTAAATTTATCTCCCTCGGAGATATCTAAATGTAATTTTTTGCAATGAAACCACTCTTTTCTCTGTTGCTTCACATATAGTTTTAGATACCTTTGAAACTCAAAATACTATTTTTTCTAATCTTTACTGTTTTCTCTGTTATTATCACATATATTTTAGATACCTTTGAAACTGAATGCTCTTTTTCACGTAATTTGAGAGAGAGATTATCCCATCTGTCACATATTGACGTTCTAATTTACACTGAATATTTCTATCGTGCCAAAGATTTTAGCGAGGGGAAACCGAGTTAACGGTTCAATCCTGGAACACGCGCGCGGTGGCTTACAATAATTGTGAGTTAATGAAGAGTTCACCGAACCTGTAGAACGGAATTAGAGAGAAACTTGGACTTATGCAGTCTAAGCGAATATTTCAACTTTTGGAAGACATTATGTAAATGGCCAGGGAGCCGCGGAGCCGATGGGTCCGGGAAGTGCTGTGGGGGCAAGGTTAGGGAAGCGCCGGGGGGGGGGGGGATGCGCCACGGGTCAGGGAAGCGTTGGGGGAAGTGTCACAGGGATGCGCCACGGGCCCGAGAAGCATCGCGGGAAGTGATGCGGGGCCCGAGAAGCGCCACAGGGATGCGTTGTGGCTCCGAAAAGCGTCACGGGTCAGGGAAGCGCCACAGGGGTGCGCTGTGGGAAAGTGCCACGAAAAAAAAAATAATTTTTTAACACTTTGAAAATAAACGACCAAATTGTCGCCTTCTATGTCATATCTTAGATTATCTTCAGTTGTATTAACCAAATGTTATTAAGCAATAATCCAAATTTTAAAAGCAGTAGGGATGATTTGAACACTTTGAAAATAAGCTATTTTTCATCTATAGTGTCATATCTTAGATTATCTTCAGTTGTATTAACCATATGTTATTAAGCAATAATAATCCAAATTTTAAAAGCAGTAGGGGTGATTTGAACACTTTGAAAATAAACTATTTTTTCATTTGTAGGTTGTCCTGGTTCCATACTCCCCATCTCCCCCCTGCTCGTCAGTTGGAGAAGGAGAGGAGGCACACGTGGAGTCCCCCAACAATTCACTATGGGACGATAGCATTGAAGTACCTTTTAATATTGACGACTTTTTAGGTGATTTTTTAAATGTTGATTATAGCACAGTTGAGCTGGTAGACTTGAGTCCCAATACTTTACAAATTTTAAATGATTTTACAGGGAACCCTCCAACCTCCGATACCCTATCGACTCCACTTCGAACAACTGAAGTGGAGCATTCGCCAGTTATTGTTGAACAGCTTGGGGGAGGGGATAATATACAAGAGGGAGAGGGGGATACAACTCTCCCAGACTTTCAGCTGTCCAACAGAATTTTAAATAATATAGTTGTTTTCACTGCAGTGTTTGGTGACCCTTTTAATTCGCTTTTGTGTGGTAATTTTGTTTATGACCCTGTAGAAATTGTGCATGCCTATGTAGAAAAAATTCGTGCACTACTGGAGAACCAAATTCAGTTGTGGGGGAGGGATTCAATTAAGGTTTCCATTGTTTTATAAGTGTTCTATTTAAATGAAGGAAAAAGTGAGGTTTACTATCATTTTATACATTCCGAGATGCGTTTGGTTTATTCAAATTTAGAAAATTTTGGGGGTGTTTTCATGGATTGGGTCGATCAAATTATAACGCATCTCGAGAACTTTAATGAAAACAGTAGTGGGTCTCTAGTTCTTTTTGTTGAAAATTTAAGCGTAAATATATGTAAATTTAAGAAAGATTTTATTTTAAGAGGGGGGCATTGGGGCACGGGTACAGTTTTAAATTATAATCCAGATCTAGTAGGTTGTCAAGGTGTCCAGAAGATTTGTTTTGAAACAGATCAAAAGTGTTTCCGATATGCTTTCCTCATATCAGCATTCGAGCCTCTAGCTCGGGACGCTACCAAGACGAATTTAGACAATTGGGCTATACAAGGGAAGGAAGGGTCCAGTTTTCCAATTGTAGATTTTTCTTGCCTAGAAGGAAAATACCCAGTAACGCTAAGATCCATTGACCTGTTTGAAAGGGCTAATGCCCACTTAAATATTGGCGTTACTGTGGTACAATATGAAACAGAATTTGAAGATGGGGTTCGTTTAAAAAAGAAGGGGGTGGTTTTCCCTGTAAGGGGTCCCTCAGTTGATTTGGTTAAACACTGGGTTTGGTTGCTTTACACGCCACCTAGTCAACCGAACACAATCGGTCATTTTAACCCTATCACTGACATTAGTAGAGTTCTGGAGAGTGGTAAGCATAGGGGGGAACGTTTCTACTGTCCAACATGCTTGTCACAATTCCGTAGTGATATGAAACTACGGGATCATATGAAGCATTGTAGACGACATGGCTACCAGACAGTGGAAACGGTTTCAGGGGATAGGGCCATTCTACGTTTTAAAAATTTTCAAAATACCCTCCTCCAGTGCAACAAAATATCTTTGGATTGTGAAGCTAAGCTGGTGGAGGTGAATGACCCCCAATATCCAAACCGAGTCAAAGAACACCAGGCTATTGCAGTGTCCTACGCCCACGCGCAAAGAGACAGTTCTAACACCATGCGGTTGTTAGAAATAGTTGAAACATTGGATGAGCGGGAGTGCATGGACAAGGCATTGACTAAACTGATTGGCACGGCTAATGGTGCTATTTCTCGTTTGAGAAATACCCATTATCCAATGGTGCTGTCTGCAGAGGATCGTCTCGCGATTAAAAATCAAAAAATATGTTGGGTTTGTAAGGGGGAGTTTGCAGAGGTGGATAAGGGGACTAAAGGGAAACGTGGGGGGAGGGGGAAAGTCAGAGATCATGACCATTTGTGGCAGGAAATATCCTCGGGAGGTAGTAATTTTAGAGGGGTTGCGCATCAATCGTGTAATTTAAATGTTAGCCAGCAGTTTTTTATCCCTGTTTTTATTCATAACTCCAATTATGATTTAAAATTTATTTTACCGGCACTGGCACGTATGCATAGGGAGAGAGGGGGAGTAGATTGTCCATGGGTAAATAGTTCATTTATCTACAACATCATTCCCAAATCAGCTGAGAAGTTATTGCTTCTCGAACTGAAATGGCAGGTAGTGGATAATGGGCATATGTGTTGGAATAAAATCAGGTTTTTAGATTCCTTTAGTTTTTTCCCCAAGGCATTGAGTCAATTGATTCAAGTGCAAAAAAGCGACAATTTTGATAGCTTTCCCTTGCTTAAACAGCACTTTCCAGACAGTGAAATGTATGACCTGTTGACCTGCAAAGGTATATATGCATACGACTATTACTGTTCTGGCGCACGCTTAAGTGAGGAGAAACTACCTCCAATTGAAGCTTTTTACAATTCACTGACCAACAGTGAATGCACAGCCGAGGATTATGAGTTTGCCAAGAAGGTGTGGTCCAAGGGGGATTGTAAAAATGGGTGGGATTATTGTAGACTGTACTTGGCCAGTGACGTTCTAACTCTGTTGGATATAGTCTGTAAGAACACAGACCAGATCTATTCAGAGTTCGGGTTAGATATAGGCTACTATTTTTCTACACCCCATTTAGTGATGGATTTAATTTTAAAAATTAGCAGGGAGGAAATAGGCCTAATCACTGATGTAGATCAGCACCTTTTTGTAGAGCGTTCAATGCGGGGAGGGTATGTTGTTCATGGGGACCGCGTCTTATCAACCGATCCGAGCGGACAAAGCACCGGTGCAAAGTCAAATGCAGTGTTCTTGGACGTGAACTCATTGTACCCCTCGGCAATGTCACACTACTCTTTGCCGTGTGGGAACTATCAATGGCTTGAGAATCCTTGTGAGTTCCCCGACATTACCACCGTCGAGGACAATGGGCCACAAGGATGGTTCTTTGAAGTTGATGGTCACATTCCGCTGGCGCTTCACGACTCAGTCAAAGATTTTGTCTTTCCCTGTATCAATCGGCCCGTGAGCAGGGACTCTCTGAGCCCCTACAATCGTTCATTGGTTGAGGATATGGGGATGCACTGGACTCCCTCTAAACAGAAACTGATTGCTGATTTGGACCCTAAAGAGAATATCGTTGTTCACCATGTGCTTTTGCACTGGATGGTGAGCAACGGTTTCAAGATCACTAAAATACACAGGGTCCTGCAGTTCAATCAGCGACCCTACTTGAAAACGTTTATCGACACCTTTGTCGATAAACGCTCTAAGGCAAATTCAAAGGTGGAGAAGGAAATGTATAAGCTCATTCTAAATTCAGCGTTTGGCAAAATGTGTGAAAGCATTCGTAATAGATCTCGCTGTGACGTCGTGACTGACCCTCTAGAGTGTGCACGAATTATTGCCGACCCCAATTTTACATCATTCACGAGCATAGAGGCCGGCATGGTTCTTCTACACAGGCGAAAGCGAAATGTAGTACTGAACAAGAATATCGCAGGCGGTAGTTCAGTACTAGAAATTTCAAAAAAGCTCATGTTGTCGTTCTTTTACAATGTGTGCAAGGTGCAATGGCCACGGGAGGGGGAGGTTCAAGTTTACTATGGTGATACAGATTCTCTGCTGTTAAAGGTAAATGGGACTGAATTGGATTTATTGGGTGATTTGCAAAATGGGGTGCACATCAGCTCGCGGATGGATTTCACCAACTGGAATCCATCACTCTACCCCGAGCTGGTGAAACGTCAAGCCCCCAACCAAAGGGTTCCCGGGTCCCAAAGTTTATTGCGTGGAAACTCATAGTGGGGAAGAAAAGAAGGCGTGTAAAGGGGTGCCTACACATTTTGTAAAGAGCAATTTTAACATGAGCGTGTACAGAGACTGTGTAGAAAGTAGCCTAGTGCCGAGAGCACAAGTGCTTGCAATTCGCTCTCTAGAGTATAGAAATTATACTGTGAGAGTGGAAAAGAATGCAATGTCATGTATATCCGACAAGGTCTATGTGCTCGAGAATGGTGTGACTGTCCTACCCCACGGCCACTACCGTATTTCGGATCGAGTTGAATGCATAGACTATCGCAATCAACTTGGTCTGGATAAATTAACCTAATCTGACTAACCACCACTCAACCTGTACATAAATTAACTAACCTGACCCAATCTAACCACCTTAACTCAACCTCATCTAACCCAACCTCAACTAACCTACAGTAGCAGTGACGACAACTATTTTTTTTCCATCGCGGTTCCCGGGGGGGGTGGGGGTCCCTTCCCGCGGCCGCCCGGGGGGTGGGGGGTCCCGCCCGCGGCCGGCCGGCCTTCGGCCCCGCGGCCCTGGGGGGGAGGGTGGGGGGGGGATCCCACCTTTAAATTCATAATGTTCAACTGTGCTAGTTCATGTTCCAAGTGTGTGTATTTTGTTGTATAGAAAGTGTTATTGTATAGAAAAGTGTTTAAAGACAAAAAGTGTTGTACAGAAAAGTGTTTAAGTTGCTGGACAAAAAGTGTTGTTGTTGTACAGAAAAGTGTTGTACAGAAAAGTGCTGCTAATGGACAAAAAGTGCTTATTTATAAAGTGTTATCATTGTTCATGTCGAACAAATAGAGTTTTTATGTTGACCGGAGAAATTTTGTCAATTGTTGAACAAGTGTTATTTTTATCGTTGTTCATGTTGACTGCAAATATTTGTTTTCATGCAGTGTCGAAATAAATGCTGCCATGAAATATTGTTTTTTGTTGTTCTTGAATAGATAGATCTATGGGGAAAATTACTACTTATTCATTGAGCACATATGATTTACAGTTAGTTGTAGTCCGACTGTTGTCAACAGCATGTATCAATTTAAAAAACCCTTCAGATCGTTTCTGTGTGCTCCCTCAATGTCGGGGAAAACAACACTTTTAGCTAGAATAATTCAAAATTGCGATAAAATGTTTTTGGAAAAACCGAAAAAAATCTACTATTGCTATAGTATTTGGCAGGAATCCTATGATAAAATAAAAGCTATTTCCACAACCATACCAATACAATTCATACGAGGACTTGATGTTTTCAATAGTATTGAATCGAACTCGTGGTTGATTATTGATGATTTGGCTGAATCCATTGAACAGTTCTCACAGGAAATGCTACAACTGTTCACTGTTCGCTCCCATCATGAACACATTTCCGTTACCATAGTTCTACACAATCTCTTTCATCAGAGCAAATGTATGCGAACCCTTGCTTTGAATTGCACTGTCTATATTATCTATCGAGTCGTTCGTGATTCTAGCTCGCTCAGAACTCTCAATAAGCAGATATACCCCGGCGCTCCAAAATTTCTGTTGTCAGCGTACACTCAGGCGACTAGCAAGCCCTACGGTTACATTTTGTTGGATCTTAATCAGAGCACGCCCGAGGATCTACGTGTAGTCACCGACATTTTCAACAATGAAATTACAGTATATCTTCCGGTGAACAGTAGAAAAGACTATCAGTCGCCATTATGACACTGAAGAAACTACACGAACAACGGCATCTGTTTTCCGTTTTAAGCACTTCAAAACCATTGCTTAGGAAGGCTATACTCAAACATGGGGTTGACAATGATTTCATTAATCTAATATCTGAACTTTGTTTAAATTTAACTGAGGGCAATGTTCAACTGCCAGAAGGTGTTAGACAACAGACAAAGCAACATCGTTCCACTGTACGCGCCTTGGCTTGTAAAAACAAGGGAAAAAAATTTAAAAGAAAACGGCTCCTTCAGGCGGGCGGTAGCTTTTTCACGCTTTTACTACCGATAATTGCAGGACTTGTAAACAGTTTTCTCTAGATGGCAAAACCATATAAATTGACACCATTTGAACTTGTCCTCTCGCCCATCGAACATTTTGAAGACAATCTAAGCAAATTCATTAACGACGAGAATATTGCCGATGACAAAAAACTGCTTTTACTTCAAGATGCATTGCGACGTGTGGACAAACATAAACCATATCGTGAGAGACCTGCCACCGTCGTCACTGATCCCCCTAAACAGGAAACATCTCCTCAAGATTCTGCACAATCAAAGGAGAAGGAATTGAATTCGATTGTATTGAAAATTGGAAACCTATTGCCTTTGACCTATCGAGAACAGAGTAAAAGAGTATTATCTTATCTCATGTTGGAAACTGGCGATCAAGTTCAAGTCGAGAGCACAGGGAAACGAATTATAATTCAGGGAAAAAGTTATAATCTAGTTGATTTAATTTGTGATATGGTGACGAATCGTAAAGGACTCTTATCCTTTGACGATAATCTATACACCTTTCTGTGTGAAACAAACTTTCCCAAAAGTCTTATTGGCAATAAGCAAATTCTAAAGAAACTAAATGAACATCCAACAACACCATTTAAAAAAGAAGAAGAAGAAGAAGATACTAGCACAACTGATTTTACAACACCTGTGGCTGCTAGTCAAAAGCGAAGACGAATTGATTCGCCCGCCAGTGTGCAAAAGGGGAGTGGACATTACACTACGTGTTTACGCTCAAAATGGATGAAGTTTTGAAAGGTGTCTATGAAAATATTGGCGAGGTGGGAAGTTTAAGTTCGCCCAAAACGCTTTCCAAAGCTGTCTCCGGCACCACCACATTGAAAAATGCAAAAGAGTATCTAGAAAATGAATCGAGTTACACACTGCATCGAAATCACAGGCTTCGCAGTAAACAATATCGACAAACTAAAGCCTTTTTCCCTCTGCATATAATGCAAACGGATCTTTTAACTCTAGACGCAGTTCAACAACGTCACAATGCGCCCTACAAATATATTCTAGTGGCAATCAGTATCTTTAGTCGCTATGCCTATGCCATTCCACTACGGTCAAAGAGAGGTGTTGAAGTTGCTCGGGCCATTGAAAGTATTCTAGAACAGGATTCATATAGAAAAATTCAATCGGATCGTGGCAGTGAATTTGTTAATCCCCATGTGCAAAAGGTTCTTTTGAAATATAATACAACACTTTATCATAGTCACAGCCCGATAAAGGCTGCATTGGCTGAACGATTAATAAGAACGATTCGTCTATTAATTTCAAGATATTGCACATTGAAAAATACATCGGCTTTTATTCGTGATTTAGATAAAATCATGTTGATTTATAGTCAACGACCCCATCGATCTCTGTCCAACTCAAGCCCTCGGGATGTTCACTATAGTGAAAATACATTTGATGCTTTTCTAAAGCAATACTCCAAGGGTGAAAAAGAGAAAAAGAAGAAGAAATTCAATGTTGGTGATACTGTTCGAATTAATAGAACCACCAATATTTTTGAAAAGGGGAATTATTTATGGAGCACCGAACTTTTTAAAGTGTCCAAAATCCTGGACACCGAGCCCACGACATATCGACTGCGAGACACCAAAGATGATGAGATTCTCGGCGGTTTTTATGAATATGAACTGCAAAAAGTTAGAAACACTAGTGAAATGTATCAAATTGAAAAGATATTAAAGAGTCGTACACGCCATGGTAAGAAACAGTTGCTTGTTCGCTGGCTAGGATACAACTCAGATTTTGATTCTTGGGTCAGTGCTGAAGATATTAACAATGCCCAATGATTTCTATGTGACTTTCATGTCCAATGTTTCTGATCCTCTCTACAATGATCTGAATAGAACAAGTGATTTTTGGACGAAACTCTCCCCCACCATCAAATTCGACGGAAAGTATGAAGTGGCTCTTGTCGACTGTATTCTCAAAAATACCTATGACATCCTGAGAAAGGATCGTAAATATGAAATCAAAATTAGACCCTATGATTGGCCGCCACCACCAGGTGATCAAGAACAAATTCAAAAAATCAATTGGTTGGATTATCCATACATTGAATTACCCTACGAGGAACTCACCTGTATGAATGATTTATGTCGTTCTATTAATAAAAGAATTTCTGCTCGTAAAAAAGGAGCTTTTCATTTCAACTATTCAAAGGAGGAGGGCAAGATCTACATTAGTTCACCTATTGCCAGTGAAAAGGTTATTCTCAATGATAATCTAAAGGATGTTCTTGGCTTTAAGCTCAATATAATCAATGGTAAAAGTGCCGGAAACACTAATTTCATTTTCGCTGACTACCCGCCTGCCTTCTCCACAGACACTTGTATATTTCTCTACGCTTCATTTGTGGAAACATCTCGGGTTGGTAATTCAAATGTTCCCCTCCTACGAGTTCTTGAACGAAAAACCAATCAAGAACATATTCATCACTACAATATAAAGCATCTTCAGTATATCCCCGTAAACACTTCCTATTTGGAACTCTGTCAGTTAACACTAAGAACCGAATTGGGTGATCCAATAGCAATTTCAAAAGGTTTGGCTGTGATTACATGCCATTTTCGACCCATCGTTCAACAGCAAGATGTCTAATAAAAAAGTGGTATTCGCTTGTCCTGATATTGACTGCTATGTTAATACTCTTGGCCCAAGACAACAGGGCAATGGAATGGACTACTACAAAGGTCGCTCGTCAATGTCTGGCTACGGTCTTGGCAGTTGGTTTGCTAAGCTGTTTCGCTCTTCACTACCACTGGCTAGAAAATATCTTGTACCGGCTGCGACAGATTTTGCATCCTCTACAGTATACGATTGGGGCTCTGGCAAGGATTTTAAAAAAAGTGCTTTGGAAAATCTTAGGTCCAGTGCGCGAACCCTTGGCGAGAGATTAAAACAAAATGGTAAAGGCTTAAAAAGGTCAAGAAACAATGCATCCCTCATCAGTCTCTACTCAGGTCGGAAACGTAAGACATCCATTTTGTCAAAGAAAAGAAGGCCAACACGTAGTGTAACCAGAAGTCCCAGGAAGAAAATTGTCAGATCGAAACTAGATTTCTTCTCCTAAAATGTCCTACCTACCGCATAAGGATTCTCAACCTTCAATCACCGCCTCATTGAATCTATTCAATGCCGAAAATGTTGATGTGAGTGTCAAGCATGGATACTATGAACAATTTTATCCACAGCAACCCCTCTCCGATAATATCCACTTTCAAATTTATTCCAATGAAGACTACTTTATGGACTTGTCTTCAACATTTATAGATTTGCAAATGAAAGTCCGGAAATCCGATAATACAATGCCAATTCGGGCTGATGGGATATCCTATGAAAATTGTATACTACATAATTTATTTCGTCAAATTAGTGTCTACATCAATGGCACGCTGGTGAGCACAAGCAACAATCTCTCAAATTATACAAGCTATATGCAATTCATGCTGATGACACCCAAGTCATACAAGGAATTGAGAGGCACCTCCAACGGATATGAATATATTACTAATACTGATAGTACAGATGCACTTAAAAATGCTACAACTAGTGAATTACATCTAGTCGGAAAAATATATCATGAAATATTTAATATACCCCAATGGCTGCCACCCAATGTTAAAGTGGATATAAAAATAACGCTTGCACCCTCCAATTTCATATTGAGAAAAGAACTTGCTGGTAATCCCGATGTAAGTCTCTCCCTCACCTCGGCAATACTTCATGTACGCGAACAACAGGTCATGAGTTCTGTTGCTTTGGCTGTGGAAAAACTGAGAGCCAATGGCAACAATATTAAACTACTTGTTCCTCATACAATCACCAATCAGCGTCATATTGCAATGGGCTCACGCACCTTCACCGATTCATCCTTTATCAATGGTGAAATCCCCTCGAAATTGGCGTTGGCCTTTGTAAAAAGCGCCAGTGCAATTGGATCATGGACTGAATGCCCACATAAATTCGAGATGTTTGGACTTTCATCTCTTGTGTGCAAAGTAAACGGCATCCCACTCTACAATCTATCTTTTGATAGATCCTATAGAACATTGTACGAGTTGACCATGCAAACCCTAGATCATGATTCGCAACTATTTGAAAATGGTATAACCGAAGATATGTTTGCTAAAACACATGGTATCATTGTACTGGATTTGTCGGGTACACAGGATATGAGTATAGTACGTACAGGGAGTGTGCGTTTAGAGTGTACATTTGCCGACCCATTGGCTGAGAGTATTGCACTAATCTCACTAAATCAATATGAAACCTATTGGGAAATCACTCCCGAAGGCAGTGTTCTACTAGACTTGGCGCCATGAACACCAGTCAAATAATCAATGTATTTAATATGGACCCCTACATGTCCCAGTACAAATCCTATTGTCTGCCCTCGGACTTTCTTGGAAAAATTCAAAGTGTCAACAATACCTTGATTATTGTTAATAGCAGTCCGTCGACTGTGCTGACGGGTCATTGGCTGTGCATCTTTCAAACAATGAAGACGATTGAATTTTTTGATCCTCTTGGTCTACCCTATACATTCTACACACCCCACATCAGCAACTATATTGAGAGCAGTGGGAAAACTATTATTCAAAATCGAAAGAGGGTACAGGATCTAACGACTAAAAGCTGTGGCTTCCATGCACTACTATATTTTGTGTTCCGATGTCGTGGCTATACTTACAAGCAGTTTCTCAACATTTATGTTGACAATCCTCGTCTGAACGACTTTCTAGTGGAAAATATCCTCTCAGACCTATATAGTATTGATTTCAGTGCCCTAAGAGTAGAGTGCTTAAAAAATGTATGTGAATTTGTTTATTAATAAAATGTATATATATACAACAATGTCTTTCAATCTTCACTTTAGATTTCTTCATCTTCGATGTATAGGCAACTGTCGTGAACCACTAATGCTGGTAAATCATTTGGATTCACTGTATATTGATCTTGATTGACTGCAAAGTCAGGGTCACATTTTCTACAGTATAATGTAACTTCACTCTTGTCATATCTCTTTGTATAGTCAATGATACTATTTGCATTCATATTATGAAATTCAAGAGTTTCAATCTGTCTATTTGAAGCAATATCACATACAATGTTTTCAAGTGGTGAATCACATTCCGTCACAGCCAAATAAAAATCACTTGGTTTATAGTCATAGTAGGTGGTGTCATCACAACGATGACGTAGAAACCAAATTGTCTTGTTACCCCAACAGTTGAATCGTAGACCAGATTCCTCTTCCCAGAATAATTTAAATCCACGACGATACCAATCTCGTAGAAATAAACTGAAATCACGTTTGGGATTCTTTCCAATCATAGCGGGGTAAGTATTCTCCCACTGATCACATTTATCATAGTGACAATTGGAGCACAGGTGCCCTCTAGGATGAGAGTCACACACCTCCTCAAGACATGAATTACATCCTTTAATTTGTACTGCATAGCCTCTATGTAATTTACAAGGATTACATAATTTACACTTTTCACTATAGTCATCAATAATTGTACAATTCTCACATTGATTCCAACTGCCAAGAGTGTACATGCACAATGGACATATATAGAACATTTTTCGGTTTCCAATGTCAACTCACTCACAGCTAAAACGAAACTGATCCTCTTCGTTCGATAAATTCAACGAGAGGGAAATGGTGGGAGAGAGGAGTAGCTCTGTGACGTTACCTCTTTCGAATGATGGGGGAGCCATCTACATTGAATCCATTGGCAATGTTTTCAAAAGTATATCCACAATATGATTCTGCCTTGTTCCAATTAATATATCAATAAATTGACTATAAGCATTTGAAGCACATTTTAAAAGTTTCATACAATAGTCCAATGGGGGAGAATCACTCCTCATTATATTGTCAAGTGTTCCCTGACAAGAGAATATCCTGCGTTTAAGAGATAACTCGAGAAAATCATCATCCAAAATCAAATGTTTTTCCATAAACACTAGATTTGATCTAATTCTCTCTTTCTCAAATTTATTCATTTTTCAATCCTTTCACTCCGACTGCTGACTCTAGACTGACCCTGATTCGTTAGCTCTAACCAGAAAAGCAGGTACAATTAGTGATAGAGTTTATTGTCTTCAATATGTTTCACTAATGCACTTAAAGCACATTGAAGTCTATTCACATGTGCTATATCAACTTTTGCAGCGAAACATAATTGATCCTCCATTTTAAATTTGCTCAAGGATATCACATATCTTGCATATACTGCATCCCATTCCAGACAAAGCCGCGATCCTTTCGTGATTTCCACCGCAATGTTTGGTGCTCTTGTACTATTATCATCAACTCCACTATCAACTTCTAATAGTGTAAACATTCCACTCATCGCCATCAACACAAATATATATCCAAATGAGTAAAGTCAAAACTGTTCTCACTCCTTTGAATTCTATTCACAGACTAATAAAACTATAGCAAAAAACCCGTTCCTTATATTCCCACCGCCGCTAATATGTAAACAAGCCCTCTGATTGGCTGAGAAGGGGGATGTAACCGACTCGCTGATTGGCTGAGAAGGAAACACATGATCTAACTGTTTCCGGGAAAGTCATAACATTTGGCTCGAGAGCAACAACAACAAATACTATTTCTGGACACCATGACATTCGCCTCGAGCATGTACATGACCAAAACAACAACAAATACTATTTCTGGATCATAATATTCGCTGAGAGCATGCACTTACAACAACAACAAATACTATTTCTGGACACCTTGACATTTGCGATCGATTACGCAATCAAGTTCTCGGAAATTCACTTCCCCTTCGATTACGCAATCAATTTCTCGGAAATTCACTTCCCCCTCGAGTCCTAGATCAATAACATTGTTCCCGTTAGAATTCAATGCGCATGTGCAACCTTCGTCCCGGAGCTATTGCACATAGAAACATCAAATAAATCGACCTTGGAAAAAGAGGTCATTGACCCGATTAACCACGTGTTCTCCCTAATGACTCTATGCCCATATTTGGAGCCCTGTCCATATTCTATGCCCATATAAGGAGCCCTGTTCGGAGTAGCACCCCCATCTCTACTCCCCACAAATTTTTGGCCAAACAGTGGGTATTTAAACGGAGAAACCAGCCTGTAAGGGTCGACAGAGCTTTTTCCTTACAAAGACCCATATATAGTTTAGAATGTTGCGATACAAATGCAAATAATAATAGTCTACCGATTTTGCGTTGTTTTAAAATTGAGTGTTTTCAAAATTTACCAAGTTTACTAGATACAGGTGCATCTAAATCATTAATTCGAGAGGAAGTTTTTAAGAGGTTTCCTGCTAGTGTCAAAAATCGCGTAAGCAGATGCCAGAATACCCTGGCATCAGTGACAGGGCACAGGCTGACAATTTTGGGAGAATGTCCAGTAAAATTTAGCACAGGGGATAAAGAAATAACAGTAACAGTAATAATATGCAAGCAGCAAACATTTCCTTGTATTCTAGGAGTAGGTGCCATCAGAAAATATGGGATCGTATGGGAACCCATATCTGATACAATAACCATAAACCAGACAAATGAAAATAATAGGCAAATTTGCGTAACAACAGATAACGAAAGTGAAGATTCGAATTATAACCTAAAAATAAGCGGAAAAATCACAATAGAAGGGGGAACGACAGCTCAAGTTCTAGCGACATTAAACACAGAAGAAGGAAAGGTTAAAACAATGAACGCCATAATAGGAGGATATACCATAAAAGAATACCCCATGATTTTCGTGGAAAATCAAGCTATAATAATTAAAAATGGTATAACACACTTAAAACTATCAAATCTAAGCAATAATAAAGTAAAACTGAGCCAGATAGAACTTGGATCAGTGGAAAAGATTTCAAATTCAGAAATAAAATCTCTAAACAGTCCAGAATTAAGCGTAAATTCCAGTAGCCACGAACAATTATCCTCATTAAAACCGCAACCACAAGAAGAGTATGGAATGTCGAAAACGGATTTTTTGCAACTATTTGATTTAAAACATTTACCGGAAAACGTAAAAACTCGAGTGGAAAATATTCTTTGGGATTTCAAATGGACTTTTGCAAGACACAAAACGGATTACGGATTAACTCACTTAATCACGCACAAAATATCAATAGAGGGCCCTCCAATCAAAAAATCACCGTATAAAACACCTTATCATTTAAAACCATGGCTAGAAAGCCAAATAAGGGAAATGGAAGATCAAGGAATAATTAAAGAAAGTGTTAGCGATTGATGTTTTCCACTAGTAATAGTCAGGAAAAAAGATAACACCTGGATATTATGTATAGATTTTAGAGCACTAAATGCCGTCACGGTTAAAGACGTGATGAAGTTACCAAGAATTGATACGATTTTAGATTCGCTAGGAGGTACAAAATATTACACTAGTTTTGACTTAATAGCAGGATATTCGCAAATCACTTTAGATGCAGAAACAAAGCATAAAGCTACAGTAATCTTAGACGATGGAAGAACGTTCACATTTGAACATATGCCTTTTGGCTTATCATTTAATCCAAATTGTTTTAGTCGACTAATGAATTTGGTGTTAAAAGATAACGAACCAGGAAGGAAAAAAGATACCTTGGCTTATTTAGATGATGTAATTTTGTTTAATGAAAACTTGGAAGACCACTTGGTCGGACTTAGAAAAATACTGGAAAAGTTTGAACAAGCAGGCTTAAAATTAAAGCCAGAAAAGTTAAAAATAGTAGTACCAAAATTAGTCTTTCTTGGACACCTGATAAACCAAGGTACTATTTCACCAAATCCAGAAAAATTTACAGTCATAGAAAATTTACAGCCTCCTAAAGATAAAAAAAGCTGCAGATCAGTTTGTGGTTTGTTAAGCTATTTCAGACGATATATTAAAAATTATGCAACAATAGCGCAACCTTTGACAAACCTTTTGAAAAAATCAGGTCAATTCGAATGTCTAGTGAACGCAAAACAAGCACTAAATGAGATAAAAAGGCAATTATTACTGGCGCCAATACTTAAACTACCAGATTTGTCACAAGACTTCTGTTTGCAAACAGATGCTTCAGGGTACGGTATAGGAGCCATATTATTAAACATAAATTCTGAAGGAGTAGAATCAATAGTACAATACGCCAGCAGGTCACTGTCGGAGGCAGAAAGAAAATATTCAACAGTTGAGAGGGAATGTTTGGCAGTTGTAGTTTTTACAGAATATTTTCGACAATTTACTTGGAAAAAAAATTCATTTTACGCGTAGACCAAAAATCATTCATTTGGCTACATACGATGCAAAATACTTCAGCCCGGCTGACACGATGGATACTATGTCTGCAAGCATATTCATATACCCCAATATATATAAAGGGCCGTACAAACATTTTACCAGACTATTTGTCACGAAATCCAGATACGGAAGGAAATTTGATAACAACCATCCAGAACGAACTGGAAGGGCTAGAAATACTGTCTAATGAAAATATTTCGAATCATCAAGATAAAGATGATTTTTGTTTAGCGATAAAATCCTTTTTATCAAAAGGAACGGAACTGCCAGAGCACTTTAAACCTTTTTTAGAGGACTTAGATAATTTTGATCTGAACGAAAGTAAAAATCTTTTGGTAAAATATCATAGACCATCGCAAGAATATAGAAAAAATGACTTAAAAATGATTCCAGTAATTCCAAAATCTCTGGAAGGAGAAATTTTACAGATGGCACATGCAACGATTGGCTAACGAGTCACATGGGAGAAAAAAAAACTATGGGGAGGCTGAAAGGAAATTTTTATTTTCCAAAAATGTACTCAAAAGTAAAAGCTTTCATACAAAGCTGCCAAGAGTGTGCCAAACAAAAGTCACCACCAAGGATCCCTAGGGCTGAATTAGGTCTCTACCCCACCCCTTCAGAGGTAAGAGAATTAATGTTAATAGAAATTTGGGGAACAGGAGGAAGTTTACCAGTTTCCAGGAAAGGAAACAGATGCGTACTAACCGTAGTCGACCACTTTAACTCATATTTATACGCTTTTTCAATTAAAAATGAAAAGACAAAAACCATTGCGAAAGTTTTGGTCAATCACCTATTTTTGGAACACGGAATTTTTCCTAGAGTTTTACTTAGCGACAATGGGCCAAGTTTTAGAGCCAAATGATTAAACGAAATTACAGAATATCTGGGTGTGAGACGATGGTTTACATTGTCTTATATGGCCGCAGCTAATGGAAAGGTTGAACGAAAAATAGGGAATTAGCTTACATGCTGGGAATACATGCAAGAGAGGAAAATGAAAATGGGGATGAACATTTACCATTTGTAGTCTTTGCAATAAATACGGCTTTTTCACGTTCCTTAAAAGAAACGCCATTTTTTTGCAACTTCTAAGAGATCCCAGAATTTGTTTCGATGAAATACAAAATGATAGAATATATTACAACCTAGACCAATATAAGCAAGAAATGGTGATGCGAATGAAAAAAGCTATGGAACAAGTTAAAGACAATCTTGAAGATGCGAAAACAGAACAAAAAGAAAAATATGACTGAACAAGCAAAAATAAAACAAATTACTGTTTAGAAGACTTGGTTTATGTGTACAAAACTAACCTGGAAGGAACAAAAAAGTTAAAACCGAAATGGGATGGGCCCTGCAGAATTGTAAAGATTCTACCAAATAACTTAACATATGTTCTAAAGCATCAGTATAAGGAAAAGGAAGAAGTAGTACACCATAATAGAATAAAAAAAGGATATTTTTCAAAACTGTGGAAAACAGAGCCTATTATTTCAGACGAAGAAATAGAGGAAACCATTTCACCAGCATTTATCAGAAGACTATATGAATTTTATGACCTTTTTAATGACCAAAAAGGTTGGGAGGAGTGGAAGGAGTATTTAGCCCAGTCTTGGCTACAAACTCTCCACAACAAACAAGAAAAAAAGGAAAATAATCGATGCTCATCGGATACTAGTGATGAAGAACATCAAACACAACATAAGGGTTTAAAACGTGATAAACCAAGGGTAAAATCCACAGAAGAAGAAAAATTCGATGGAACCAATGAATTATCTGATTTTCATACATTAGACTCACCTACGGTCTTAACGCAAAAATGGCTTTTTGAACAAACGCCATCTACCAGACGCGAGCTAACAGAATGCGACACTGATAATTCTTCTACAGAAACAGATATCACTAAACCTGGGCCATCGTTAAGAAAACCCTCTTTAAGAGAGAAATTATGGAGAAAAGTAAAGAAACCAGAGGGACAGCAACAAGTGTCTTTGTCAGCAGCACAAGTAGCTAAATCCCTTATGAAAAATGACAAACATCAGGAGAAACAAAGATTAAAGATATTTGACGAGGCAACAAAACCGCGCTCGAATTCAGAGCCTTGTAAACCGCACTATAGAGACCACGGAAAAAACTTGCAAATATTATAAAGAAGAAAAGCAAAAATTTGGAGTCCAAAATTCGGACCAAGAAACGGAGAAAGGCAGAACAAGTGTAGCCCCCAGCAGATTAATATTTGAATAAAACAATTATAACGGAAAAAAATTATAAATAAAAATAAAACGAGTAAAAAGCCTCCAAAGAAATATCTATTTTCTTTTTAATCGGTATGTAAATAACATCAAAGTTTTCATTCAAATATATATCGCCAGTAAAAATTATTACCGTCACGTAGAAAAAAAATTCAAAATTTTAGCCTAAATACTCTTAAGTTCCCAGAAAAGAAATAAGCTCCGATCTAAGTGACATCACAGCTTCCTGCAAAAATTTTGTCTCCGAGACGAAATAAAACTTCGCGAATGGTGTAATGACAAGACTTGTCAAAACGAATTAGGCTACGTTTCATAAAAGAAATTAAGTAAGGCCACGTAACTTTTAAATAGGTGCAGTGAACTAATTGAATTATACATATTTAAAATCAGCATTAGAAGGTGATTCTTTTGATATGCATATTGAAAAAAATATATATTTTGGGGGGATAAGTAAAAAAAAAAAAAAACGAAGGAGGGTAGATTACTGAAATAGGGTCATTGGAAGCTAGCAAATTTGGAGTGATCTCAATCACTGCTGATCTCTCGTTGTTAAGTACCTGCAATGTATCTACTGACCTTTGACTCTCTGAGGTGACACTTTCAGTCGAATTGGAAAAAAATTAATTTTGAAAAAAATCTTAAAATTATATAATGGGACAAACAGCAAGAGTTTACATTAAGTCGCGACATGTATAAGCTAGCTGTAATCTTATTATAAATAGTAGAAGATAACAAATGAATACTTACCAAATAAGGACAGTGTTTATAAATAAGAAGCCGTAGACAAATGAGTCACAATTTAAAAAGTATGACACAGTAGAAAACAAAGTTTTTCTCAGGTATAAATAATCTCACATATTAAATAAATTCACGACGCACCATTAACAGAAATAACCAGGGCGAGGACATTGCAGGTGAAAGACACCAATGACAGGACAATTGGCATTTAAAAACGAAACTGCTAAATGTCTTGTCATTGGGGGGGATCCACCAAGCAAACCAAATATAGATCAGAAATAAAAGTCAAACTTTGGAGGAGGTTTGAGCTGAATGTTCGGCAAAGTTGTTGGGTATGCTAGGAAAATAGCATGATCGAACAATTTTGTCGGGCACTAAACCCATCAACTTATAGAACAGGGTAATAGCAAAATATCACGAAAGGGACAAATTGCACTCAGTGACTGTATAAAACTAAGGCGCAAATTTAGCTGAGGATAATACCAGACGCAAATAATATAAAAGATTATAGGTAAACCACAGTAGATACTGATAACCCCTATATCTAAACAACATTTGGCACAAAATAGGCATTAATTTTCGGTGAAATACCACAAACAAGGAATATCTGTCTGCGAGGAAAATCACACAATTTTGTGGAAATCAGGATCTCGTGTAAAAAAATTATGAATAAATAAAATTTATTTATACGTGAATACATACAATTTTAGGGCATGACGCACGAATTCTCAACACCAATAAGTGACAAAGAGAGTTTAAACAAATTCATTAAAGCCAGTAAGCACCACCCCGTAGTGACATAAGAATTTTCAAAAGAATGTATGTTAACTGTTTTAATACGAATCCTCTCAGAGGTAGGAAAATATCCTAATATCAACTTTTTGCAAAAGTTAAAAAGGGTGGTAAAATCCAACACAAAAATAATGAAAGAAAACAAAGAATTGTTACAAGTTTTAAAAGAACAAGCAGATTCAAAGAAACTGATAGAGATGTTTCAAAAAAGTGATATAAAATGGATACTCAGGCTTTAAAATCACTCCTGTGAAGTGATATATAGTCTGGACCCGTTAAGGAAAACAGTATACAAAGATAACGGGAAAATAGTAACCAATGAATTATCAGGGCTACGAACTTATTTTCGAAATTTTTGTTTAGAACCCCTAATATGCTGGAGAGCCCTATAAAGCGTAAGACAGTATATTGCGGGGAGGGAAAAAAACTTTTATAAGAATACGGAGGGACATAGGGTAATATCAATTTCTTCTTGTAGACAATGTGGACGTTTTACTGGTGGGCTGTTTTATCGATATTATTCTTGGGAGAAAGTGCTAAGATGACAAAAACAAAATTAGAGGGCGAGAAAGTACAAGTAGTTGACGGAGGAATTATAATGCAAATACGCCAGGTGAGAATTGTAGAGAATTACTCGCAACTCCAATTTGAAATAGATTTAGAACATTTACAAAAAATGCTAGATACCATAAGATTAAAAAGGGACTCTTATCAAAAGATAATCGAAGCCTTTTTGTTGAAAACTAGTAACCGAGAAGAAAAAATAATTTCGCGAAAAACAAGATATGAAAGAATTGCAAATATATCCCATAGCTTCGAGCAATCGGTGCTGGCAAAATTGTACGCAATAAACAGACAAGTAGAAGCGATAATGCATGTGACGAAACACCGTACTAATGTTAATGTTCCATCACTAATAGAAGAGCAAAATAAAACGAATATAGCTTTTGAAGATATACAAAATATTATTTGTAAATAATACATGCCAATATCCCGGAGGAAGAAAAGACAAAAATATCGAGCAAAACATATTTTCATATCGAAAAAGAAAAAAAATCGTTATGGCTAGCACAGAATGAAAAAATCTCCAGTTTAAATTGGACTCTAGGGGAAATTTACAATATATTCAGTAGAATAGAGAATTTATTGATTAATGAAAGTAAAGAAAATAAGCCGTTATATGGAGAATATTTAGCCGCAAGCATGTTAGAGCTAATGACACATCTACAAATTTTAAGTGATTATACAATAGAAGTTCAGAGAGCATTAGGGTTATTAGAGTTAGGACAGATCCCAAAACTTCTGTTGCCTCCAAAGGAGTTAAAAGAGATCTTGCAAAACATACAGAATTTTGTATTAAAAGAAGGGTACTATGAATTACCTTCGGGGTTAGACCCGATAGACCCCTTAAGCTGGTATGCTAAGCTATTAAAAGCGTCTTATTTTATATTAGCGGGAAACCTCCGAATAAATGTGAAAATACCCCTAGTTCAGAAAAATAGCGTATTTACAATGTATCAAACTTTTCCCATGGCAACAGGGGGCCTACAGGGAGTAGTAACCACCATGACGTCAACTTCAGCGTATGTACTAGCAGAAAACAAACGAGAAAGAATAATTTCTCTGGAAAAAATTTGGGTCATGGGCGTTTTAGAAAATGGTATTTTTAAACTAGAACTGACCAAAAGAGGACTAAAAAGGACAGAAAACGTGAATAGTTTAAATTGCTCGAAAACATAATTCAAAAAACATGCCATTGGGGAGTCTCTAAACCTTCATAAACAACTGAAGGAATTATAAAAGTAAGCGTATCAGAAGTGTTAGTTTCAAATAATGTTACGCTAGATGGAACTTGTGTTCAAGACAGAGAAATACCAAATTTTCCGCTAGTTATATCGACAATGTCAGAATGTAATCTATGGCACAAAGATACAAACTTCCTTCTTAAAAGAGATAATAGACAAAGATCAGAAGAAAACATCAATAAATTAACTCCATTAAAAATTAAAACGATTTTGCCAGGCAAATTAGAAATTTTTTCAAAACAAGGTAGTAAACATCTAGTAGAAATTTGGAAAAAGAATTTCAAAGAACCTATTAGTTGGGCCCAAATGCTAAAAGATATAAAACAAGAACAAGAAATAGCCCTTAGTCAAGCAGAAGTTACACTGAGAGTAATAAGGGAAGAAAGCATTCAATTCAATGAATTATTTTTAGTAGGGTGTATAATGGGCACAGTATGTGTAAGTCTATTTACACTTATAACAGTTTGGATTATTTATAAAAAGAGTAAAATACAAGGTGTCAGACAGGAAGTAACCGAATTACAAGAATTGACGATAACGCCAAAGCAACTGCAAATGATCCAAGAATATGCAGAATACGCAGGAATTGCGCGTTAATTTTCAACACGTTCAAAATTTTTTGTTTTAGTGTTTATATATGATCTATATAAGGAATATTTATTACAGATGAGAATTTGGACAATAATTTGCGTTTTTAAGCTTCTCCAGCTTATTGCGGCCGAATTTAGGGTTATAAAAGGAGTATCATTTCGCAGAATGAATATAATCAAACCCATGGAAGGCTACTGGCAAATCGCGATTAGGTTTGATGCTTCACCCTTATATACCCTCCAGAACCAAGTAACGGTACTTGCAAATAATCTGTAAATGACAAGAAGAGAATTAGAAAAAACTTTTAACCCACCTCCTTTCACACCCCCTCAGGTAATAGAAAAAGAAATACAAGTATCATTATTTCGAACTCAGGCAACTTTGTTGTTCAATGTACTGAACAACCAAATTAATGGGGTTTTAGAAGATATAAAAAGAATCTTAATTACGCTGCAAAAACAAAAACAAAACAAAAACGAACCAGACAATACATTCGCCAGAAAAAAAGAAGATTAATCGGTATCGTAGGGGAAATCTCAGAATATATATTTGGTACGGTATCTGAGACAACGTGGAAGGAAGCAGAAAAACGAATAGAGAAAGTCGAAGTAACAAATCAAAATCTTCTACACTTGGTAGACAAACAACTAACAATCTTAAAACATCACGAAACAAGGATATTCAAAATCGAAGAAAAAGTGAATCAAACAATCAATACGCTTTCCATTTTTAAAAAGGAGATAACCAATGCAGTATTCATAACACTAAAACGAATAATAGGAAATCAAAGTGAAATAATAGAAGATATAAATCTCCAGATGGCTCTACAGTTATTATCTAGTGCCATCATGGAAATATCTCATGAATTTAATCAATTGGAGTTGGAGTTTTTAATCCTTTTGACAAAAAATTTAACAGCACGACTTCTAAGCCTAGGTAAATTAATAAAAGTACTCAAAACCATAGAAAGTCATTTACCTTATCAAATGAAACTAGGACTAGAACCAAATTTTGAGAATATTCTATACTTTTATAGCATGGCGGAAAACTATTTGCAAATTAAGCAAGGGGAGTTATGGATATTCTTAAAGGAACCCCTAGTTAAAAATGAAGAATACGCGCTGTTCCAAATAGATACTTTCCCTACAAGGTTGACGAACACCACAAGCTGGATTAAGATAAATAATTTGCCCCCATATATAGCCATTTCCAACTTAAAATATAGGATACCAGAGCAACAGGAAATAATTAAAAGTCAAAACGATAAACTACCTTTTTGCAACTTAGGGACTATATCGCAACTACGCGCAAGAAAAATCTGTGCTATTAAACTTTGGGAGGAGATGGATTACTCAAATCCCCTACCAAAAGAATGTGATGTTGATATAGTAAGCGAAATTAATCTTGAACTATGGAAAAATATAAGTGAAAATGATTTCATATTCAGCGTTCCACAACCCTATATGGCACAATTGAGATGCAAAATTCTTCAGGGTTGAAGAATACGAGAGATATACGAATAGAAGGGATGGGCCTGGTTAATATTCCCCCATCCTGTCGTTTAACGACAAGAGAGACAATTATATCATCTCCAATTGTGGAAATTACGGATATAAATATGGACAAATGGGGTATAAAACCGATACCCAACATAAATCTTTTTAAAGCAACAAATTTGGAACAATATAATGAAAAAATTAAGAAAGTACAAAAGATGTTAAAGAAATTAATTGATATATCCATACCAGAAAAAATAAAAGGAGAAACACCCAGATTTCTGACAACCCTGGAAAATCTAAATAAAAATCTGGACATAAATTATCCCATTTTCCAAACAGAAATAGAAAGAACCACTTACTATAAAGGCTTATTAGCCTATACTTGGGGATATTTCATAACTACTATCGTGGTTCTGGGATTGATTATATGTGGTTTTAAATATTGGTATTCTATGAAACATCAAACCCTCGGGGGGGGGGGGGGAAGGATATAAGAAACCCTGTCTGCACAAAACCATAATCTATCACAAAAAAAAGGTTATCTACAACCACAGACAATTCGGTTGGCACTATGATTTCATAAATATGAAAGTAAAAGAGAAATCTATGATCGATAATGAGCGATTTTATTACTGTGTCAGCAATAATACTTGTTACTGTAAATAAATTAGTAATTCGAGTGTTTACTGATGAAAAAAAAAAGTTATACCACTTTTTAGTGTTGCTTTGCGAAAAATCGACTTAAAAAAAAATGCTTGATGTTTTAAAGTAACTTCTAAATCTTTAACCAAATATATTTTTAAGTAAACGTTTTTGTTACTTAACATAATTGTGTAAGTTATTACACAATGCTTATATATATATATATATATATATATATATATATATATATATATATATATTATATATATATATATATATATATATATATATATATATATATACTATGTTTAAGTTTTAACTAGTGATTTAATATTATATGTAGATGTTGGACTTCGAGTCAACACATAAATATTTTATTGTGAAACAATCTGTTAAGTGATTAGTAATTCTATATTAAGAGTAAACAGAGGAGAAAGTAATTAAAAGTAATTAACTTCCGTTAAAAAAAGAATACAGTGATATATATAAATTTTGAGTGTTTCTTTTTACTATATATAGGTAACAAATTATGCTTATGTGTATACTAATGTGAATATTTATTTTAGATACAGCCTTAGCTTTTTTTTGGAAATCAAATTTTTCGTAACATTCTTTCGGATCCATTTTTTTTTCAATAATATTTTGACACATTTTTGGAAAGTAACAAATTTTGAAGCCACTTCAAATTTATCCTGATACTATCATCTCATACCATCAGAAACCAAACCATACCTTATCAACTGGTATTTTTGAAACTATAGCAGTATTACAGACTTTACTACAAGTTCATCAGGAAGTGATATAAAATCAGAACTTAATTTAGGCCTAGAGAATGTACTACATAGCCCAAATGGCTTGTGTTATTGAAATATGTGAAAACTCTTTGTGCTGGAAAAATATGTGAAAATTAAAAAATCAAAAATGTTAGGTGTAATTTATCCAAGGCATTCCTAAAACGAAAAATAAACGGTATATCAACCACATCACACAGATAAATTAAATTATTAATGGGAATTAAATTTAAACTCAAATAATTCATAAATTTTTCTAATATAACTTGAAATCTAATTTAGGCAGAACCACTAATATAATGCTAAAGCCGCTTGGGGTCAAGTTAAAACAGAAGATGCATATGAAGAAGGGTAAAAAGAGTATTTTTCAGTCCTAGAGACAGAGAAAAAGAGAAACAAGGATGAATTTCAAATTGAAATCCTTCGACAAAAAAGAACATGGCCTATATTGGACCAGAAACATGACCCCAAGGAAACCCATTGAGGGTAGATGCACATAATGACCAAAAGATGGCAGCATAATAGCTGTAAACAAAATTAAGTTGTTTTAAAAGTAAAATATTGAGAATTGGGACAAATCTTCTTTAAATGGGGAGTATTGTGGTAATGCTTTCTAATTTAGTTAATTATTAATTTAGTAAAAATATATAAGACGCAAATACGATGTTTAGAAATATCACTTTTTTATCAAACAGTTCGTGGTAACGAACTGTAAGTAAGGAGCGACCCGGCTCAATGGTAACCGAAACTCTAGAAAACGGTATTTTGATACAAATAGATACATCAAAAGAATCGTATTTTAATGCTGATTTCAAATATATAAGTTTCATCAAGTTTAATCCTTTCCATCAAAAGTTAGGCGCCTGAGAAAATTTGGCTGATTTTCAAAAAGGGGGGAAAGACCCCCTAAAAGTCATAGAACCTTAATGAAAATCACACCATCATATTCCGCGTATCAGAGAACCCTACTGTAGAGGTTTCAAGCTCCCATCTACAAAAATGTGGAATTTTGCATTTATTGCCAGAAGAAAGATCACGGGTGCGTGTTTATTTGTTTGTTTGTTTTTTTTTTTTTTTCCCCAGGGGTGATCGTATCGAACCAGTTGTCCTAGAATATCGTGAAAGGGCTCATTGGAATGGAAATTGAAAGTTCTAGTGCCCTTTTTAAGTGACCAAAAAAAATGGAGGGCAACTAGGCCCCCTCCCACGCTCATTTTTTTCCCAAAGTCACCTGATCAAAATTTTGAGATAGCCATTTTGTTCAGCATGTTCGAAAATATTATAAGTATGTCTTTTAGGATGACTTAATCCCCCGAACTTCCCGGGGGGAGGGCTGAAAGTTATGAACTTTACCCAATGTTAACATGTAGTATTGGTTATTTGGAAGTATACAGACGTTTTCAGGGGAGATTTTTCCTGGTAGTGGGGGGAGGGGGGGTGCGTCAGGGGTTATGTGGGAGGAGTCTTTCCATGAAGGAAGTTTTCATGGGGGAAGGGACATTGCTATGAAGGGGACGCCGGACTTCCCAGCATTATTTAAAAAAAGATCATAAATTTAATATAAAAAAACAAGTATTTCAACTGCAACAGCAGCAACATCGAAACTTTAAACGAACAGAAAATATTACATATATAATTGGGTTCACCCCGTAGTCAATGCCTCGCTCTTTAAGCCAAAGATTTTTTAGTACTTTCATAAGAGCTATTTATTCTAATTAACGGCCTTTGTGATTAAGCGGTCATTTCTAAAGAATTGGAACAAGATTTGAACTTTCGCTTAAAGAGCAAGGTATTGACTAGGGGGCGAACCCCCTAAAAAATGTATTAAAAATATATGAATATAGAAGTTCGTTACGTAAGTTAATTCGTAAGTTACGTATATTTATTACTAATAAAAACGTTCGTAAATAAAATTAAACAAGTTTCGAGAAAGCCATTTAACTAAATAAAAGTAAATTAATATGAAAATTTTGTTTTAATTATTCATGTACGGTGAGCCAAGATCAAAACCTGCATTTATTCAAAAACGTTCAAAAATTAAATAAAAAAAAACAAGTTTTTTAAACTGAAAGTAAGGAGCGACATTAAAACTTAAAACGAACAGAAATTATTCTGTATATGAAAGAGACTGTCCCCTCCTCAACGCCTCGCTCTTTACGCTAAAGTTTGACTCTGTCTCACAACTTTATTTTTTAAAACAATAAAAAACTTTAGCGTAAAGAGCGAGGCGTTGAGGAGGGGACAGTCTCTTTCATATACAGAATAATTTCTGTTCGTTTTAAGTTTTAATGTCGCTCCTTACTTTCAGTTTAAAAAACTTGTTTTTTTTTATTTAAAAATTAAGATAAGGAACATATCCTGCCAAGTTTCTGTTTAACGGGGAATTGAGAAATCACCACTTCCTAGTTATTAAGTGGGTTGGGTAAAGGAAGGTGTGGTTTATAGAAATGTATAAGAGATACATTTTATGGGAAGGGGCAGATTTGGACTGATACTAACTTTATGCCGGTCTGACCTCTGGTCCGTTGTTTTTAGGAATATCTTGGAATGTTGTCGAATCATTGTAAGTGTCTAAGTATCTTATTATATATTATTGTAGTTTCTGAGACTCGTGGTCTACTTGGGACAGCCAGTCCCAGTAGAAAATATATATCTGTTATTATTATACGTTAACTGAATAAAAGTATTGTGTTATTGACAACCTCTCTACAATCTACCTTTAGTCCCTCGAACATACCCAGTTGGTACGCCTCATTAGTTCGGTCATAGCCTAAGGCACGCTACCAAAGTTTAATTACCTTAGGGCCAGAGTTTATCTCCCCTATAAAGGGAGAATAAAGGCATCTACGACTACACCACTCAAATACCATAAAATACACTTTACAACAGTTTGATCACTAAAATAACACAAGAGAGACTTCGAAATAATTCTATTAGCTTGTTTGGCATAGCAGGTATGCATGCCCCCCCTCTGGTGTGGTCCTTCCTAGCTGTATAACACTGTGCACTTTTCTTTGTTAAAAATCCGCCACAACATACCCTGAAAAATCCAACTTAATAATGGTAGCCGTTCCTAAAATTTTGCTGTTACATCCTCTGGGCAACCTGTATGAGCATAGTGTGTTTTATTTAGTTCAACATATTTCAAAATTCCTCAAAATTTTCGCCTTAATACCCTTAACTTTAGGAGCAGTAGTACCAGCTGTAATACTAGTAGCCTTGTAGCCTAGTAGCAGTAGGCTTGATGAGGGGGATGTTGTACTAACCAAAAGGCAAAATGTTAACACTACCACTGCTACTAATACTATTAATACTACTACTACCTCTACAACTAGTCCTCCTAATACTACTACCGTAAAACACTATTACACCTATGGCTATGAAGGGTATGAAGGTGACATTTCCAGAGAATATTTAGGAGGGAAGCTGAAATAAATCAGAACGCACAGTTTGCATGCATGTTGTCCAAAGGGCGTATCAGCAATATCTCAGGAACGGCTCGGTGTGTATATTTGAAACTTACAAGGCTTGTTGTGAGGATATTAAACAAACCAAAAGGCAATATTTGCATTCTATTACTATTATTGCTGCTGCTGTTGCTACTACTACTGCTACTAAAGCTATGTTTTTTATTACTTTAAAAAGTAGAGTTTTGACAAAGAGTCAAACTCTAGCGCAAAGAGCAGGGCATTGAGGAGGGCACAGCCTCTTTCTTATACGGAATCATTTCTGTTCGTTTTAATGTCACTCCTTACTTTCAGTTCCAAAAACTTGTTTTTTTTATTTAATTTCTGAACGTTTCTCAACTAATGCAGGTTCGAATTTGGCTCACCGCATATGAAAAATTAAAACGAAAATTGCATATTAATTTTGACAAAGTTTTCCCCCGTGTCAAATTTTCGTTGGAATATTCGCTGATTCTAGGCTGAGTAATATCAGTTAGGGGCACAAAAAAGAGGTATTAGCAACACAAAAAAAAATCTTGCAAAATAATGTTTCTAAGAGCTGAAATCATAAATACACGAAATTGTTTTTCTTTGTGGTAAAACCGTAATAAACAAAGTAGATAATGATATGGTGTTGTTGTTAATAATAATAATAATCAACTGTTTGAATAATCGCACGCCTAAAAAATAGTTTCAGAAAATTCAGTTACTGCAAATTCCAGCCATTTTCCCACTTCATAAATCAAAGAAAATCATTAGTTAACAATTTCATTAAGTAGCATAAAGTGAAAGATATTGAGGAGTGGGTAACCCCTCTCATATATGTAATAATTTCTGTTCGTTTTAAGTTTTGATGTTGCTTTCCACTTTCAGTTGAAGGAACCTGTTTTCTTAAAATATATTTCTGATCTTTTTAAATAATCCCGAGAAATCCGGCTTCCCCCTATATGAAAATTCCTTCCCCTCACGGTAAATCCCTCTATGTAAAGTTCTTCCCACATAAAAAAAACAACAAGGAAGTTCCCCCCAGACAATTCCATTCTAGCTAAAAATTACCCAGGAAAATTTCTTGCGGACGATTCCGGCTAAGAAATTTGTCTTATCCCACTTTCATTTGAAAAATACTTATTTCTGAGTGTTTTTAAAATCATGCCGAAAATCCCCCTTCGTGGAAAATTCTTCCCACAAATCCCTAACCATTAGTAGAAAAGCACTTCCGCAGAAAATTCCTTCTGGAGAATATATCCTGTGGATAAGTCTCTCATGGAAAATCCCCCCACCTACAGAAAGATAATCTAGACAATGTCAACCCGGGTAATTCTTTCTTCCAGAATATGCCCGTTAATATGTTCACATTTAAAATTGAGTCACCAAAGACTGAAGTAAGAAAAATAAAAAGAATTTTGCGTAGAAATCCTGGCAAATTCCCGCAGTAAAAAATTACCCTTGGGAAGTTCCACCCCCCCCCCCCCCGAGAACTTCCCTCCAAACGGAAAATTACACCCGTGGAAAATCACTTTACAGAAAAGTCTCCCGCCTCCCCAAAAATCTTTTTATACTTCCCAATAAGAAATACAACCCGTAAACAATGGGCGATTTCATGACTTGCAAACCTTACTCCAGGGGCTGCAGGGGGTTTATTTTATCCTCAAAGACATAGTTATTCGGCTTTTCAACTATGCTGAGCAAAATTTCTATCTAAAAATTTCGACCGTAGGACCTATACGAAAAAACGTGGGTGGGGGGGGGGCTGTAGCAATAAAAATTTTCTTTGTAGCAATAAAGTTTTCTGGTCGTCCTAGTAGCGATAATGAAGATTGATCGCGTCAAGTCTAAAATTATACCTTAAAACTGTGAACTTACACCTTATAAGTTCTCCGATAGCGCCGCTTATAGCGCTAAGGATTGTGTCAGCTAGGCTAGCGCCGCCCTCAATTAATGGGAGAAAATAGAATATGTAGACATATAAATGTGGCCTCTTTTTTCTTGAGCTATCTGGAGATCAGATTCCTCTGGGAACGCTACCTTGGAGACATGCGAACTAATTAGCTATCATTAGGCTAGATACGGACATTTAAAATGAAATAAACACAGGTAAAAAGCAATAGATTTATTGGGACTTACATATTTAGGTGCACAGCAGTGAGTTACTTCAAACGACAACAATGGTGACAGAGGTACAACAATGAAAGAATTGCTAAGGTCGTACGCCGAGTAATTCTGTCTAAGTGGTCTTGATTCTCAAATACGAATATATTCAAAAAGCACTTCTGCCCCACTATCAAACGTAGCTATTTTGTCTTGCGCTGTAAGAACTGGCTCACAATTGGCCCAAGTGGTCCAAGGATGCGAACCCTTCGTCCAATAATCTTTCTTAACTATTTTTGATGATTTAGACGTTCACACGGTTCTTATCGTTTAAACTTCCTTAGAAATATTGTGCGTAGCACTTTTTTATTGCTCACTGTCTTAGCGAAATCCAAAGCTTGGATAGCGCCGTTCTTTGTCTGAGGCTAACTGCGGTTTTTTTCTCTTAGCTGATTAAGGATTTTTCATTTTTGAAACTAGATTTAGCTTAATTATAGGAGTCAGAATTATCTTTTGAAATAAGGAACTTTATTTTGGTATTTTAAATACATCGTGTTTTACTCCCGGCACATATTACCCTTCCCATCAATTAATGACGTCCCGTCATTAGTATTTGCTTGCCTTTGGGCTTTTAAAATGTTCGCCACTTATTAACTATTTCTTCTACATAATTATTTTATATTTATGTTATGGCTTGATCAGGAGTGCTAAAAATTTTCTCTATTACTTTTCTTATTTTATTCTACGTCCCTATCAAAAATTCATCTACCGGACTAAGATTATTCATGGTTCTAGGCTAGCTACTATACTAAAGATTTTTTTTCTACATCTAACACTGATAACTTTTACATTTCCAACAAGGTTGGGGATATTCTACCTTTACATAAGATTTTTTTTGAATTCACTTTTTACAAGGCTTTTCTTTTTTGGTTTTGCTGTCTATATGGCACACTACTTTCTATCTACGCTACATTAAATGAATAGCTCTACAACGCTACACATAACTCTATCTGAACATCTAACACTACATACAAGAACGATTTAAAACACACAATGTTGGGTTTACCATGTTCACTGGTAACATTAAAACACTTTCACTGGGTATGTTTGCTACGCAACGTTAATGATAGGATATTGGGACTTTTGAGTTATCAAAGTTGTTAAGAAGTAGCATGTGTAAATTCACATCTATTTTACCACCATTCGAGTCTTTAGTGTACTCAATCCTTCTGTTGTAGATTATTGTCCTTCACTCTTTTCGTCTTGGCAAAATTTCTTAAAGCACTTACGTTATGGTTTCTTCATGGGACAGTTCAAGCACGATTGTGTTCGCACGACAAGCTTTCTCTAATTGTCAACTGGGAAATGATGCTTCCAACTAAAGGTGTTGGAATATGCTATCAGGGTTCATTCTCACCTGCTTTTTGATAGTTCATAGGGTGCCTTATCATTAAGGGGTCGAACACTGGGAGTGTGTTTATTTTCTTCTCAGCATATCATTTTTAGGATATTTTGAGGCACATAGAGAATTTATTCTCGCACAAAATTGTTCATTTGTGTCTCTTATAAAATTGTTAGCTCATGGCTTACGTCTATTAACTTTGCGGTGATTCCTAGGTTAATCACGGGGGAATTGAAGTTTGGATTCAGAACGGGTTGACATCAAACTATAGTGACTTCTTCAACATATTGTCTTTAACTTGTGGGAGGGGCATATTGTCACTGGCCTGGTCACTGGAGTTAATTTTGTTTTCTAGGTCCTTTTTTCCGAAATTATCTCGTACATTTATGGCATAACAGAGATATGAACTTTCCCACAGAGGGGATAGGATGGATTCTGAGAGGTAGTCGAAAGGGATTCGACGCGTGAATCTGCGTTGTATAAATAATTTTCGGGATCATTTAACTTCAAATATCATCACTATACAGTCAAATGGTTCTGGGGTCCATAATGATTATCAAAGGCGATATTTCTGTATTTATATCTTGTACTGATCGATGGGGTTCTCAGCATTTATGTGATTATATAGTTCGATAAAGCACTGGATACTGAGATTCAAATATAATGTTACCTGATACGTAATATGGTTTGTGGTCGAAGAAACAATGATCAAACGTAACTGTTGTTTTCGTACTCATAACTGTTGTTTTCGGCAACTCATTGTAATGCTCGATATCCAATGTGTCAATCCACTTCCTGTAATAAAAATAACGAGGAAGAATCACACATTCTTTAAAGTAAATACTTATAGTACAAATAAGTCACGTATTGATCGGGTACATGAATTTTACGCTATGAGACAGAGTTAAATAAATACACTAATATTAGTACAGAAAACTAAATTTTTATCGTGTTCAACACTCTTTCAACACTCAGTTAATTTTACATCAGATTTAAGATAATCATTTAAACAGAGTTTATGCTACATAGTTAATTTTTGAGGTCTAATTTTACAACATATTTCATGCCTGTATTGTTCACGCACGTCCGTGCTGTTTAAGAAACGCATGTTGCAGCGTCATAACCACACGGTTTTACGTAAACGATACTACAATGAGGGAACAAGACATAAGAAGGACGAGTGGAGACCTCTATACCCACTCGTTTTCTAATGTCTTTCCCTTTTCTTGGCTTAGACGTTCTCATGGGGCTCCGGGTTTAACCTCTGCATTTCAGCTGTTTCCCCGTGTTCTTCTCTTGGTTTTCGTCTTCTTAGTCTTAGGATTTTTCGTAATTAAAAGTCAATAGGGTTCTTATGGTCAGGGAAGTTGCGAATACGAAACATACGGCCAATAGTATGTTCCACCAGAAATTGGTTGAGAACAATCCGTACTTATTATCCACATACGTTAATCTCTGATCTTCATTTGTAAATAGGGGAATCTGCGAATGTAATGCTTCTCTTATTTTTGTGAGCCTTATTGTCCCTTTATTCTTTTCTGTTTTTGACCATATCGAGGTTTTTATTTCCTCGTTTTCAATATTGGGAATAGTGTACGACAGGTTGATCGCCTTGAAGTTAGTTATTTTGGGACTTATTATCTTTGTGCTCGTGGTAATTAACGGCGTTCGGACGGTTGACTCTTTAGTTACGAGTCGACACCCTTGTTTTATGGTTATCGTACCCACATTTCGTAATAGTAATTCTGTTTTTTAACTTGGGTCTTTTCTTTCTGTTTAATTGTAACAAGACAAAGTTCCAACAGTTTCTCTTGGAACAGAAATCATGATAGTGTTCATAAATATGAACAGGATCAGCTCATAATTAGACGCTTCTGTACTGGTAGTTTTTTTTTTGATTTTATAAAGCTGCCAGATAGAAGGGTATAGCCTACTGAATTGCATAGTTCAAAAACTAAACTTCTTTTCAAAATACCCAACACTCCGAACTAGTCGTGTTTACTTCAGCTAATAAAAACAAATTCACTCTATCAAAATATACTGAAAACTGGCGGAAATTTGTACGGGTATAATGGGGGTGAAGAAATATAGGTTTCAAGAGGAAATCTCTTTAGTAGTCACTATATCAGAATTAGATAATTTAATATACATGTTGCTCAAATAAATTTCGCATAAACTAAAAAAAAGGGAGAAACAGGAAAAAAAATTGACAAAAATAAACGTTTTTCACTAAATGAAGCACAATCTTTTCAAGTTAAACATAAACCTTAGTCTAACTTAAATAAATTATCAGGCTCTAATTAGTTTAATTGAGATAATTGAATTTTGATTAATAACTTATTGAGAAATTATATTTTAATAAATAATTAAAGTAAAAAATTGAGTACGAATTCATTATTAGAATAATTAAATAAGAATTTGATTGATATTTTAAGCAAGAAAAACGAACAAAACGGTAAGTAAAAAAAGGAAGATTAAACACTTAAAACCTAAAAATCAGAGCAAAACGTGATTCAGATCAAGCTCTAGCTATGAATAGTGTCAGATTATCGAATTTTTAAGTCAAGTTAGGCATATTTGATTTACTTTTGATTAATTTTCTTCATAGTTTAACTTTCTTAATTTTTCAATCTTCACGTGGAAGGCAATTTCATACAAATGAACTTAAGAAAGGGGTAGATACCAAAGCAGTACTGCAAAACATACACAAAAAGCCCTGTCTTAATGAGTTTAATAATGGTTGTAGGGATTCTACATCTTAGAAAGCTCTTATGCCCATTGTAGAGAGGAGATTTCGCCTCGTCTTAATCCATGTATAAGACCATTAGTAAAGATATCACCGTCATCACCTTTGCAGTCTTCTTATTGGTAGAAATTAAACGATTAGTAAAAAACCACGACTCTCCCACCTTTGGTAATTTTCTGTTCCAACCTTTCTCTCTGATCACCAATGTTTTGACATCACTCGTATTATTATTTTTTTTTTCTTATATATATAACCGTTTTGTGGCATTGGCCAAAGAAAACTGGTTTGTAGGCGTAAAACAGAATAGATATATTAGGATTAGATAGGCTATGGAAGTAAAGTTGGGACTTCCAAGCTTTATTTTGGTTGTTATATGCCTTTATGACCGGTTGAGATATACCTTTAAAGCTTAGTTAATAATCGCTATACAATCTAATTTTGCATTGTATTTTTCGAGTAAGCAGCACATAAATAAGTAAGCTAGCAGCACATAAACTTATTCCCCCAAATTATATTTTTTTCAATATACATATCAAAAGAATTGCATTTTAATGCTGATTCTAAATATGTGTAATTTAATTAGTTTCACTGCCCCTATTTAAAAGTTACGTGTCACCTATTAACGCCCTGTGTAATTGTTTCCGCGATAAGGTTTCTGTTGGCTTTCTAGGCACAATCTATTTGTCGACTAATTGGGATATAAGGGACTATTGGCTTCACTCTCTTTGATTTCTACTATCAGATCGTATTTATCTTATATAAAATCTATCTGATATTCGACTAAACTCTACTGATTTATAATCAGACTAGACTTGAGGATGATTCGTCATTGAGTAACCGTAAGAGCGGACCAGAATTATCAATATCAGCTATCCCAAAAGGATGCATTGCCTTCTCTGTTTGTCCTAATGTGGGCTTATAATCTTTGTAAACAAGCATGAACACTGGCTTGTTTTAAATCTACATGGCTCTAAAGCAGCCATGGTTTAAAATTCAAATTTGAACTTTCTTGTGACTCATTTTGCGGAGCTAATTCAGAATTTGAATTTTTTCTAACACCATTATTCAGATGAAGGTCATCTGTGTAGGTAAAGGAGACCCTTTTAAGACCTATCCCCATGCCTCCATTTTCTGTGATTAACGGTTTCTTTCGCCGAATTTCTCGCCTTATGCAGAGTTCCAGTCACAGCTGGGTAACAACTCTTTTTTTTTTGCTTCCTTCGGTGGCTTTTGCTAAGCTTCCGCTTTTGTTTTCTTACTTATTGTTACTTTGCTCGTTTTTTTTTCATCCCTTTCCTCAAGTAATTTAATTATATATTCATATATCTTTTCCTTCCCTTTGCTTGTGAAACTACATAACTAACCTAGTATTTGTTAGCTTTAACAAAGGTAATTCTATTGCTTATTACGTCGTAAAATGCCATATTTTCGAAGCATCTCTACTCCTAAAACACTCGGAAATGGCAGCTTCTAACCTATAATTGTTTGGACCACAATTTATGTGCTTCCTTTGCTAAATTGTAGCAGTGTTATCCTTGGACAATAAGTTTATAGCCTGTACCTGTAGTAAGGCTGAATTAGGACCCCATTTGCTACTATTATGCCTAAAATTCTTCTGTTTCTACCAACGTTTCATCGGTCCAGCTAGATTTTGTTTTTCTTTACGTATTATCTTTTATTTCATTCTTTCAATTCACGGTACAAATACTTTAATATTTAGTAATATACGTCACTACTACATTGCATTTATTACTAACACTAAAAAAAACTAATTATACACTTGCTTCTACTTGTTAAAAACCGAATACTATTTTTTTTTTCATTTTACAATTCTTCATTGAGCCTTTTCTCCATTTTTTTTATTGTACCCAACTCTTTGAGGGGATACAAATTTATTTCTAATAGCCAAAGTTCAAGCAAAGCTGCTCGAAGTTTTGCTAATTTCGGTCGCCGCTAAAAGCGAAGTCCATTTACCTTCATCTTTTGACAAAGCCATTTCTGTTTCAATATACAATTTTTATTTAGTCAACTCGACCCAGTTTTCCCGACTTCCACCAGTTAAAACTTAAAGAAAATAAAAATATAGTATATATGTATACAAGCATTGAATCAACTCAAAATAAATTTATTTTTTCACTTAACCTATTTTGGGGGAGGCTATTATCTCCTATGAGATGTCTAAAGGGTTTCCCTGTAGTAGCTTAGCGGCAATAGGCCTAATCACTTTACTTATATGTCTGTATCTTTCCAATAATTAAATTCAAATTATAAAGTTTTATAGCGTAATTAGTCGCAAGTTTTCATCCAATTTCGAGACCGTGCCATTTGTAGCAATAAAAAGTTTCTTAGTAGCAATAAAGTTTTCTGGCCGTCCTAGTAGCGATAATGAAGATTGATCGCGTCAAGTTTAAAATTATACCTTAAAACTGTGAACTTACACCTTATAAGTTCTCCGATAGCGCCGCTTATAGCGCTAAAGATTGTGTCAGCTAGGCTAGCGCCGCCCTCAATTAATGGGAGAAAATAGAATATGTAGACATATAAATGTGGCCTTTTTTTTCTTGAGCTATCTGGAGATCAGATTCCTCTGGGAGCGCTACCTTGGAGACATGCGAACTAATTAGCAATCATTAGGCTAGATACGGACATATAAAATGAAATAAAAACAGGTAAAAAACAATAGATTTATTGGGACTTACATATTTAGGTGCACAGCAGTGAGTTACTTCAAACGACAACAATGGTGACAGAGGTACAACAATGAAAGAATTGCTAAGGTCGTACGCCGAGTAATTCTGTCTAAGCGGTCTTGATTCTCAAATACGAATATATTCAAAAAGCACTTCTGACCCACTAACAAACGTAGCTCTTTTGTCTTGCGCTGTAAGAACTGGCTCACAATTGGCCCAAGTGGTCCAAGGATGCGAACCCTTCGTCCAATAATCTTTCTTAACTGTTTTTGATGATTTAGGCGTTCACACTGTTCTTATCGTATAAACTTCCTTAGAAATATTGTGCGTAGCACTTTTTTATTGCTCACTGTCTTAGCGAAATCCAAAGCTTGGATAGCGCCGTTCTTTGTCTGAGGCTAACTGCGGTTTTTTCTCTTTGCTGATTAAGGATTTTCATTTTTGAAACTCGATTTAGCTTAATTATAGGAGTCGGAATTATCTTTAGAAAGAAGAAACTTTATTTTGGTATTTTAAATACATCGTGTTTTACTCCCGGTACAGGGCCAGTTGCCCTCCAATCTCATGGTCACTTAATAGGGGCACTAGAACTTTTAATTTGCGTTTGAATGAGCACTTCATCGATATTCTAGGACTATTTGTTCGATGCAGTCACCCTTGGTAAAAAAAACAACAAATAAACACGCATCCGTGATCTTTTTTCTGGCAAAATATACAAAATTCCACATTTTTCCAGATGGGAGCTTGAAACTTTTACAATAGGGTTTTCGGATACACTGAATCTGTTGGTGTGATTTCATTAAGATTTCTTGATTTTTAGGGGGCCCCCCTCTTTATTTTCAAAAATCAGGGACATTTTCTCAGGCTCGTTACTTTTGATGGGTAACACATAATTTAATGATTTGTGTATATTTGGAACTAACATAATAATCTGATTCTTTTGATATATTTATTGACATCAAAATTCCATTTTTTAGAGTATTTGTTACTTTTGAACCGCATTACTCCTTGCCTGCTAATTCCGACAACTTTTAATTATTAATCTAAGAGAGGAAATTGGATCGACACACTCCCCTTCTTAAAACCACACTGTTCTTCACTTATAACTTTATTTACAACTAAATTTACCTTAGTTTGCCCTTCAATATCATTTGCCCTTCAATAAAATTTGCCCTTCAATAGTTTGCCCTTCAATAAAAAAATATAATGCAAACTTAGCACTTATAGTGTTTTTCACAAGAACGGTTTCAAGGATTCTTAATTAAAACTTCACACTCTGCTTGAAAGTTGAAGATTTCCTGCCTAGTTTCACACAAATAGTTTTCTCCTCTTTTGAAGGAAATCCCAATGCTCATTTGAAAAAAAAAAACTCTTCTTATGACACAACCGCACAATATTTCCCCGTTGTGGATCGTAATAATTTCTTTTCATTCACTTTTTAATTAGAATTATTTCCTGAAAAGCGCTTATGGAGTTTTGAGCAGAGTGAGATCAAATATAAACACTCATTTCAAATTTAAAAGTTAAAGTTTTTCCTCAAATCTTCCACTCAGAAAGTATGTCTTCAAACTCTTCTCACACATTTCACAGTCAAGGCCGTACCCAGGATTTTTTTTTCGGAGGGGTTTTACTCAAAGATTTTTTCGGGGGAGGGGGGGACACAAAACCCCTCAAAAAACGCGTACAAAATTTGTTTATATCCATTTTTATTACGTTTTTACGAGTCAAACAGACATTTCGGCGGGGGGTGGGGGGGGGGGGTCAAAACCCTCTAACTCCCCCTTCAGGGTACGGCCTTGGTCACAGTCATTTCATCTGTATCTTTAAGTTACCCTTTTCATAAAAACTTTTATTGCGAACTAGATACAAGTGGGATTATTCACCAGAATGGATTATAATCATGTGTTGCTTCAAGTTATTATTATTATTATTATTATTATTATTATTATTATTTATTTCTAACCCACACTGTTAGAAGTACAATGCGTGGAGTATCACGAGGAAAAACACATAAAATGCAACACAAATCAATAAAGAAGTCAAAGATTACCAGTTACAGAGTAACACATAAAAATTTAAAAGAAACTAAAACAAAAGAGAAATAACATGAAAGGAGGGGGAAAAGAAGAAGAGAGAAAAAAACTCACAACTTGCAGAATCTAATAAGCAGTAATATGCAGAAATATGGACACAAGCTGTCATTTTTATCTTATTATCATTATAAAAACCTGATAAGGTGATGGTACGGAGAAAAACGGATACAAGCGGTATTTGAAAGTTTTCTGTGTAGTACTTCCAGTTTTTCAGTAATACTAGGAACAAGAAATTTATTAATAATTACCCGGTTTTTGGTCCAAGGTGGAAGAAACAACAAAAATTACAAAATCTAAAATAATTAATCCGGATTCTTTTTAACTCATTTTTCTTAAGAAGGAGAAAAATTCCAGAAGCAAAAAGAATTGAATGGTCACAAAAAGTTGAGTAGAGCTTGGCCAACGCGAGTTTATTATATTTACCTCTATTGGCAACAATCTTAGCATATCCTAATTCAATTTTCATATCAATATCTGAGACTGTGCGCTGGTACAAGCTCGGAAGACTATTAGTAATGGAAATACCGAGCCATCGAAGAGAATCTACGAGAGGGATGTACAAGGGAAGTACTAGAAATATTATTAAAAGAAAGAAATTTACATTTATCTACATTAAAAGAAAGGCCTATGTCTGAAAAAGAAGTGGCAACACAAGAAACCATGTTAGATAAACCAGTTTTAGTACGGCTTATAAGAAGCAGATCATCAGCATAGGCCAGGTATGAAACATCAGAAAAAACGGAGCGATAGGTAGCCGCTATCTTTGCCAGAACTCCTGAACTACATAAATTAAATAGGGTCGGAGATAAAACTCCACCTTGCCTTAAACCTCTTTTCAATTTAATAATAGAAGCTGGCACAGATTTCAGCCGAAGAAAAGAATTAGAATACCAGTACCGAAGAAGCAAAATAACCGATAGATTGACACCGCAACCACGAAGAGCAGAAAAAAGCTGACTATGACATACACTATCAAAAGCTTTTGATAGATCTAAAGTACAAAGATATATACTCCTTCCCTTTAGAAAAATTTTCAAGGAACAAAGAAGTTAATACACGATGTGTGTGTTGACAACCTACTCCAGGCTTAAATCCAAACTGGATTATGTGCTTGTCATACATGTTATATGTTTGTAAAGTCACGTGTTTCCTTTTTGATTAATAGTTTAATTGCAAACTAAACACTAGTGGGATAATTCATCAGAATGGATGATGTCATGAGTTCCTTCAAGCTTTAATTTAGGCTAAAGGTTTTACTGCAAATGGAGCACTTGTGGGTGTTTTCATCAGAATGGAAGATAGCAATATGCCTCCTTAAATTACACATTTGATCGAATTTTCTATTGCAATCCAAACACTTATGAGGGTTTTCAACATAATGGATTCTTAGATGAATATTCTTGTTCATTTGAGAGGCAAATTTTTTTCCACATATATATATATGGAAAAAAAATTTGTGGAAAACACTCAAAGAGATTTCCTCAGCTGTGTCTTCCTTGATGCACAGCCAAATATGCCTTAGAAGAAAAATCTTCAGGCATATATCACACTCATGCAGTTTTTCACCGGTGTGACTGGTCATGTGGAGTTTTAGTTGCCCCATTTGAGCAAACTTTTTACTACGAACCAAGCACTTGTGAGGGGCTGTTGTCATAATGAATTCTTAGGTGAACATTCCTGGTATGCTTGTAAGAAAAAGTTTTCTTACATATTTTACAGTCAAATGGTTTTTATCCACTGTGGCTTTTTTGATACAAAGTCAAATATGCTTTTGAAGAAAATCTCTTCCCGCATATATTGCACTCATGCAGTTTTTGGCCGGTGTGAATGGTCATGTGGCGTATTAAGTGCAAAATGTGAGTAAAAATTTTGCTACAAACCAAGCACTTGTGAGATTTTTTGGCCATAATGAATTCTTAGGTGAATATTCTTGGTGTGCTTATAAGCAAAAGTGGTACAATGCCTTTATATGGGCCTCTCTAAAGAAGTCCAACAAGAGATGCTACAGTCAAACGGCAGAGACGCTTTGAAAAACCCGTTTTGACAAGATGATTCAAGACACCACTGAAAGAAATACTTTGTCTAGCGTGGTTTTAATTGCGCATACGATATTAAACTGTGTTTGTTTGGAGTTTAGATGGGGAAAAAGGTACCTAGGTTAAGTTAAGTTACGTATTTAATATATGCAATGCTTTGCCAACCCCCCCCCCTAAAGTGCAAATATATAGCCCAAATTTGTTTCTAAACTATTATATAGTCATCCTATTTTATTTTATTTCATTAGCATTAACCAAACTTGACTTTTTAGAAAGGCCCATATAAAGGGATTGTACCGCAAAAGTTTTCTTACATATTTTACACTCAAATGGTTTTTCTCCACTCTGCCGTTTTTGATGCAAAGTCAAATATCCTTTTGAAGAAAAACTCTTCCTATATATATTACAGTCGTGCAGTTTTTCGCCGGTGTGACTGGTCATGTGGCGTTTTAAATGCTTAATTTGAGTAAACTTCTTACTACAGACTAAGCACTTGTGAGGTTTTTCACCAGAACGAATTCTTAGATGAAAAACCCAAATATTGCTTTGATGAAAATTTCGTTTTACATATATCGCACTCATAAAGTAATATTTCAGGGTTTTTAGGTAATTCATGTTCAGATTTTTACCAAATGTATTCTGAGGTGATTTTTCAGGCTCTGCTTATAGACAAAAGTTTTCCCGCATATTTTACAGTCAAATAAACTGCCTTCATTGTGTAATCTTTGGTGCAAACCCAAAGAATGCCCTGAAGAAAAACTCTTTTTACATATATCACACTCATTCATTTTCCCCCCACTGTGGATAATCAAGGGAACATTCACGCTCGTATTATTACCAGAATGTACTCTTAAGTGACTATTCATGTTTATCTTGTAAGTAAAGGTTTTCCAACATATTTTACACCCACTATGTGTTCTTTGATGCAAACCCAAATACTGCTTGGAACAAAAACTCTTCTTACACATATTACACTCATTAAGTTTTTCTCCATTGTGTCTTTTTTGATGCAAAGTTAAATATTCCTTTGAAAAAAACTCTTCTTACATATATTACACTCATTCAGTTTTTCACCGGTATGGGTAGTCATATGGTGTTTTAAGTGCAATATTTGAGAAACTTCTTGCTACAAACTAAGCATTTGTGAGGTTTTTCGCCAGAAAAAGTTCTTAAATAATTTTTCCTGCATATTTTACAGTCAGTTTTACTCAAAAGTAAAAGTTTTCCCGCATATTTTACGGTCAAGCGGTTTTTCTCCAATGTGTGCTCTTTGATGCAAACTCAAATATGCCTTTTAAGAAAAACTCTTCTTGCATATGTTACACTCATATAGTTTTTTCCCTATTGTGGATTGTTATTTGCGTCTGTAAGCCAGTATTTTTGACGGTTTCTGGGGAAGAACAAACGAAGTATTTATCTGTAAGTCTAAATTGGTTATTTGTGGTACATAATGACCCTGTAAAACCAAGTGCTGTTTCATATCATCAAGACTCATATAAACAGATGGGGTATTTCTTTTTCCTCCCCATTTTATGTTCCATAAATGAGCAACAAAACTGAAGTAATCATTAATTAATATGGGACACATGTCAGACTCTTTTCGTGAAAATTCTTCACAACCTGTGTTTTCGTGTAGATCTAATATCAAAAAAGAGTTCTCCAGTTTACCGCAAAATCCACAACGCCATATACCAGCTGTTGCTTGTTTTATAACCCGTCTCTTTAACTTTTCTAGCACAGCGGTTGGATTTACGTTTCCAAGTTTCAGTTTCTTTAGACAATCTAAACAGGAAATTGAAGAACTCTACGCATCTAAAAAGGAAGAGGAATATAAGAAAGAAAGTAAAAATATAAACGAATATTCAATAAAAAATAAAGGCTATTATAGGAATCTATGGCTTCTCTCGCTTATCGTTCAACTTTTTTTAAGCTATGAAAAAGTACACAAAGAATAATCAATTGACTCAGGGCGAAAGCAGCGACAGCAACAATTTGGTTAATTCGTTGAAAACATTCGATGCAATAAATATCATTTTGTGTCTCTCAGTGTCGGTTGATAGTCTCAAAGACAAAGGGAACTAGCAAATCTTTTCTGCACCACAGGGAGCTTCCGATGCAAATTTGGTAAAATATATAGAGGATCTTCAATTTGTAAACAGTTCGAAAACCTAACGAGAGGCTAGTTTAAAATAAAGAAAACCTATAATATACTGCTAATTATTAAGCAAAACGCTGTCTATTCATAGTACATACAGCCTAAATAATATGCCTCCTGTGTCGGTAAAGATTCCAATCAAGGCAGTTAGCATAAAAATACACTTCCAAAGCTGTTAAATTACTCATTGATACTTATTTTGAGTTGATTCTTAACGTTCTCCAACCAGGCATTTTAGAATATTTTCAGGGCAGTGGCGGATCCAGGTGGGGCGTGGGGGGTACCCCCCCAATGTAGTTGTGAATTTGGGGATAATATCATATTGTGATATTAAATATCATATTTTTCGTAGAGGGTGAACAGCTTTTCATTTTTTTGTATGGCTGGGTGGTTTTTATAACTTACTATTTTTTGTATCGATATTTTTACACCATTTTAATTTCAACAGATTTGATATAGCTTTAATCCTTAGCAGATTTTAGATTAAATTTACGACCATTTCCACAACATACCTACGGCGTATAATCGTTAAGGTTCCCTTTAAATTGCTGGTATTTCTTTTTTCCCGAGTTTATCGGAGTAAAATATTTTGCACCTCCCACTTAAAAAAAAAATCCTGGATCCGCCCCTGTTTCAGGGAGTGTGTTTTTCTCAACTCTTTTTCTCAGTTTCTATAAATAAAATTCTGCTCCACTTTATCAGAAAAAAAATTGTACTTTATAATGATGTAGGTCTTATTAAATTTGAATCTCTCTATCTCAGGCACAAAACAGGAGAAGCTGAATGGTTTTTCTAAGATTTTTGGGAAAGCTGATGTCAGTTTTTTTAACAATAAAAAAATGAACACATTCACTACGTTTGCTCAGGTAATTTTTTCCCCTGATATTTAAGGTGCCTTTACTTCCTAAAATCTAATAGTTCAAGTTTAGATTCTCATGTTTTAAAACTTCCAAAAGTGGAAATAAATACAACTATTACATCTGCAAATAGGACAGAAACGGAATTATTGAAGAATAAGAAGGTAGATATACAGCGAATATAATTTCCTGAATGAGAAAGAAATCATTAAAATAGAAAATAAGTCTTAGTGTTTTTAATAGTGATATTCGTACTATAACTAGATTGGTCAAATTGGTTGTATTTTGGTCAGAGAATTTTGCAGAGGGGGATCCAATCCAGGAATCATTTAACGGTTTAAATTTGTTTTTCCAGTATTTAATTGGAATTCCGGTTCTCTTATTTGTCATTAAAATGCCTAATAAGCGCTGATAACGTCCTAATCCTTACCTTTTAGATTCACATACTAAACCATATATGTATAACTGCCTCTGTGTATAATTAATTAAAAACACTTTTTCCACAAAATAAGTTTTCCAAAGGAAAGTAAAACACTCCATTAAACAAAAAAAGAGCAAAAATAAAATAAAATAATCTACCAAGCGTGAAACTACCACAAATCAGCATCGATAAATAAATGAAACCCAAAGCAAACAGAAATTACAATAATTAACCGAGTCAAACACAAACGAGCAGAAATTAACATCAGTTAAGCGCAAATCCCCTATGCTTTCTTAAGGCCAGAACAAAATTTACACTTTACTGAAAAAATATAAATGTTTTTACTTTTATAACTTTAATAAATCAAATAATATTAACATTTTGATTACTAAATATCAGTATAAGTAGGGAACTATCTATAACTATGAGATATATACCATGCTGCCATCTACAATTTAGTCTAAAGCCAAAAGGTTACAATTTATTCAAGGATTATTGATCGAGTGTAATGGGGACAAGAGGGGAACTGAATTTCTGAGAAATTGATTACATAATCGAGGGAGAGAATTCCTGAGAAATTGATTTGCATAATCGAGGGGAATTATTGATCTACGAAAGAGGAATTAGAAATGATATCACTTGTTTCCTAGGAATTATACGGGACCCTAAAGAGATAGAAATTCCATTTTTAAATATGGCTTCTCCGGTCGTTAGGTCAGAGAGATAAAATTAATATTCTATCGAAGCCATAATAGTGTAGCTAGGAACACCTATGAGATGAAGAGATTAACGCGGGAAATGGTTTCCTAGGAATTTCAAATTTGACAGCGCAGGGATGCCGAAACACAGGAACATGCAGAAATTACTTTTAGGGGATTATTTGGGCGAAACCGTTTGAGACATTTTAGAAGATGATTTGGGCCAAACAGTTTGAGACATTTTAGAAGATGATTTGGGTGAAACAGTTTGAGACATTTTAGAAGATGATTTTAGAAGATTATTTAGAAGATGATTTGGGGTAAAACTCTGTGGTCGTTATAATACACAAGTTCCATTTGAACAGTATTGTAGGGTCCCCTACCCAACCCCAAAGGGCCCCCCAACCCAAAGGGCCCCATCCCCCCAGACCCCGAAAGCCCCCCCCCCCCCAACCCAAAGGGCCCCATCCCCCCGGACCACAAAATGCTCCCTGGGCCCCAAAACGCCCCCCTAGCCCCCGAAGGCCCCCGGGCCCCCAAATAGCCCCCAGCCCCAAAAGGCCCCCGGCCCCCCAGACCCCCCGGACCCCCAAAGGCCCCCTGGGTCCCCAAAGCCACCCCCCCCGGGTCCCCAAAGGGCCCCGGGCTCCCAAAGGCCCCCAGGGCCCCCAATTTTTTTTTAATACTTTTTTGAATCAATTTGTTTGTATGTCTGGGCTGGTGTTTGCAAGTCCAAGTGTTTGCCTTTGTTGGTTTGTATGTCTAAAGTGCCCGTCTTTCTCTGTTTAAATGTCTGAATCTATTTGTTTGTATGTCTGGGTTGGTGTTTACAAGTCCAAGACTTTGTCTTTGTTGGGTTGAATGTCTAAAGGGCCTGTCATTCTCTGTTTGTATGTCTGTTTGTATGGCGCGCCAGGTTAAGTGAACCTAAATGAACCTAACGTGAATGCAGTTACTTTAAAAAAAGCGTGGTATTGTAGGTTGGCTGCAGGTGTCCGGGTGAAGGAAAAATCAGTTGTGCTGCCATCTATACCTTAATTGAAATAGATGGTAGCACTTGTTTGGTAAAAAAAAGAACCAATGCACGTAACCTAGTGTAAATTAACCCCAAAAGGTCAAATAATCTCCATGAAAATTACACTTTCAGAGTCAGCATATCGGAAAACACACTTTCAGGTTCAGTATGTCGGAGAACCCTTAAAAGTCAACCCTAAATGGATAAGTTAACTCTAAAAGGTTAAAGAATCTCCTTGAAAATTACACTTTCAGATTCAGCATGTCGGAAAACCCCGTGGTTTTGATGTTTCCGCGCGTGCGCGCACGTAAGACACTTTAGACATTCAAACCGACAAAGGCAAATACTTGGACTTGCAAACACCAACCTAGACATGCAAACAAATAGAATCAGACGCACAAACAGAGAAGGATAGACACTTTAGACATTCAAACCAACAAAGACAAATTCTTGGACTTGCAAACACTAACCCAAACATGCAAACAAATAGATTCAGACATACAAACAGAAAAATTCAGACACTTTAGACATTCATACCAACAAAGACAAATACTTGGACAAGCAAACACCAACCCAGACATGCAAACAAATAGAATCAGACACACTAACAGAGAAATACAGACACTCTAGACATTCAAACCAGCAAAGACAAATTCTTGGACTTGTAAACACAAACCCAGACATACAAAAAAATAGAATCAGACGCACAAACAGAGAAGGATAGACACTTTAGACATTCAAACCAACAAAGACAAATTCTTGGACTTGCAAACATCAACCCAGACATGCAAACAAATAGAATCAGAAACACAAACAGAGAAAGACAGACACTTTAGAGATTCAAAACAACAAAGACAAATTCTTTGACTTGCAAACACCAACCCTAACATACAAACAAACATCAACCCAGACATGCAAACAAATAGAATCAGCCACACAAACAAAGAAAGACAGACACTTTAGACATTCAAACCAACAAAGACAAATACTTGGACTTACAAACACCAACCCAGACATGCAAACAAATAGAATCAGACACACAAACAGAGAAAGACAGACACTTTAGACATTCAAACCCACAAACACAAATTCTTGGACTTGCAAAAACCAACCCAGGCATGCAAACAAATAGAATCAGACACACAAACAGAGAAAGACAGACACTTTAGACATTCAAACCAACAAAGACAAATTCTTGGACTTGCAAACATCAACCCAGATATGCAAACAAATAGAATCAGACACACAAACAGAGAAAGACAGACACTTTAGAAATTCAAACCAACAAAGACACATACTTGGACTTGCAAACACCAACCCTGACATGCAAACAAATAGAATCAGACACATAAACAGAGAAAGACAGACACTTTAGAAATTCAAACCAACAAAGACACATACTTGGACTTGCAAACACCAACCCTGACATGCAAACAAATAGAATCAGACACACAAACAGAGAAAGACAGACATTTTAGACATTCAAACCAACAAAGACTAATTCTTGGACTTGCAAACATCAACCCAGACATGCAAACAAATAGAATCAGACACACAGACAGAGAAAGACAGACACTTTAGACATTCAAAACAACAAAGACAAGTTCTTGGACTTGCAAACACCAACCCTGACATTCAAACAAATAGAATCAGACACATAAACAGAGAAAGACAGACACTTTAGAAATTCAAACCAACAAAGACACATACTTGGACTTACGAACACCAACCCAGACATGCAAACAAATAGAATCAGACGCACAAACAGAGAAATACAGACATTTTAGACATTCAAACCAACAAAGACAAATTCTTGGACTTGCAAACATCAACCCAGACATGCAAACAAATAGAATCAGATACACAAACAGAGAAATACAGAAACTTTAGACATTCAAACCAACAAAGAAAAATTCTTGGACTTGCAAACACCAACTCAGACATGCAAACAAATAGAATCAGACATACAAACAGAGAGAGACAGAAACTTTAGACATTCAAACCAACAAAGACAAATTCTTTGACTTGCAAACACTAATCCTGACATGCAAACAAATAGAATCAGACACACAAACAGAGAAAGACAGACACTTTCGACATTCAAACCAACAAAGACAAATTCTTGGACTTGCAAACATCAACCCAGACATGCAAACAAATAGAATCAGACACACAAACAGAGAAATACAGACACTTTAGACATTCAAAGCAACAAAGAAAAATTCTTGGACTTGCAAACACCAACCCAAACATGCAAACAAATAGATTCAGATATACAAACAGAAAAAGACAGACACTTTAGACATTCAAACCAACAAAGACAAATTCTTGGACTTACAAACACCAACCCAGACATGCAAACAAATAGAATCAGACACACAAACAGAGAATGACAGACACTTTAGATATTCAAAGCAACAAAGACAAGTACTTGGACTTGCAAACACCAACCCAGACATGCAAACAAATAGAATCAGACACATAAAAAGAGAAAGACAGACACTTTAGACATTCAAACCAACAAAGACAAATTCTTGGACTTGCAAACATCAACCCAGACATGCAAACAAATAGAATCAGACACACAAACAGAGAAAGACAGACACTTTAGACATTCAAACCAACAAAGACAAATACTTGGACTTGCAAACACCAACCCAGACATGCACACAAATAGAATCAGACACACAAACAGAGAAAGACAGACGCTTTAGACATTCAAACCAACAAAGACCAATTCTTGGACTTGCAAACACCAACCCAGACATGCAAACAAATAGAATCGGACACACAAACAGAGAAAGACAGACACTTTAGACATTCAAACCAACAAAGTGAGATACTTGGACTTGCAAACACCGACCCAGACATGCAAACAAATAGAATCAGTCACACAAACAGAGACAGACAGACACTTTAGACATTCAAACCAACAAAGACAAATACTTGGACTTGCAAACACTAACCCAGACATGCAAACAAATAGAATCAGACACACAAACAGAGAAAGACAGACACTTTAGACATTCAAACCAATAAAGGCAAATTCTTGGACTTGCAAAAACCAACCCAGATATGCAAACAAATAGAATCAGACACAGAAATAGAGAAATACAGACACTTTATACATTCAAACCAACAAAGACAAATTCTTGGACTTGCCAACACCAACCCAGATATGCAAACAATTAGAATCAGACACACAAGCAGAGAAAGACAGACACTTTAGACATTCAAACCAACAAAGACAAATACTTGGACTTGCAAACACCAACCCAGACATGCAAACAAACAGAATCAGACACACAAACAGAGAAAGACAGACACTTTAGACATTCCAACCAACAAACTCAAATTCTTGGACTTGCAAACACCAACCCAGACATGCAAACAAATAGAATCAGACACACAAACAGAGAAAGATAGACATTTTAGACATTCAAACCAGCAAAGACAAATTCTTGGACTTGCAAACATCAACCCAGACATGCAAAAAAATAGAATCAGACACACAAACAGAGAAAGACAGACACTTTAGACATTCAAACCAACAAAGGAAAATTCTTGGACTTCCAAACACCAACCCAGACATGCAAACCAATAGAATCAGACACACAAACAGAGAAAGACAGACACTTTAGACATTCAAACCAACAAAGACAAATATTTGGACTTGCAAACACCAACCCAGACATGCAAAAAATAGAATCAGACACACAAACAGAGAAAGACACACACTTCAGACATTCAAACCAACAAAGGCAAATTCTTAGACTTACAAACATCACCCCAGACATGCAAACAAATAGAATCAGACACACAAACAGAGAAAGACAGACACTTTAGACATTCAAACCACCAAAGACAAATTCTTGGACTTGCAAACACCAACCCAGACATACAAACAAATAGAATCAGACACACAAACAGAGAAAGACAAACACTTTAGACATTCAAACCAACAAAGACAAATACTTGGACTTGCAAACACCAACCCAGACATGCAAACAAACAGAATCAGACACACAAACAGAGAAAGACAGACACTTTAGACATTCAAACCAACAATGACAAATTCTTGGACTTGCAAACACCAACCCAGACATGAAAACAAATAGAATCAGACACACAAAAAGAGAAAGACAGACACTTTAGACATTCAAACCAACAAAGACAAATTCTTGGACTTGCAAACATCAACCCAGACATGCAAACAAATAAAATCAGACACACAAACAGAGAAAGACAGACGCTTTAGACATTCAAACCAACAAAGACCAATTCTTGGACTTGCAAACACCAGCCCAGACATGCAAACAAATAGAATTAGACACACAAACAGAGAAAGACAGACACTTTAGACATTCAAACCAACAAAGAGAGATACTTGGACTTGCAAACACCGACCCATACATGCAAACAAATAGAATCAGACACACAAACAGAGACCAGACAGACACTTTAGACATTGAACCAACAAAGACAATTTCTTGGACTTGTAAACACCAACCCAGACATGCAAACAAATAGAATCAGACACACAAAAAGAGAAAGACAGACACTTTAGACATTCAAACCAACAAAGACAAATACTTGGACTTGCAAACACCAACCCAGACATGCAAACAAGTAGAATCATACACACAAACAGAGAAAGACAGACACTTTAGACATTCAAACCAACAAAAACAAATACTTGGACTTGCAAACACCAACCCAGACATGCAAACAAATAGAATCAGACACACAAACAGAGAAAGACAGACACTTTAGACATTCAAACCAACAAAGACAAATTCCTGGACTTGCAAACACCAGACATGCAAACTGTTTGTGTGTCTGATTCTATTTGTTTGTATGTCTGGGTTGGTGTTTGCAAGTCCAAGAATTTGTCTTTGGTGGTTTTAATGTCTAAAGTGTCTGTCTTTCTCTGTTTGTGTGTCTGATTCTATTTGTTTGCATGTCTGGGGTGATGTTTGTAAGTCTAAGAATTTGCCTTTGTTGGTTTGAATGTCTGAAGTGTGTGTCTTTCTCTGTTTGTGTGTCTGATTCTATTTTTTGCATGTCTGGGTTGGTGTTTGCAAGTCCAAATATTTGTCTTTGTTGGTTTGAATGTCTAAAGTGTCTGTCTTTCTCTGTTTGTGTGTCTGATTCTATTGGTTTGCATGTCTGGGTTGGTGTTTGGAAGTCCAAGAATTTTCCTTTGTTGGTTTGAATGTCTAAAGTGTCTGTCTTTCTCTGTTTGTGTGTCTGATTCTATTTGTTTGCATGTCTGGGTTGATATGCAAACAAATAGAATCAGACACATAAAAGAGAAAGACAGACACTTTAGATATTCAAACCAACAAAGACAAATTCTTGGACTTGCAAACATCAACCCAGACATGCAAACAAATAGAATCAGACACACAAACAGAGAAAGACAGACACTTTAGACATTCAAACCAACAAAGACAAATACTTGGACTTGCAAACACCAACCCAGACATACAAACAAATAGAATCAGACACACAAACAGAGAAAGACAGACGCTTTAGACATTCAAACCAACAAAGACCAATTCTTGGACTTGCAAACACCAACCCAGACATGCAAACAAATAGAATCGGACACACAAACAGAGAAAGACAGACACTTTAGACATTCAAACCAACAAAGAGAGATACTTGGACTTGCAAACACCGACCCAGACATGCAAACAAATAGAATCAGTCACACAAACAGAGACAGACAGACACTTTGGACATTCAAACCAACAAAGACAAATACTTGGACTTGCAAACTCTAACCCAGACATGCAAACAAATAGAATCAGACACACAAACAGAGAAAGACAGACACTTTAGACATTCAAACCAATAAAGGCAAATTCTTGGACTTGCAAAAACCAACCCAGATATGCAAACAAATAGAATCAGACACAGAAATAGAGAAATACAGACACTTTATACATTCAAACCAACAAAGACAAATTCTTGGACTTGCAAACACCAACCCAGATATGCAAACAATTAGAATCAGACACACAAACAGAGAAAGACAGACACTTTAGACATTCAAACCAACAAAGACAAATACTTGGACTTGCAAACACCAACCCAGACATTCAAACAAATAGAATCAGACACACAAACAGAGAAAGACAGACACTTTAGACATTCAAAACAACAACAGAAAAATTCTTTGACTTGCAAACACCAACCCTGACATGCAAACAAATAGAATCAGACACACAAACCGAGAAAGACAGACACTTTAGACATTCAAACCAACAAAGACAAATACTTGGACTTGCAAACACCAACCCAGACATGCAAACAAACAGAATCAGACACACAAACAGAGAAAGACAGACACTTTAGACATTCCAACCAACAAACTCAAATTCTTGGACTTGCAAACACCAACCCAGACATGCAAACAAATAGAATCAGACACACAAACAGAGAAAGACAGACACTTTAGACATTCAAACCAACAAAGACAAATTCTTGGACTTGCAAACACCAACCCAGACATGCAAACAAATAGAATCAGACACACAAACAGAGAAAGACAGACATTTTAGACATTCAAACCAACAAAGACAAATTCTTGGACTTGCAAACATCAACCCAGACATGCAAACAAATAGAATCAGACACACAAACAGAGAAAGACAGACACTTTAGACATTCAAACCAACAAAAGAAAATTCTTGGACTTCCAAACACCAACCCAGACATGCAAACCAATAGAATCAGACACACAAACAGAGAAAGACAGACACTTTAGACATTCAAACCAACAAAGACAAATACTTGGACTTACAAACACCAACCCAGACATGCAAAAAATAGAATCAGACACACAAACAGAGAAAGACAGACACTTCAGACATTCAAACCAACAAAGGCAAATTCTTAGACTTACGAACATCACCCCAGACATGCAAACAAATAGAATCAGACACACAAACCGAGAAAGACAGACACTTTAGACATTCAAACCACCAAAGACAAATTCTTGGACTTGCAAACACCAACCCAGACATACAAACAAATAGAATCAGACACACAAACAGAGAAAGACAGACACTTTAGACATTCAAACCAACAAAGACAAATACTTGGACTTGCAAACACCAACCCAGACATGCAAACAAATAGAATCAGACACACAAACAGAGAAAGACAGACACTTTAGACATTCAAACCAACAATGACAAATTTTTGGACTTGCAAACACCAACCCAGACATGAAAACAAATAGAATTAGACACACAAACAGAGAAAGACAGACACTTTAGACATTCAAACCAACAAAGACAAATTCTTGGACTTGCAAACATCAACCCAGACATGCAAACAAATAGAATCAGACACACAAACAGAGAAAGACAGACGCTTTAGACATTCAAACCAACAAAGACCAATTCTTGGACTTGCAAACACCAGCCCAGACATGCAAACAAATAGAATCAGACACACAAACAGAGAAAGACAGACACTTTAGACATTCAAACCAACAAAGAGAGATACTTGGACTTGCAAACACCGACCCATACATGCAAACAAATAGAATCAGACACACAAACAGAGACAGACAGACACTTTAGACATTGAACAAACAAAGACAATTTCTTGGACTTGTAAACACCAACCCAGACATGCAAACAAATAGAATCAGACACACAAACAGAGAAAGACAGACACTTTAGACATTCAAACCAACAAAGACAAATACTTGGACTTGCAAACACCAACCCAGACATGCAAACAAGTAGAATCATACACACAAACAGAGAAAGACAGACACTTTAGACATTCAAACCAACAAAGACAAATACTTGGACTTGCAAACACTAACCCAGACATGCAAACAAATAGAATCAGACACACAAACAGAGAAAGACAGACACTTTAGACATTCAAACCAACAAAGACAATTCTTGGACTTGCAAACACCAACCCAGATATGCAAACAAATAGAATCAGACACACAAACAGAGAAAGACAGACACTTTAGACATTCAAACCAACAAAGACAAATTCCTGGACTTGCAAACACCAGCCCAGACATGCAAACAAATAGATTCAGACTCACAAACAGAGAAAGACAGACACTTTAGACACTCAAACCAACAAAGACAAATACTTGGACTTGTAAACACCAACCCAGACTTTCAAACAAATAGAATCAGACACACAAACAGAGAAAGACAGACACTTTAGACATTCAAACCAACAATGACAAATTCTTGGTCTTGCAAACACCAACCCAGACGTAAAAACAAATAGAATCAGACACACAAACAGAGAAAGACAGACACTTTAGACATTCAAACCAACAAAGACAAATTCTTGGACTTGCAAAAACCAACCCAGATATGCAAATAAATAGAATCAGACACAGAAACAGAGAAAGACAGACACTTTATACATTCAAACCAACAAAGACAAATTCTTGGACTTGCAAACACCAACCCAGATATGCAAACAATTAGAATCAGACACACAAACAGAGAAAGACAGACACTTTAGACATTCAAACCAACAAAGACAAATGCTTGGACTTGCAAACACCAACCCAGACATTCAAACAAATAGAATCAGACACACAAACAGAGAAAGACAGACACTTTAGACATTCAAAACAACAACAGAAGAATTCTTTGACTTGCAAACACCAACCCTGACATGCAAACAATTAGAATCAGACACACAAACAGAGGAAGACAGACACTTTAGACATTCAAACCAACAAAGACAAATACTTGGACTTGCAAACACCAACCCAGACATGCAAACAAACAGAATCAGACACACAAACAGAGAAAGACAGACACTTTAGACATTCAAACCAACAAAGGCAAATTCTTAGACTTACAAACATCACCCCAGACATGCAAACAAATAGAATCAGACACACAAACAGAGAAAGACAGACACTTTAGACATTCAAACCACCAAAGACAAATTCTTGGACTTGCAAACACCAACCCAGACATACAAACAAATAGAATCAGACACACAAACAGAGAAAGACAGACACTTTAGACATTCAAACCAACAAAGACAAATACTTGGACTTGCAAACACCAACCCAGACATGCAAACAAATAGAATCAGACACACAAACAGAGAAAGACAGACACTTTAGACATTCAAACCAACAAAGACAAATTCTTGGACTTGCAAACACCAACCCAGACATGAAAACAAATAGAATCAGACACACAAAAAGAGAAAGACAGACACTTTGGACATTCAAACCAACAAAGACAAATTCTTGGACTTGCAAACATCAACCCAGACATGCAAACAAATAGAATCAGACACACAAACAGAGAAAGACAGACGCTTTAGACATTCAAACCAACAAAGACCCATTCTTGGACTTGCAAACACCAGCCCAGACATGCAAACAAATAGAATCAGACACACAAACAGAGAAAGACAGACACTTTAGACATTGAACCAACAAAGACAATTTCTTGGACTTGCAAACACCAACCCAGACACGAAAACAAACAGAATCAGACACACAAAAAGAGAAAGACAGACACTTTAGACATTCAAACCAACAAAGGCAAATTCTTAGACTTGCAAACATCAACCCAGATATGCAAACAATTAGAATCAGACACACAAACAGAGAAAGACAGACACTTTAGACATTCAAACCAACAAAGAGAGATACTTGGACTTGCAAACACCGACCCATGCATGCAAACAAATAGAATCAGACACACAAACAGAGACAGACAGACACTTTAGACATTGAACCAACAAAGACAATTTCTTGGACTTGTAAACACCAACCCACATGCAAACAAATAGAATCAGACACACAAACAGAGAAAGACAGACACTTTAGACATTCAAACCAACAAAGACAAATACTTGGACTTGCAAACACCAACCCAGACATGCAAACAAGTAGAATCATACACACAAACAGAGAAAGACAGACACTTTAGACATTCAAACCAACAAAGACAAATACTTGGACTTGCAAACACTAACCCAGACATGCAAACAAATAGAATCAGACACACAAACAGAGAAAGACAGACACTTTAGACATTCAAACCAACAAAGACAATTCTTGGACTTGCAAACACCAACCCAGATATGCAAACAAATAGAATCAGACACACAAACAGAGAAAGACAGACACTTTAGACATTCAAACCAACAAAGACAAATTCCTGGACTTGCAAACACCAGCCCAGACATGCAAACAAATAGAATCAGACACACAAACAGAGAAAGACAGACACTTTAGACACTCAAACCAACAAAGACAAATACTTGGACTTGTAAACACCAACCCAGACTTTCAAACAAATAGAATCAGACACACAAACAGAGAAAGACAGACACTTTAGACATTCAAACCAACAATGACAAATTCTTGGTCTTGCAAACACCAACCCAGATGTACAAACAAATAGAATCAGACACACAAACAGAGAAAGACAGACACTTTAGACATCCAAACCAACAAAGACAAATTCTTGGACTTGAAAAAGCAACCCAGATATGCAAATAAATAGAATCAGACACAGAAACAGAGAAAGACAGACACTTTATACATTCAAACCAACAAAGACAAATTCTTGGACTTGCAAACACCAACCAAGATATGCAAACAATTAGAATCAGTCACACAAACAGAGACAGACAGACACTTTGGACATTCAAACCAACAAAGACAAATACTTGGACTTGCAAACACCAACCCAGACATTCAAACAAATAGAATCAGACACACAAACAGAGAAAGACAGACACTTTAGACATTCAAAACAACAACAGAAAAATTCTTTGACTTGCAAACACCAACCCAGACATGCAAACAAATAGAATCAGACACACAAACAGAGGAAGACAGACACTTTAGACATTCAAACCAACAAAGACAAATACTTGGACTTGCAAACACCAACCCAGACATGCAAACAAACAGAATCAGACACACAAACAGAGAAAGACAGACACTTTAGACATTCAAACCAATAAACTCAAATTCTAGGACTTGCAAACACCAACCCAGACATGGAAACAAATAGAATCAGACACACAAACAGAGAAAGACAGACACTTTAGACATTCAAACCAACAAAGACAAATTCTTGGACTTGCAAACATCAACCCAGATATGCAAACAAATAGAATCAGACACACAAACGGAGAAAGACAGACACTTTAGACATTCAAAACAACAAAGACAAATTCTTGGACTTGCAAACACCAACCCAGACATGCAAACAAATAGAATCGGACACACAAACAGAGAAAGACAGACTTTTTAGACCTTCAAACCAAGAAAGACACATACTTGGACTTGCAAACACCAACCCAGACATGCAAACAAATAGAATCAGACACACAAACAGAGAAAGACAGACATTTTAGACATTCAAACCAACAAAGACAAATTCTTGGACTTGCAAACATCAACCCAGACATGCAAACAAATAGAATCAGACACACAAACAGAGAAAGACAGACATTCAAACCAACAAAGGAAAATTCTTGGACTTCCAAACACCAACCCAGACATGCAAACAAATAGAATCAGACACACAAACAGAGAAAGACAGACACTTTAGACATTCAAACCAACAAAGACAAATACTTGGACTTGCAAACACCAACCCAGACATGCAAACAAATAGAATCAGACACACAAACAGAGAAAGACAGAAACTTCAGACATTCAAACAAACAAAGGCAAATTCTTAGACTTACAAACATCACCCCAGACATGCAAACAAATAGAATCAGACACACAAACAGAGAAAGACAGACACTTTAGACATTCAAACCACCAAAGACAAATTCTTGGACTTGCAAACACCAACCCAGACATACAAACAAATAGAATCAGACACACAAACAGAGAAAGACAGACACTTTAGACATTCAAACCAACAAAGACAAATACTTGGACTTGCAAACACCAACCCAGACATGCAAACAAATAGAATCAGACACACAAACAGAGAAAGACAGACACTTTAGACATTCAAACCAACAATGACAAATTCTTGGACTTGCAAACACCAACCCAGACATGAAAACAAATAGAATCAGACACATAAAAAGAGAAAGACAGACACTTTAGACATTCAAACCAACAAAGACAAATTCTTGGACTTGCAAACATCAACCCAGACATGCAAACAAATACAATCAGACACACAAACAGAGAAAGACAGACACTTTAGACATTCAAACCAACAAAGACAAATACTTGGACTTGCAAACACCAACCCAGACATGCAAACAAATAGAATCAGACACACAAACAGAGAAAGACAGACACTTTAGACATTCAAACCAACAAAGACCAATTATTGGACTTGCAAACACCAGCCCAGACATGCAAACAAATAGAATCAGACACACAAACAGAGAAAGACAGACACCTTAGACATTCAAACCAACAAAGAGAGATACTTGGACTTGCAAACACCGACCCATACATGCAAACAAATAGAATCAGACACACAAACAGAGACAGACAGACACTTTAGACATTCAAACCAACAAAGACAATTTCTTGGACTTGTAAACACCAACCCAGACATGCAAACAAATAGAATCAGACACACAAACAGAGAAAGACAGACACTTTAGACATTCAAACCAACAAAGACAAATACTTGGACTTGCAAACACCAACCCAGACATGCAAACAAATAGAATCATACAAACAAACAGAGAAAGACAGACACTTTAGAAATTCAAACCAACAAAGACAAATACTTGGACTTGCAAACACTAACCCAGACATGCAAACAAATAGAATCAGACACACAAACAGAGAAAGACAGACACTTTAGACATTCAAACCAACAAATACAAATTCTTGGACTTGCAAAAACCAACCCAGACATGCAAACAAATAGAATCAGATACAGAAACAGAGAAAGACAGACACTTTAGACATTCAAACCAACAAAGACAAATTCTTGGACTTGCAAACACCAACCCAGATATGCAAACAAATAGAATCAGACACACAAACAGAGAAAGACAGACACTTTAGACATTCAAACCAACAAAGACAAATACTTGGACTTGCAAACACCAACCCAGACATGCAAACAAATAGAATCAGACTCACAAACAGAGAAAGACAGACACTTTAGATACTCAAACCAACAAAGACAAATACTTGGACTTGTAAACACCAACCCAGACTTTCAAACAAATAGAATCAGACACACAAACAGAGAAATACAGACATTTTAGACATTCAAACCAACAATGACAAATTCTTGGTCTTGCAAACACCAGCCCAGACGTACAAACAAATAGAATCAGACACACAAACAGAGAAAGACAGACACTTTAGACATTCAAACCAACAAAGACAAATTCTTGGACTTTCAAACACCAACCCAGAAATGCAAACAAATAGAATCAGACCCACAAACAGAGAAAGACAGACACTTTAGACATTCAAAGCAACAAAGCCAAGTACTTGGACTTGCAAACACCAACCCAGACATGCAAACAAATAGAATCAGACACACAAACAGAGAAAGACAGACACTTTAGACATTCAAACCAACAAAGACAAATTCTTGGACTTGCAAACACCAACCCAGACATGCAAACAAATAGAATCAGACACACAAACAGAGAAAGACAGACACTTTAGACATTCAAACCAACAAATACAAACACTTGGACTTGCAAACACCAACCCAGACATGCAAACAAATAGAATCAGACACACAAACAGAGAAACACAGACACTTTAGACATTCAAACCAACAAAGACCAATTCTTGGAATTGCAAACACCAACCCAGACATGCAAACGAATAGAGTCAGACACACAAACAGAGAAAGACCGAAACTTTAGACATTCAAACCAAAAAAGAGAGATACTTGGACTTGCAAACACCGACCCAGACATGCAAACAAATAGAATCAGACACACAAACAGAGACAGACAGACACTTTAGACATTCAAACCAACAAAGACAATTTCTTGGACTTGTAAACACCCACCCAGACATGCAAACGAATAGAATCAGACACATAAACAGAGAAAGACAGACACTTTAGACATTCAAACCAACAAAGACAAATACTTGAACTTGCAAACACCAACCCAGACATGCAAACAAATAGAATCAGACGCACAAACAGAGAAAGACAGACACTTTAGACATTCAAACCAACAAAGACAAATTCTTGGACTTGCAAAAATCAACCCAGACACGCAAACAAATAGAATCAGACACCCAAACAGAGAAAGACAGACACTTCAGACATTCAAACCAACAAAGACAAATACTTGGACTTGCAAACACTAACCCAGACATGCAAACAAATGGAATCAGATACACAAAGAGAGAAAGACAGACACTTTAGACATTCAAACCAACAAAGACAAATTCTTGGACTTGCAAAAACCAACCCAGACATGCAAACAAATAGAATCAGACACAGAAACAGAGAAAGACAGACACTTTAGACATTCAAACCAACAAAGACAAATACTTGAATTTGCAAACACCAACCTAGACATGTAAACAAATAGAATCAGACACACAAACAGAAAAAGACTGACACTTTAGACATTCAAACCAACAAAGGCAAATACTTGGACTTGCAAACACCAACCCCGACATGCAAACAAATAGAATCAAACACACAAACAGAGAAAGACAGACACTTTAGACATTCAAACCAACAAAGACAAATTCTTGGACTTGCAAACACCAACTCAGACATGCAAACAAATAGAATCAGACACACAAACAGAGCAAGACAGACACTTTAGACATTCAAATCAACAAAGACAAATACTTGGACTTGCAAACACCAATCCAGACATGCAAATAAATAGAATCAGACACACAAACAGAGAAAGACAGACACTTTAGACATTCAAACTAACAAAGACAAATTCTGGACTTGCAAACACCTACCCAGACATGCAAACAAATAGAATCAGACATACAAACAGAGAAAGACAGACACTTTAGACATTCAAACCAACAAAGACAAATACTTGGACTTGCAAACACCAATCCAGACATGCAAATAAATAGAATCAGACACACAAACAGAGAAAGACAGACACTTTAGACATTCAAGCCAACAAAGACAAATTCTGGACTTGTTCACCGGGACCGAACTCAGTTTGTTACAAGGAAAGCTGATGAAATTGAATTAGCAGCAAAAAAGAAAGACGCGGGTAGCCTCTTCAAGCATCTCCGAGATCTAATGGAACATAAAACTTCTACATTAGGACCTGTCCTATCCCTGGATGGGACACTTGTCTCTGATGAGGGCGACACTTGTCTCTGACGAGGGCACTTGTCTTGAGAATTGGAAGGACTACTTCTGCTCGCTCTTAAGTAATACTAGCCCCCGTGTCTCTCCAAATAATAGTCCCAGCCAATCTACCACTCAAAGGCCTGAAGAAGATGTTCCTGCATATGAGCCTTTCCGCCCCTCAGAAATTGGAAACGCAGTTAAAAGGCTCAAGAATAACAGAGCTATTGGTATCTGTGGCTTCAGGTCTGAACTACTGAAATACGCTGGTCCTACAATACTCCTGTTTCTCCACACTCTGTTCTCCGCAATTTGGCAAACTAAGATAGTTCCTGAAGATTGACGGAAAAGTTGTCATCATCCCCTTACGGAGAAGGAAAGGTTCCTGAAAGGACTGTTCAAATTACCGTTGGATAACTCTGTTGTCAGTACCAGGAAAACTTTTCTCAGTGGTCCTGCTGGATCGTTGTCGGAATATAGTTCGTGGGATTCGGTGACCTGAACAAGCTGCTTTTATGTCGGACCGTTCCACCATCGAGCAGATTTTCACGGTTAGACATATAATAGAAAAAGTCACAGAGTTCCGCCAGAAGGCTTTTTTGCCTTCGTTGACTTCCGTGCTGCGTTCGACTCAGTAGACCAAGAGGCAATTTAGAAGAAATTAGCATCGACTGGCCTCCCCGAGAAATACTGCAGACTCTTCAAAGCTTTACATCATGACACAGAGAGCTGTGTTCAAGTCAATTGCCGACGCAGCCCATTCTTCCGAATCACGACAGGAGTGCGTCAAGGAAGTGCAGTGGCCCCAGAGCTCTTGAATGTCATCATAGACTACGTTATGCCAAAGATGACTTCACGTCTCGACTTTGGACTCAAGTTTGGAGATCGCGGCATCTCAGATGATGATGTTGCTGACGACCTGGCCATCCTAGTGGACTCCATGGATCAGTTGCATGAAGCACTTTAAATCTAAAGAGTAGAGGCCGCAATTGTGGGACTGCAGATAAACTGGAACAAGACGAAAATTATGCCCATAGACCCATCTTCTCCTGCTGTCGTTTCTCCAGACAGTCTGGACGCAACATTTAGCATAGAAGTTGTCCAAAAGTTTGCCTACCTGGGATTCACGATTTCTTTAGATGGCTCCCTTCTCCCCGAGCTGCAAGTAAGGCTATCCATGGCGTCTTCTGCTATGGGCAGGTTGAACCGTCACCTTTGGCGAAAACCATATATCAGTCGTTCCACCAAACTTCGAATTTTCAACGCCCTCGTCGGTTATGTGATACTTTATGAAGCTGAGACTTGGCAAGCATCAGCCGCAACCCTAATGGCCATCGATTGATTCCAGTTGAGGAATCTGAACAGGATAAAAGGTCTACGGTGGGTCGACTTCGTGAGTAACGAGAAGCTGCTGCATCTCACCAAGCAGTCCCGTTTTTCTACTCAAGCAGCCGAGCGTACATTAGGGTGGTTTGGACATCTACTTCGAATGCCCCCAGACTTACCTGCAAAGACGATCTTCGACTTTGACCCTGTCAAAGCCGGTTGGAAGCGACCTCGCGGCCGACTAAAGAAGCTATGGTCCGACAGCGTATCCCAGCTCCTAGCGATGGCAAATATCAGACCAAGTGAAGCGCAAACCCTTGCAATGGACCGAAGTGGATGGAGGAGGCAGACGTCACTCTCTACGTAGAGTAGCACCCGGCAGGAGACCTAAGTAAGTCACACAAGTTCCACAAATCAGTATTAATAAATAAATGAAACCCAAAAGGAACAGAAATTAAAATAAATAACAGAGTCAAATTGAAAACGAGCAGAAAATAATATGAGTAGGGTTCAAAACCCCCATGCTTTCTAGAAGCCAGAATATAATTTGTACTTTACTGAAACAAATTCTTTTCAATGTTTTCACTTTTATAACTTTAAGAAATCAAAAACTAATTAAGATTTTAAGTAATAAATATCAGCATATGTATATTAAACAGAAAATGCACATTCATTTGAATAGAATGGCTATCTCAAATTTTCTATTAGATGCTTTTCGGGACAATATGACGAGTGTGGTGGTGGGGGGGGGGGGGGGGGTAACTGCCCTCCAAAAACTTTGACTCTTAAAAAGAATACTAGAGAATAAGAATAGAATAAGTTTATTTAACAAACAAATTACATGAATAAACAATTTTCTAAACTGGCCGACGGGGAGCAGGGCTCGATGTGTCGGCCAAAAAACATAAAATAAAAATGCCAAAATAACAAATAAAGCATATTAATAATGAAAAAAAAAGACACACATGGTAGGAGATAACAGAGGAGGCCACCCCCGCGCGAGAACACCACAACAAAATTCATACTAAAATCCAAATTCACCAATCCCAACATCCAGGCAAAGAACAATTTTTGAAATATGTTTTTTCAAAGAAAATCAGCTCTTGAATCTTAGGGACACATCTATTAGATTAAATTTATTTGCAATATGAGGAATCTGGTATCTGATTGAGAATCTAGCTCTTTCAGATTTAATTGGGGGAAGGCGATACTTCTTGGAGCGGACATGGTGGGCAGGAGAAATGGGAGTCTCAATTATACCCAGATCATGGAAATAATTTGCCGAAGATTGGATATCATAATACCACATTGCTGTATGCAGGTCTTTCAGTTGTTTGAGATTAAGTATATTGAGAAAAAGATGTAAAGTTTGGGTTTCGGAAAGACTTTGAAGCCTCACTGGGCGATGAAGAAAAGTACCCAGGATTCTAACCGCCTTATTTTGAATTATCTGAAGAGGTTGGAGATGGACCATAAATGTGTTGAGGTATATTACAGGGCAATATTTAAAATATGATTCAATTAGAGAATGATATAAAATTTTAAGGATGGAAAAATGAAATACATGTTTCATTCTATGAAGACAACCTAAGTTATGGGCAACTTTCAATCTCAAATAATCAGAATACTTACGGAAAGATAAAAGCTCATCAAGAATAATCCCAAGGTAACGAAATGAATTTACTCTTTTTATCCTACTTTTATTTACAATTATCTCTTCTATGGTAATTTTATCTACTGCCCGCTGTGACCGCCCAAAAGTCCTGAATTCAGTTTTAGAAAAGTTCGGAGCCTGGTAGTTACATGCAAACCATTTATTCAAAGAATTCATTGCTGTCACCATTTTCTCAGCCAACAAAAATGGGGTTTTAGCCTTTACTGTCACTGCCGTATCATCTGCAAAAATTACTGCTAAACTACTATCTTAAGGTAAACACCTCGAAAGGTCATTTATATAAATCAAAAATAATAATGGCCCTAATACTGATCCCTGGGGGACTCCAATATCATCAATAACAATATGGCTTGACAGGTTCCCATTTACTTCTACCTGAATTTTTCGACCATGCGAGTAAGATTTTATTAGATCTAGGCCTTTACCTCTAATACCTGCATTATTAATTTTCTCCAATAAAATTTCATGGTTTAGCGCATCAAATGCCTTTTTTATATCATAGAAAAGAGTAGATACATGATTTTCAGAATTTAATGAATCATTAATCTCCAAAATTAGCGCTGCAATAGCTTGTTCAGTAGAATGACCCGCCCTGAATCCAAACTGATTTTTAGTAAATAAATTCCTTTTATCAAAATACGAGACAATTCTTTTTTGAATAATTTTTTCAATAACCTTAGATATAGGGGAAAGAATAGCTATTGGGCGATAGTTACCTATATCTGTCTTATCACCTTTCTTATGAATTGGAATAACTCGTGCAGATTTCCATACTTCCGGAAAGATCCCTGATGACATAGATGCATTTAAAATATGAAGCAACGGGACGTGGATTACACATGCAGGAAATTCTTTCAGAATATTTGTGGAGAGCCCATCTAGACCTAGAGAATTACCACTCTTTAGATTCATAATTACTTTCTGGAACTCACCGAAAGTGACAGGGGCCTTCAAATCAACACCATTTTCATTTATGATCACTTCAGGGTGTGGATTTTTAATATTGTTTCCAATTTTTTCCTTAATTAATTTCCATGTAGTCCGAGGTGAATCAGATTTTTTAAATGCATTTTCATAATACATTTTTTCACTTGTTCTGAGAGTTTTAACTAGCAAATTTTATAATTTTTGAATCGCTGTACATTATGAGCTGAGGGGTATTTCATTTTTATATTATACAGTCTATTTTTTTCCTTGATAGGTTTTAGAAGTGATGGACTTATCCAAGGTTGTTTGGGTGAGGTTCTTTTCCGGTGTGTAGTTTTAAATGGGCAATGAAGGTCCAGTTTTTTATTCATAATTCGATAAAATATATCTAAAGATATGTTGGGGTCAGTCTCATTAATAACTTCACTCCACCCTACAGATTAGATTTTAATTCATTCATATGATTAGATTTTAGATTAGATTAGATTAGATTTTATTTTAGCTAAGATTTTTAGCTAAGATTATTTTAGCTAAGATTAGATTAGATTTTAGCTAAGATTAGATTTTAATTCATTCATATTTACTTGTGAAAAGTTTCTCCTCTTCAAATGATTTTCTTTATTGACTATCTTTTGCGCTTTGAAGTCAGACATTAAAATACAATGGTCAGATGTATCCTCAATAACCACGAATGTAGCCTCACATGGATAAGGTGCAAAAATGTTATCAATCAGAGAGAAAGAAGAATTTGTTATGCGTGTCGGAATAAAACATACTGGGTTCATACCATGAGAAAGGTTACATTCCAAAAACTGAAGGACATGTCGGTCGATTCCTTGCACACTAGATGGGAGATATCCCATTAAATCAATATTGAGGTCCCCAAGGATTAAAAATGGCATTCGAAGATTTGATATCACACTTAACATATTTTCAAATTTATCAATAAAATCTGCCTTATTTGATGAGGGAGGACGATAAATTACAGCAATTAAAAGTTTATCACTATTTGGCAGAAAACATTCAACAATACAGCTTTCGAAAATCATCTCCGTATTCAAATGTAAAAATTCTTCCTTCAGTCGTGCCGGAATGTAATTTTTAACCAGTATTGCTAAACCACCTTGCTTTTGTTGAGTTCTACTTACGTGAAAAAATTATAAATCACTAATATTAATTTTTTTTGCAGAAATTTCATCAAAAATGTTTCACAAACTCCAAAAATATCCGTACCAGATTCAAATAAAAAATTTTTAATTGCATCTTGCCCGCTCCTCCATCCACGACAGTTCCAAAAAGATATTCTCCTCACATTTGGGTTTTTATAAACTATTTCATGAGAAAACCAATATTTACTTGGGGGGGGACTAAAAAAGAATTTAATATTTCATTATTATTATGGGCTAGGGGCGTTTGGAATACATTACTAAAAAGGGCTGAACTTCTTTCCAATTCCTCCAGCCTAGATGTAGGGATCTCGTGAACTCGACTAACCATTATCATGTAATGATCTCACGCCAAAGAGTACCCCCCCCCCCCTTGCCTCTCCCACAAAAAATTACAAACACTAAAACTGACACTAAATAATTTCTTAATCATAATAATATCACCCAAATACATCAAACCGCACAGAACCCACCACATTTTTTATTTCAACCCAAATAAATATTGAACACTTATACTCACATTATTTAACAAAACTAATCCACTATCATATCAACACAATTAGTCTTAAAATAAAAATGTATCCATATTTGCAATTCGACCACCATGTTTCCTTTCAAGGTCAGTAATTAGACGGAAACCTTCACTAACTGTTAGTCGTTCATTCTGACCATCCCGCCGCTTGATAACTAGGCAGGGGGTACACCTTTCGACAACCAAGAGTCAATTCCAAAATCGTGCAATTTTAATTTCACATGAAGCAACCTCTTTCGAACTTCACGAACAGACTTCGGCGTATCATCCATCACATATATTTTCTCGAATCCTCCAATTTTTTTGTTTTTCAGTTTTTTGGCGTTCTTCAAAATCTCATTCCTGATTAACCTCAATGGCAATTCAAATTTCAAGAATTTGGCATTTTCCCTGAAATCCACCAACTTAACTGGGCTTGGGGCTGGAAGATCAAGGCCTTCAATAACAACTCTAGACAGTAATTCCTGTGCTCTTATTTCATCTTGAACTTTCACATTCCACATCACTAAATGTTTATCATTTTCATTACTTTCCAATTTCATCAGAGTAAGCGACATATTGTCGATATGTGATTTAAGCGCTACATTTTCCTCCGCCAACACAGATATTTGATTTTTGAAGCTTGCCGTCTCTAATTCAATATTCTGAACACGCGGTTTCAGCTGAGCCACTTCTTTACTCGATTCAGAAACAATTTCTTCCAATTTTTTTACATTATCTTCAATTGCTTTGATGTTAGATTTTAATGATTCTAATGTGGCAGTATTTCCTTGTACTGTTTCTAAAATCAAACTGATACTTTCTGCTAAAGAATTTATAGAAACTTCATCACCTTGACTCGTTGCCGTAGACGCAGACAAGTTTAGAGATTCTTCCATTTTCTTCATTCTCTTTCCCATCCTTTAGAAACTTATTCAAATATCAAAGCTCATAAGTTCAGCTCACAGCAGACTAATTTATCACGGTTAATATTAACTGTTTAACTAGACCAATTAATTCACTTGTAATAGGTCCTGGCGCGAGGAGCTCTTACTCGGTTGAATGCATTCAGGTAACTGAATGTAGAAGACAGGTAGAGCGTCATCTACTGTTAGTCCACTGCTTCTGCTAAGGGTAAGGGAATTACCTCTATATGCTGGTTTTTCCCATCCGTATATACCAATATTTTAACCCTTTCTTAAACCCATAAACTAAAGAAAGTAATCACAATTTTCAAGGGTCCAAAAAGGGCTTAAGATTGAGTTTGCAACAAAAGCGATTACTACATTCAGAAAGAGCATAAAAAACGTATCGAGTGGTACGTTCACTTTATTTTTAGGTCAGATATGTGGACTGCTCCATATTTACCAAGTTGGTAATATACCTTGGATATAAGAAAAAAAGGATCAATGGCCATAATAAAAATATATTGAACTTGTCTCCCTTGTACAAAATAAAAATATAACCAACGATCTTCATAAACTATCTTGTATTGAAGTAGAATGATTTGATTTAATATTTGGGAAAAAACATCGTGGGTACATATTTTCTTTTAGAGAGATTTTCATTAAATTAAACACAAATAGAAAGACACATCACTTTCAAAATGGAAAGTCCAATCTCCTGATGGATTTTTTCTTGCAATTTATTGTTTTTTTATTTTGTTTCCATAAGATATAGCACTCAAGCAATTTAAAATACGTCCCAGCACCAAGTTGGCGAGAAAGGTAACTGGCTAACTCGAGGTTTTTTACTTAACAAACGAATTTACCTTCATTTCTGTCCATTGGAGTTGTAGATGGATTATAAATGTCAGAAAGTATAGCAGAATTCAACCTCTGACTTTTCATATCAACCTGATCAATTCTTAATACCGATGTGTGAGCGTGACTAATTTTTTTGTGGTTGCGCGGTAAGATACAACTAGGTTGCTCGCGGTCTACCTCTGAAAAAGAGAATTGCTTAACGAAGACTAGCAGCATGGTTATTGATATTAAATTGATTTTAATATGAGTTTGACATAAGTCATTCATGAAATTTATTAATTACATTAAACTTTTTCATATTAAATAAAAATAACTGTTTTTTTTCAAGTGAAAGTAAAAGTAAAATTAAAACTTGAAACAGACTGAAATTACGGATACGCGACAGGGGGAAGCTCTGCTGAATCAGTCACCCTTTAAGAAAAAAAACAACTGGCTTTCTGGACCAATTCTTTAAGAATGACTGAAAAAAGTCTAAAAAAAAAACTGAAAAACTGAATTGTTCGACTGAAAAACTGAAAGAATGACCAAGAAAACTGAAAAAGGCCGTCGAATTAGAATCAGTATTTTCAAACTACTAATTGGTGAAACGATGGAAAAATAAGTTTTCTGTCAGTATATAATATACTGTGTGTTTATCGTATCTGTGTGCTTCAAACCCTTCTCACACCTTAGGACCATCTTTCCATTATGAAATAAAAATCACTGAGTTAGCTTCAAGTTTCTGAAGATCTCAAACGTAAGCTTTGCTATCGTTACGTACCTTTCAGCTTATACTCGTTTCTACCATAACCTAGACTTGCACATTACAATGGACTTCATTCTATAGTTTAGTTCTGTTTTTAGGTCGACGCTGTTCCTACGATCTTGTCCAGATCACTAGCTCAAGGTCAAAGAAAGTTTTTTGGCATGTTGTTCATGCTTCTACTTCAAGAACTTCTACATGATAAAAGTGAGAGCAGTCACTAGGAGAGAGCAAAACTGGGTCTGCTAGGAGAGAGCAAAACTGGGTCAACGTGTTTGTGTCTTATTGCTAGGTTTTAACAGGTATTTATTAAGTTAGCCAATATTAGAAAGATGTATCAGTTTCGAAATGGAAGTCTGATCTCCTGATGGATGTTGGCAGGCAAATTATTGGTCTGTGAGTTTGTTTCCGTAAGCTATAGCAGCAAAGAAATAAATATTTCCCAACACCAAGTTGGCAAGGAAATTAACAAGCCAATTCGATATATTTTTGACTTATCAACATACCTTCATTTCTGTCCATTGGAGTTGTAGGCGGGTTATAGATGCCACAATATATAGGTGAATTTAACCATGGACTTTTCATGTCGACCTTATCTATTCTTAATTCCTATGGTTGTCTATAAAGAATTTTTTCATTGTTGCACGGTAAGATAAAACTAGGTTGTTCATGTACTAAATCTGAAAAAAAAAATACTTAAGCAAAAGTAACAACGTTCATTGACCTTATTCAAATAATAAGCAGCGCAATAGCGCTGCCTAAGTAAACAACAGTATTGGCACAATGCTTTTTTTTGTATTTTTTTCTGTTTTTTTTCTTAGACCAGGGCACTTCGTATCGAAGGAGTTGTCATAGAAACTTCAAAAAGGGCTCATTTGATTGTAAATCGAAAGGGCTAGTGCCTTTTTCAATAATCGAAAGTGATTGGAGGGCAACTAAACCCCATCCCACCATTTCCCAAAATACATCCAATCAAAATTTTCAGATAGCCATTTTGTTCAACGTAGTATAAAGGCCCGGAAACTATGTCTTTTAGGATGACCCCCCCCTTCCCCACAGCCCTCAGGGTAAAGGTTGTAAGTTACGCCCTTGGGACATATAAGCTTTTTATAGAAAGCGTTGTCGTAGAAACTACAAAAAGGGTTCATTCGATTTTAAATTGAGAGGAATATTGCCCTTTTTATCAGTCAAAAGTGATTGGAGGGCAAATGCCCCCCCCCGCCCATCATTTCCCCAAACATTTCCAATCAAAATTTTGAGATAGCAATTATGCTCAACGTAGCTGAAAGGTCAGGAAATTATGTCTTTGAGAATGACACATCCCCTAAGCCCTTAGGGCACGGGTTGTAAGGTATGCCCTAGGAGAATAAAAGGTTTTTATAGAAAATGTGGTCAAATAAACTTCGGAAGGGGCTCATTGGATTGGTAATCAGAAGCTCTAGTGCCCTTTTTAAGAGTCAAAGTGATCGTAGGGCAGCTACCCCCCCCCCCCCACGCACACACACAAAGACGCGTCGTATTGTCCCAAAATGCATATAAAAGAAATTGTTAGATAGCCATTTTATTCAAAATAGTCTAAATGAAAAAAATATATAAATGTTTTTACTTTCATAACTTTAATAAATCAAATACTATTAACATATTGATTACTAAATAGCAGTATATGTATATTAAACTGACAATTCACATTCATTTGTATTTTTTTCAGTAAAGTGCAAATTGTGTTCTGGCCTTTTGAAGGCATAGGGGTTTTGAGCCTACTGAAGTAATACCTGATAACCTGAAGTTCTTTGTTGGATTGGCACTTTGGTCAATAAAAGTGAGCTATTTTTTTTAAGCCCGCTGTTGCTCATTCCCCTTACCCGAAGAGGTTTTGGGAAGAGAGTATTAGACGAGTTTATAATAATGTTAAGGGGGCCTCCTTAACCCTCAGTACTAGTGGCCTCTATTTTTGCCCTTCTGTAGTAAATGCATTACCCCCCCCCCCCCCTCCATATATAGCATATAGCACTACCAACTACAGATTACAGGATTATTCATAAAATGTGAGGAGTGCATGCACGGTTATATGAAAAATGATGCATCAAGTTGAATATCTTTGCGGACCAGCCATAATTTTTTCAGAAGGAAGGGGGGTGGGTGAATAATAATAAGAAGAACATTTAAAAAAGTATCCAGAAAGCTGAAAAATTTTAGAATTTGAAGGAAGACTAGACCCTGAGCCTAGCCTTTCCTAGCCTTGTGCGTGTAATAAATTTGCATACCCTCGTGTCATGTTTGCAGATGCGTTATAATTCTTAAAAGTTGTTACTTATAAGGCCAATGAGTAATTACAGAGTCTCTTTAATACATTTTGTGAGTAAGAAGTAAGCATTAAACTTTGTATTCGTATTGTTTTTGTTTACACCCTTATTAATACTGTCCAACGGTTAAGAAACATCCATGAGTTGGTTCACTTTGAACGCCTTTATTTCTTAGCATATGACTTAATTTTTATACTTAAGAGTACATGTCTTCTTGGTTATTTTCAATGACAAACGTCTAAAATACAACAAATATTAAAATCGGAAATTTTACAAACAAAATTTAAAAATCAGAAAATCCTAAATAAATTAAAAAATCAGAACTTTTCATTCGAAATCAGGATATACAATATTTTTTTCTGAAAATTCATGGAGATTCAAATATTCTGTTTGGATTGTCAAACAGATTCAATGAAGTTATACCACATTTCAAACCTTTTTGGTTTTTAAAAAGTTAAGCTTTGTGGCTACGGTATTTCACTTACAAGGTGAACGGAATTCGCAAAATCAAAACTTACAATAGAAAATGTCACAGAAGGAGTCTAATTTCTGGGAAAGTCCTCTACAGCTCTTAATAGATCAAGATCTGTTCCACCGCGTTTGCAAAAACGTGCTATCTTATCTAAAAGAAAAGTTTTCCATGGGATATTAAAGAAATTCCCTATGTCATGCCAAATTTGGATATTATTCTGATTATTTGAAGTGAACCAAGTAATTTCGTGTGTTGGCAAGCTTATTGGGTGCTTTTCCAAGTATTAATCGTTTAAAATAAAACAGGAATCAAATCTAAAAGTTCAGAAACAGTCTAAGAAATCGTAATTTGGTATTCGAGCTCTATGTTTCCAGAATTGTTCTAAAGAAATCTAAAGGAGTTAAGAAATTTTGTTCTTTGATTCTCAGAGAGATATTTTACTGTTCGGCAGTACAACCTGATATTGTTCTGAAAAATTAACTCTCGCAGCTAGGATAGTTTTGTTTTTATACCATGTACCATGATACCATTTGTTTCTTGAACTTGATATTTTACAAACTTCAGTAGAATTTTCCATACCCAGTCTCGCTACTCCAATATAGGAAAAATTTCGAGTTTGCATATATTCACACTTTGTAAAACATAGCGAGGATCACAAGAAACAACAAAACAAAAAAGCTACGAAAGCAGTGAACAAAAAATTGCTGCAAAAGCAGTAGTGTTTCTCATAATATCAATAAAAAAAAATCCCAAAATTCCATTCATTTTCCAGTTCATTAACTCATTTTTGGCAAAACAAAATACTATACTTCTCTTCTTTTCGTTCTTAAATACACACGTGATGCGAAAGTCAGTTCCTATTGGCTTTGAACAGTCCACGTGCAATTTTTAGCACAGAAAATATGACTCGCTTTTATTAATTTTTAACACACTGAGAGAAGCATGTAAGTAGTATGTTACCTTAAACTTTGCGTCCTTTATGTTCCTTCCGGTGTTATTTGCTTGATGCCCTAGGAATCTCAATGTTATTTGCGTACGCCTCTACACCTTTTCAAAGAGATTCAGAACGACAGGTTTCTGGTGGGTATAGTCTGGTTTGGTGGGTATAGTCTGGTTTGGTGGGTATAATCTGGTTGGGTGGGTATAGTCTGGTTTGGTGGGTATAGTTTTGCTGGCCTGTATAGGAATTCCCATGTTATTTGCTTGCGTGCATAGGAATTTCCATGTTATTTGCTTGCAGCTATAGGACCATGTTATTTGCTTGCGTGTATAGGAATTCCCATGTTATTTGCTTGCGTGTATAGGAATTCCCATGATATTTGCTTGCGTGTATATGAATTTCCATGTTATTTGCTTGCAGCTAAAGGACCATGTTATTTGCTTGCGTGTACAGGAATTCCCATGTTATTTGCTTGCGTGTATAGGAATTCCCATGTTATTTGCTTGCGTGTATAGGAATTCCCATGTTATTTGCTTGCAGCTATAGGACCATGTTATTTGCTTGCGTGTATAGGAATTCCCATGTTATTTGCTTGCGTGAATAAGAATTCCTATGTTATTTGCTTGCCTGTATAGGAATTCCCATGTTATTTGCTTGCCTTTAAAACGAAATTTTTGTGTTAAATAAGTAGTTCTTGTATCTTTTAAAAGAGCTTTACGGGGTTTGAGAGACTCAGTTGCCTGATTCCGTGTTGTTTTCTTTACTTGGTGCCCATTAAAAACGAAATTTTTGTGTTAAATAAGTAGTTCTTGCATCTTTTAAAAGAGCTTTACGGGGTTTGAGAGACTCGGTTGCATTGTATTTTCCATAATTTTCTTACAAGAAACGAGCTTTATGGGGTATGAGCCAACGAATTGTAATAAGCCCAAATAGTATCCCAAACTATAGGTTTCAGACAATACAAACCTACAAAAGGCTATGAAACCTAGTTCAGAAAAGTCAAAAATAGCAAACTACACACCCCAAATTGTAGGTTTCAGATAACACACACCTATGAGAGACTAAGAAACCTAGCTCTGAAAAGCCCAAATAGCATCCCAAACTATAGGTTTCAGACAACACACATATACAAAAGGCTATGAAACCTAGCGCATAAAAGCCAGAAATAGCAAACTACCCATCCCAAATTGTAGGTTTTAGACAACACACACCTATGAGAGACTATGAAACCTAGCTCTGAAAAGCCAGAAATAGCAAACTACCCACCCCAAACTGTAGGTTTCAGACAACACACACCTATGAGAAACTAAGAAACCTAGCTCTGAAAAGCCCAAATAGCATCCCAAACTATAGGTTTTAGACAACACATACCTACAAAAGAAGAAAAGTCTTCAAAGTCAAGGCTATAAGAAAAAAAGTTCTGGATATTTTTGTCAGTTTGTAGTTTACGCACTAATATTAATATCAGTAACGATTCTATTTGAACTTTCTCCAAGTTGATCAAATTGATCTCTAAAGGGTTCATGATATAAAAAAAAAATAGTTTGGGGCAAGAAAAAAAACTAAAATAATGTCGTGAAATCATTTTCAACACTCAGAGCAGGGGGACGTTGGGATTGAATCATAGAGAAACATCGAATTTACCTTTAAAAAAAATGTGACTCAATGACGTTTCGTTCTTTTCACTGGCTTGAAATTGCATACAAACGAGCCAATCAGGTGTTACAATCCTTTTGTTTGCTCAAAATTCGACAAAGCAACGACTTTTTGGTTAGTTTTATTTTGCATGATATTTCTAAAGCCAATTAAGATGAAGATGTGTCTTCAAAGTCAAGGCTATAAGAAAAAAAAGTTCTGGATATTTTTTGTCAGTTTGTAGTTTACGCACTAATATCGATATCAGTAGCGATTCTATTTGAGCTTTCTCCAAGTTGATCAAATTGGTCTCTAAAGGGTTCATGATAAAAAAAATAGCGCACGCCATGCTGAATGTGCTTTCAAAAACCCATCTGATCGAAAACATGTTTGTTATCGTTAATGATTTCCAAAGATGTAAGAAAATTTTGGAAAATACAATTCTCTGGTTTAAATATGAAACTTTAGTCTATTTTCGGATCGAAAAATAAAACTATTTCTATAAAATCTGAGCTAATAAGGGTTTTTGGCCGTAAACTCTAGTTTCTTGTAAGAAAATTATGGAAAATAAAATGCAACCCAGTCTCTCAAACCCCGTAAAGCTCTTTTAAAAGGTACAAGAACTACTTATTTAACACAAAAATTTTGTTTTTAATGAGCACCAAGTAAAGAAAAACCACACGGAATCAGCCAACAGAGTCTCTCAAACCCCGTAAAGCTCTTTTAAAAGATACGAGAACTACTTATTTAACACAAAAATTTCGTTTTTAATGGGTACCAAGTAAAGAAAAACTACACGGAATCAGGCAACAGAGTCTCTCAAACCCCGTAAAGCTCTTTTAAAAGACACAAGAACTACTTATTTAACACAAAAATTTCGTTTTTAATGGGACACCGAGTAAAGAAAACCACACGAAATCAGGCAACCGAGTCTCTCAAACCCCGTAAAGCTCTTTTAAAAGATACAAGAACTACTTATTTAACACAAAAATTTTGTTTTTAATGGGCACCAAGTAAAGAAAAACCACCCGGAATCAGGCAACCGAGTCTCTCAAACCCTATAAAGCTCGTTTCTTGTAAGAAAATTATGGAAAATACAATGCAACCGAGTCTCTCAAACCCCGTAAAGCTCTTTTAAAAGATACAAGAACTACTTATTTAACACAAAAATTTCGTTTTTAATGGGACACCGAGTAAAGAAAACCACACGAAATCAGGCAACCGAGTCTCTCAAACCCCGTAAAGCTCTTTTAAAAGATACAATAACTACTTATTTAACACAAAATTTCGTTTTTAATGGGCACCAAGTAAAGAAAAACCACATGGAATCAGGCAACCAAGTCTCTCAAGCCCCGTAAAGCTCTTTTAAAAGATACAAGAACTACTTATTTAACACAAAAATTTTGTTTTTAATGGGTACCAAGTAAAGAAAAACCACACGGAGTCAGGCAACTGAGTCTCTAAAACCCCATAAAGCTCATTTGAAAAATACAAGAACTACTTATTTACAACAAAAATTTCGTTTTTAATGAACACTAAGTAAAGAAAAACCACACGGAATCAGGTAACAGAGTCTCTCAAATTCCGTAAAGCTCTTTTAAAAGATACAAGAACTACTTATTTAACACAAAAATTTCGTTTTTAATGGGCACCAAGTAAAGAAAAACCACATGGAATCAGGCAACAGTCTCTCAAACCCCTTAAAGCTCTTTTAAAAGATACAAAAACTACTTATTTAACACAAAAATTTCGTTTTTAATGGGCACCAAGTAAAGAAAAACCACACGGAATCAGGCAACTGAGTCTCTCAAACCCCTTAAAGCTCTTTTAAAAGATACAAAAACTACTTATTTAACACAAAAATTTCGTTTTTAATGGGCACCAAGTAAAGAAAAACTACACGGAATCAGGCTACTGTGTCTCTCAAACCTCGCAAAGCTCTTTTAAAAGATACAAAAACTACTTATTTAACACAAAAATTTCGTTTTTAATGGGCACTAAGTAAAGAAAAACCACACGGAATCAGGCAACTGAGTCTCAAACCCCTTAAAGCTCTTTTAAAAGATACAAAAACTACTTATTTAACACAAAAATTTCGTTTTTAATGGGCACCAAGTAAAGAAAAACCACATGGAATCAGGCAACAGTCTCTCAAACCCCTTAAAGCTCTTTTAAAAGAAACAAAAACTACTTATTTAACACAAAAATTTCGTTTTTAATGGGCACCAAGTAAAGAAAAACCACACGGAATCAGGCAACCGAGTCTCTCAAACCCCGTAAAGCTCTTTTAAAAGATACAAGAACTACTTATTTAACACAAAAATTTCGTTTTAAAGGCAAGCAAATAACATGGGAATTCCTATAAAGGCAAGCAAATAACATGGGAATTCTTATTCACGCAAGCAAATAACATGGGAATTCCTATACACGCGAGCAAATAACATGGTCCTATAGCTGCAAGCAAATAACATGGGAACTCCTATACACGCAAGCAAATAACATGGGGATTCCTATACACGCAAGGAAATAACATGGGAATTCCTATACACGCAAGCAAATAACATGGTCCTATACACGCAAGCAAATAACATGGTCCTATAGCTGCAAGTAAATAACATGGGAATTCCTATACACGCAAGCAAAACTATACCCACCAAACCAGACTATACCCACCCAACCAGATTATACCCACCAAACCAGACTATACCCACCAAACCAGACAATTTGGGGTGGGTAGTTTGCTATTTCTGGCTTTTCAGAGCTAGGTTTCTTAGTCTCTCATAGGTGTGTGTTGTCTAAAACCTACAATTTGGGATGGGTAGTTTGCTATTATGGTAGTTTGCTAATAAGGGTTTTTGGCCGTAAACTCTAGTTTTTGTAAGAAAATTATGGAAAATACAATTCTCTGGTTCAAATCTGAAACCTTAGTCTATTTTTGGATCGAAAAATAAAACTATTTCTATAAAATCTGAGCTAATAAGGGTTTTTGACCGTAAACTCTAGTTTTTTTTGTAAGAAAATTATGGAAAATACAATTCGTTGGCTCATAGGTGAAAATTAAGTCCAGTTATGGATAAAAAAATAAACTATTTCTATAAAATCTGAGCTAATAAGGGTTTTTTGCAGTAAACTCTAGTTTTTTGTAAGAAAATTATGGATAATATAATTCTCTGGTGGAAATCTGAAACTTTAGTCTATTTTTGGATCGAAAAATAAACTATTTCTGTAAAATCTGAGCTAATAAGGGTTTTTGACCGTAAACTCTAGTTTTTTTTGTAAGAAAATTATGGAAAATACAATTCGTTGGCTCATAGGTGAAAATTAAGTCCATTAGAAAAACCCTTATTAGCTCAGATTTTACAGAAATAGTTTATTACCTAGCTCATAAAAGCCAGAAATAGCAAACTACCCACCCCAAATTGTCTGGTTTGGTGGGTATAGTCTGGTTTGGTGGGTATAATCTGGTTGGGTGATAGCATCCCAAACTATAGGTTTCAGACAATACAAACCTACAAAAGGCTATGAAACCTAGTTCAGAAAAGTCAAAAATAGCAAACTACACACCCCAAATTGTAGGTTTCAGATAACACACACCTATGAGAGACTAAGAAACCTAGCTCTGAAAAGCCCAAATAGCATCCCAAACTATAGGTTTCAGACAACAAACACATACAAGAGGCTATGAAACCTAGCGCATAAAAGCCAGAAATAGCAAACTACCCATCCCAAATTGTAGGTTTTAGACAACACACACCTATGAGAGACTATGAAACCTAGCCCTGGAAACCCAGAAATAGCAAACTACGCACCCCAAATTATAGGTTTCTGATAACACACACCTATGAGAGACTAAGAAACCTAGCTCTGAAAAGCCCAAATAGCATCCCAAACTATAGGTTTCAGACAACACACACCTACAAAAGAAGAAAAGTCTTCAAAGTCAAGGCTATAAGAAAAAAAAGTTCTGGATATTTTTTGTCAGTTTGTAGTTTACGCACTAATATCAATATCAGTAACGATTCTATTTGAGCTTTCTCCAAGTTGATCAAATTGATCTCTAAAGGGTTCATGATATAAAAAAAATAGTTTGGGGCAAGAAAAAAAAAACTAAAATAATGTCGTGAAATCATTTTCAACACTCAGAGCAGTGGGACGTTGGGATTGAATCATAGAGAAACATCGAATTTACCTTTAAAAAAAAAAATGTGACTTAATGAAGTTTCGTTCTTTTCACTGCCTTGAAATTGCTTACAAATGAGCCAATCAGGTGTTACAATCCTTTTGTTTGCTCAAAATTCGACAAAGGAACGACTGTTTGGTTAGTTTTATTTTGCATGATATTTCTAAAGCCAATTAAGATGAAGAAATGTCTTCAAAGTCAAGGCTATAAGAAAAAAAAGTTCTGGATATTTTTTGTCAGTTTGTAGTTTACGCACTAATATCAATATCAGTAACGATTCTATTTGAGCTTTCTCCAAGTTGATTAAATTGGTCTCTAAAGGGTTCATGATAAAACAAAAATAGCGCACGCCATGCCGAATGTACTTTCAAAAACCCATCTGATCGAAAACATGTTTGTTATCGTTAATGATTTCCAAAGATGTAAGAAAATTATGGAAAATACAATTCTCTGGTTCAAATCTGAAACTTTAGTCTATTTTCGGATCGAAAAATAAAACTATTTCTATAAAATCTGAGCTAATAAGGGTTTTTGGCCGTAAACTCTAGTTTTTTGTAAGAAAATTATGGAAAATAAAATGCAACCGAGTCTCTCAAACCCCGTAAAGCTCTTTTAAAAGATACAAGAACTACTTATTTAACACAAAAATTTCGTTTTTAATGAGCACCAAATAAAGAAAAACCACACGGAATCAGGCAACAGAGTCTCTCAAACCCCGTAAAGCTCTTTTAAAAGATACAAGAACTACTTATTTAACACAAAAATTTCGTTTTTAATGGGTACCAAGTAAAGAAAAACTACACGGAATCAGGCAACAGAGTCTCTCAAACCCCGTAAAGCTCTTTTAAAAGACACAAGAACTACTTATTTAACACAAAAATTTCGTCAAAAATGTCTGAAAATTCCCTGTTCGACACGCATTGGAGAAGTTCTCACTACTTTTTTGAAGATATGTCTGAAAATTCCCTGTTCGACACGCATTGCCAGCCCAGTCTTGATGCAACCTATTGCCCAAAATACTTGATAAATTCAATTCAAATTACTTGGACACCAAGTAAAGAAAAACCACACGGAATCAAGCAACCGAGTCTCTCAAACCCCATAAAGCTCGTTTCTTGTAAGAAAATTATGGAAAATACAATGCAACCGAGTCTCTCAAACCCCGTAAAACTCTTTTAAAAGATACAAGAACTACTTATTTAACACAAAAATTTCGTTTTTAATGGGCACCAAGTAAAGAAAAACAACACGGAATCAGGCAAAAGAGTCTCTCCAACCCCGTAAAACTCTTTTAAAAGATACAAGAACTACTTATTTAACACAAAAATTTCGTTTTTAATGGGCACCAAGTAAAGAAAAACCACATGGAATCAGGCAACCAAGTCTCTCAAACCCCGTAAAGCTCTTTTAAAAGATACAAGAACTACTTATTTAACACAAAAATTTCGTTTTTAATGAGCACTAAGTAAAGAAAAACCACACGGAATCAGGCAACAGAGTCTCTCAAACCCCGTAAAGCTCTTTTAAAAGATACAAGAACTACTTATTTAACACAAAAATTTCGTTTTTAATGGGCACCAAGTAAAGAAAAACCACACGGAATCAGGCAACAGTCTCTCAAACCCCTTAAAGCTCTTTTAAAAGATACAAAAACTACTTATTTAACACAAAAATTTCGTTTTTAATGGGCACCAAGTAAAGAAAAACCACACGGAATCTGGCAACTGAGTCTCTCAAACCCCTTAAAGCTCTTTTAAAAGATACAAAAACTACTTATTTAACACAAAAATTTCGTTTTTAATGGGCACCAAGTAAAGAAAAACCACACGAAATCAGGCAACAGTGTCTCTCAAACCCCGCAAAGCTCTTTTAAAAGATACAAAAACTACTTATTTAACACAAAAATTTCGTTTTTAATGGGCACTAAGTAAAGAAAAACCACACGGAATCAGGTAACTGAGTCTCAAACCCCTTAAAGTTCTTTTAAAAGATACAAAAACTACTTATTTAACACAAAAATTTCGTTTTTAATGGGCACTAAGTAAAGAAAAACCACACAGAATCAGGTAACTGAGTCTCAAACCCCTTAAAGCTCTTTTAAAAGATACAAAAACTACTTATTTAACACAAAAATTTCGTTTTTAATGGGCACCAAGTAAAGAAAAACCACATGGAATCAGGCAACTGAGTCTCTCAAACCCCTTAAAGCTCTTTTAAAAGAAACAAAAACTACTTATTTAACACAAAAATTTCGTTTTTAATGGGCACCAAGTAAAGAAAAACCACACGGAATCAGGCAACCGAGTCTCTCAAACCCCGTAAAGCTCTTTTAAAAGATACAAGAACTACTTATTTAACACAAAAATTTCGTGTTAAAGGCAAGCAAATAACATGGGAATTCCTATACAGGCAAGCAAATAACATGGGAATTCTTATTCACGCAAGCAAATAACATGGGAATTCCTATACACGCAAGCAAATAACATGGTCCTATAGCTGCAAGCAAATAACATGGGAATTCCTATACACGCAAGCAAATAACATGGGAATTCCTATACACGCAAGCAAATAACATGGGAATTCCTATACACGCAAGCAAATAACATGGTCCTATAGCTGCAAGCAAATAACATGGAAATTCCTATACACGCAAGCAAATATCATGGGAATTCCTATACACGCAAGCAAATAACATGGGAATTCCTATACACGCAAGCAAATAACATGGTCCTATAGCTGCAAGTAAATAACATGGGAATTCCTATACACGCAAGCAAAACTATACCCACCAAACCAGACTATACCCATCAAACTAGACTATACCCACCAAACCAGACTATACCCACCAAACCAGACTATACCCACCAAACCAGATTATACCCACCAAACCAGACTATACCCACCAAACCAGACTATACCCACCAGAAACCTGTCGTTCTGAATCTCTTTGAAAAGGTGTAGAGGCGTACGCAAATAACATAGAGATTCCTAGGGCTTCAAGCAAATAACACCGGAAGGAACATAAAGGACGCAAAGTATAAAGTAACATACTACTCATGTACAAATTTTACCACAAATTTTCGTGTACAGGGCACATAATTTTATGAATCATACGCCTTATTCACTAGCGTGAACGGTCCCTTACTCCACAAGACAATAAGTGAATAAACTAAATTTAACATTGTTGTACTTCAAAAAGAGCTATTCTATTACTACTATCTGTCTAATCTAGGCTATTAAGATCGAGAGAATACCAGGGGAAATTAAAAGTCCTCGTGTCCTTTTTAAGAGTCAAAAGTGACTGGAGGGCAATGAGTTCTAATGTCACCCCGTCCTTTTCCCTTCAGAAACATCCAGTACAAGTTTCGAGTTAGCCATTTTGTTCAGCATAGTTAAAAAGTCTAACAAATATGTCTGTGGGAATGAAAACACAGACATATGTTGTCAAAAGAACCTATGTCGCGAACAGCTTATTGTATTATGGTAGGAATTTGAGACAAGGAACAGGAGGATGTTAAAAACACATTCATCAAAGCAGACAACATACTTGTATGTTGTCAAAAGGACGCATCCGGAATACCTCAGGAGTGACTGAAGGTGCTATACTGAACCTTCCAGAGCTACAACTACCACTTTTACTAATAATACTGTAACTACTACTATTGCGATGCTATGGCGACTGCAACTAGTTGCGACTATATGTGACCGTGACTACTTGGAACTACAACTGCAATAAATTGCGACTACTTGTAACTGTGAATGTGATAACTCAGAACTGAAACCGCGACTTGATGCAACTGTTAGTACTTGTAATTGTAACTGGTGCAATTATCACTGCAACTGCTACAGCTGCTACTACTAATGCCGCTACTGCTACAACTGCAACTACTATTTTTCCTACTGCTACTACTACTACTTATTAATGCTATAACCCCACCTGTGAACGTGCCACAGTGCCACCAGCGCTACAACTAAGGGTACTAGTATATGGTATCGCTGCCCACGGTCTCTCATGGACTATTCTGCAATCAGTGTTCGTGATCTAGTGCCAAAACTGGCACCAGTATTCATATTCTGGTGGTACCGATTTCAGTCCCGATGCCACTAGTATTAGTAACACGGCCCACAGTGTCACACCAACTACGATGCGTCACGGATCTTTCAAGTTCTGCCCTCGCTGATTTGGGCTGTGGGTATGCCACAGATATAACTAGTATGGGTGCGACAAGTGTACTACCTGCGGAGAATGAGTGCCATAATATTTGACCCACTTTTCCACGGTCTGTGCTACCAATATTTTATATGTAAATATCTCTTTGGAGGGGGACGGACCCTCCAGTATGCATTACGAAGGACGATGACATCAAATACTCTCTTTTCAGCCCTACCAGGATTCGGGGATAATAATCAATAATAATCATAGGAATACAACTCAAGTTTACTTACCACTGTATCAAATCCAGCACGCTATCTATTATAAACTCCAAACATGAATTAACTAAAAAGAGCGTACACACAGAGGAGGTAAGCTTGCCTCTTTTGCCATAGCGTGACGTGGGCCAATCAAGTCGATGGAACCCCATAATTGAAGTTGCCTCATCCTTAAATTATGAATCAATGGCGAGATCTAGCTAGCCCGTGAGATGACTAAATAAAACTTCGATACGGAAGAATGTATTCCCTATTAAGAAATTGTTACCTTTAAACTGCCTTTGAAAACAGGCTAGCCTCTAGCCTAAGTAAAGAACGATGTGGGCACAATGTGTTTTCTTTTGTTTTATTCTCCATACCCGGGCACTTCGTATCGCAGGAGTTGTCGTAGAAACTTCGAAAAGGGCTCATTCAATTGAAAATTGGAGTGGCTAGTGCCTTTTTAATAGTCAAAAGTGATTGGAGGGCAACTAGCCCCCCCCCCACGCCCATCATTCCCCCAAACACATCCAATCAAAATTTTGAGATAGCCATTTTGTTCAGCGTGGTTGATTTCCAGATAGAAAATATGTTTTTGAGGAGGACATTCCCCCACAACCCTCAGGGCAAGGGGTTTTAAGTTATGCCCTGGGGGCATATAAGGTTTTTACAGAAGGCGTTGTCGTAGAAACTTCAAAAAATGCTCATTCGATTGAAAATTCAAAGGGCTAGAACCCTTTTTAATAGTCGAAAGTGATTGGAGGACAACTAGCCCCCCCACGCCCATTATTCCCCCAAACACATCCAATCAAAATTTTGAGATAGCCATTCTGTTCAGCGTATTTGATTTCCAGATAGAAAATATGTTTTTGAGGAGGAAACTCCCCCACAACCCTCAGGGCAAGGGTTTTAAGTTATGCCCTGGGGGCATATAAGGTTTTATAGAAGGCGTTGTCGTAGAAACTTCAAAAAATGCTGATTCGATTGGAAATTCAAAGAGCAAGTAACCTTTTTAATAGTCGAAAGTGATTGGAGTACAACTAGCAAACCCCCCCCCCCACACCCATAATTCCCGAACACATCCAATAAAAATTTTGAGATAGCCATTTTGTTCAGTGTAGTTGATTTCCAGATAGAAAACATATTTTTGAGGAGGACACTACCCCACAACCCTCAGGGCAAGGATTATACGTTATGCCCTGGGGGTATATAAGGTTTTTATTGAAATCTTTGTCGTAGAAACTTGAAAAAGGGCTCATTCAATTTGAAATTCAAAGGGCTAGTACCCTTTTTAATAGTCGAAAGTGATTTGAGGGCAACTAACCCCCCTCTCACGCCCACCTTTTCCCCAAACACATCCAATCAAAATTTTTAGATAGCTATTTTATTCAACGTAGTTGAAAGTTTTGGAAATTAGGTCTTTAAGGATGACAAACCCTCCCCCCACAGCCCTCAGGGCAAGGGTTTTAAGTTATGCCCTGGGGGCATATAAAGTTTTTATTGAGACCGTTGTCGTTGAAACTTCAAAAGGGCTCATTCAATTGGAAATTGAAAGGGCTAGTGCCTTTTTTAATAGTTGAAAGTGATTGGATAGCGACTAACGCCCCTCTCACGCCCACCATTTTCCAAAACACATCAAATCAAAATTTTGAGATATCCATTTTGTTCAACGTAGTTGAACGCTCTGGAAATTAGGTCTTTTAGGATGATAACCCTCTCAGAGCCCTCAGTGCAAGGGTTGTAAGTAATGCCCTGGGGGCATATAAGGTTTATATAGAAAGTTGTTGTATAAAACATAGGCAACGCCATCGTGCTGCCTAAGTAAAGAACGGGGACACTCGAGAACGAGACAAGAAACGGGGACTAAGTAAAGAGAAGGACACTCCCCCACAACCCTCAGGGCAAGGGTTTTAAGTTATGCCCTGGGGGTATATAAGATCGATGTTGGCACTATGTAGTGATAAACTTTTATGGCTTTATGTAGCGATAACAAAAAAGAAAATATGATATGTAGAAAAGAAAATAAAATATGTAGCTATATAAATCTAACCTCTTTTCCTTGAGTTATCTGGAAATCAATTACCTCTAATGTTATGTAGAAAACAGATCCCTGGGAGCGCTACCTTGGAAGTATGCGAACTAATTATCTGTCGTGCGACTAGATACAGACATATAAAATAAACACAAGTAGAAAAGCAATAGATTTATTGTGACTTACATATTAGGTGTACAGCAGTGGTTCACTTCAAATGACAGCGACAAAGGCAAGGATAAATTGGCTCTCAAAGATAATGTTGATGGCAATAGAGACTATCCATAATTGAAACGAAAAAACAGTTTGTTTCACTATATCACACAAATAAAACTCCTGCGCATTACTAGCTTTTTTCACGATTGGCCTAAGTCCTGTGGAGGGGGCCGCTATTTTGTAATTATGTTCGCAAACTCACTACATTATGCGGACTATTTATCCAATAATTTTATTTTAAATATTTCGATGATTTCAACGTTCACACTCTATTATAACTTAGACTTCTTGCGAAACATTGTATCTATCATTTTTTTATTACCAACAATCTTAGCGAAATTCAAACCAAATAGCGTCATTGTTTGACTGAAGCTAAAATGCAATTTCTCTTTTTGCTTATTAAGAATTTAGACTCTTGGAAACGTATTTGAACTCAATTAGGGGACGTTTAATTTCTGTCGGAATTATCTTTAGAAAAAATGAATTTTATTTTTTTTATTTTAAATATATCCCATTTTACTCACGGTACATATTACCCTTCCCATTATTTAATGACGTCCCGTCATTAGGACTTGCTTGCCCTTGGGTTTTTGAAATATTCGCGATTTGTTTACTATTTTTCCTACGTAATTTTGATTGACATTGTATTATTTTATACTTTTATATAAGCTTAATCAGGAGTGCTAAAAATTTTCTCTATTACTTTTCTTATTTTATTATATATCACTTTCTAAAATTCATCTACTGGACTAAGATTATTTATGTTCTATCCTAGCTACTATACTAAAAAAAAAATTTCCACATCTAACACTGATGAATTTTACATTTCCAACAAGGTTGGGGCTTTTCTACCTTTATATAAGATTTTTTTTTTTGAGGATTCACCTTTTACAAGTTTTTTTGATTTTGCTGACTATAGGGCACACTGCTTCCTATCTACGCTACATTAAATGAATAGTACGACTACGCTACACCTAACTATCTGAACATCCAACACTACATATAAGAACAATTTAAAACACACAATATTGGGTTTACCATGTTCACTGGTAACATTAGAACACTTTCACTGGGGATATTTGCTATGTAACATTATTGATAGGATATTGGAATTTTTGAGTTATCGAAGTTATTAAGATGTAACGTATGTAAATTCAAACCTATTCATCACCTTCGTGTATCTTTAGCGTACTCAATCCTTCTGTTGTAAATTATGGTCCTTCACTCTTTTCGTCTTGGCAAAATTTTTAAAGCACTTACAATATAGTTTCTTCATGGAACAGTTCGAGCATGATTGTGTTCACACGACAAGCTTTCTCTAATTGTCAAATGGGAAATGATACTTCCAACTACAGGTGTGGGAATATGCTATCAGAGTTCATTCTCACCTGCTTTTTGATAGTTCATAGGGTGCCTTATTATTAAGGGGTTGAACACTGGGATTGCGTTCATTTTCCTCTCAGCATATCATTTTTGGAATATTTTAAAGCACATAGAGAATATAATTCATGTATAAAATTGTTCATTCGTGCTCTTAGGGATCGCAGTTCTCTTATAAAATTGTTAGTGCATAGCTTGCGTCCATTAACCTTTGTAGTGATTCCTTAGTTAATCACAGGGGAATTGAAGTTTGGATTTGGAATGGGTCGACATCCAACTATAGTGACTCCTTCAACATATTGTCTTTTAACTTGTGGGAGGGGTATATTGTCACTAAGATGTTAGTCACTTGGGTTAATTTTGGTTTCCGTAATTCGATTGTTGGTTTCCAGGTCCATTTTTCAGAAATTTTCTCGCAACATTTATGGGATAACGGAGATATGAACTTTTCACATAGAGGGGATAGGATGGATTCCGAGAGATGGTCTAATGGGATTCAATGCGTGGATCTGTGACACATAAATAATTTTTGGGGTCATCAAATATCACAATTATACAGTCAAATGGCTCATGGGTCCATAAGGATTATCATGAGTGATATTTAGGTACTTATATCTTGTACTGGTCAATGAGGTTCTCAGGATTTATGTGATTATATAGTTCGATAATGCACTGGATACTGAGATTCAAATATTGTGTTACCTGATACGTAATGTGGTTCGTGGTCGAGGAAACAACGATCAAAACGTAACTGTAATCTTCGTAAATGAAGCTAGGACGAAAATCGCCTGGAGTCTATGGTGAGTACTCTTCGTTGGTTGAGGTATGATGAAAATAGATGCTACTAGGTTGTATCTGCACTGGACACCTCATTGTAATAATCGATTTCCCATATGTCAATCCACTTCCTGTAATAGAAATAACGAGGTAGAATCACACGTTCTTTAAAACAAATAGTCATAATACATAACAAACTATACGATTAGGTGCATTTTAGGGTGAAGATTACCCTACAAGACAATATAAAAAGATACACTGATATTACTAAATAAACATTGGTTTTAATAAAACGACATTATTATCATGTTGGTTTTATATACATATAATTCCTATTGGTAAATCTAAAACAGAGATGTCTGCAAATTTGTTTTGAGAAAGAAAACAACGATATAAGGCTTATTTAATTCTTCAATACTTATTTAATTCTTCCTTAGATTTAAAAAAAACCTTTAAATATAAGTTACGCTACATTATTAAATTTGAGGTCTCAGTTTACAAAATATTTCATGCCTTCATTGTTCACGGACGTCCGTGCTGTTTATGAAACGCATGTTGGAGCGTCGTAACCGCACGGTTTTACGTAAAAGACACTACAATGAGGGAACAAGACATAGCAAGGACGAGTGGAGACCTCTATACCCACTCGTTTTCTAATGTCTTCCCTTTTTCTTGGCTTAGACGTTCTCATGGGGTTCCGGGTTTAACTTCTGCATTTCAGCCGTTTCCCCGTGTTCTTCTCTTGGTTTTCGCCTTCTTTGTCTCAGGATTTTTGCATAATTATAAGTCAGTAAGAATCTCATGGTCAGGGAAATCGCGAACACGAAACATACGGTCAGTAGTATGTTCCACCAGAAATTGGTTGAGAATAATCCGTATCTATTATCCACATACTTTAATCTCTGGTCCTCGTTTGTAAATAGGGGAATCTGGGAGTCTAATGCTTCTCTTATTTTTGTAAGCGGTAATGTCCCTTTATTCTTTTCTATTTTGGACCATATTGAGGTTTTCATTTCCTCACTCTCTATATTGGGAATAGTGTATGGCAGGTTAATTGCCTTAAAATTGATTATTTTAGGACTTATTACATTTGCGCTCGTGGTAACTAATGGCGTTCGAACAGTTGACTCTTTAGTTACAAGTCGACATCCTTGTTTTATGGTTATCGTACCCAAATCTGTAACAGTAATTCCGTAACTTGGATTTATTCTTTCTGTATTATTATAACAAGACAAAGTTCCAACAGTTTTTCTCGGAACAGAAAATAACCAAAGATTATTTCTAAGGTGTATGAATATTTCTCGCTTAGTACTTCCTATCACGGCTTCTTTCAAATGGACTGGATACATCGTACTGGAATGGTACGGGTAGACTTTTTATATTAAAGGAAATTATTCGAATTAATTTTACGCAATGTGACTTATTAATTAGAATTTTGTTTTCGGGAACTGATATATGTTGAACAGACGGTATCAGACAGTTTTGATTCATGCGAAGCCTTTATATATGTTGAACAAAATTTTTCTACAGCATTTTTATAGTTTTATGATTTTTACTTGTGAGCTAAAAGTTTTTAAATTATTATTCCTTTATGACGCCTATCCATTAAAATCTTTTTTTTGTACTTTCATGAGTATTTTAATCTGTCCGGTTTCTTAACCGTTCTACCTGACTGTGTCGTTACTTTCTCCTCGACTTCTTGCGGTTTTTTTCTTTTTCGGTTTTGCTAATGAAATAAGATCAAATTTTTGGAATTTTTTTTTCAAGAATTCTTGCCCTTTTAATTTTGTTTCTTTCGCATGCGCAGCTGCTGAAGTCGGTTTTGATTTCCCTATTTCTTTAACTACTATCTGGTCTGATTCGCCGTCAGACTCTTCGGAACTTGGTTCCGATGATTCCGCATTAGAACCTTTAGAGGTTGCACCTCGCATTTTTGAGGTATCACCTCCCCTTCCTTCGTAAATTTCTACTCCTCTGGAAGTAGACGGTTTATTCTCTAAGTTCTCGTTTAGAGTTTTCAACTCGGGAGATTTGAAGATTCTTGAGAGCTTTGAGAGGAATCAAAAGTTTTTGCGGGGTTCCTCCCCTGTTTAAATGCCAAGTCTTCAGAGGATGGGGCATTCTCTGCACTAGTGTTTCCCTCCATGAAGTCCACTGTTTAGGTTTGACCTTGGACACAATTATATCATGATATTGTCCTTGCTAGTCATTCTTGGGAGTTTGATTTTTAGGCAATGTACTTTGATTCTTTTTTATTGAGAAGTTTATTAAATCCATAGCTTCTCGCAGATTTGTTTTAGTTGAATCTTTGGGAGGAGTTTTCATTACAGGAATACCCGGAGTTTCTACAGCTCTGTTCAATTCTTCCTGCAATGACAGGAGCCTTTCTATTGGTGTTGCAGGGGAAACCATATCGTCTGGAAATCTTTTGGGGGGACAAGGGATCGAAATTTTATCAGGGAAAAATTAGGTTTTTGGAGATATTGTATAATCTAATTCTCCCGCAGTCTCTCTGATGATGAAATTTTTGGATCTCTTGGTGTTTTTACTCTCTCTAGTATTAGGGATTTTCTCTTGGAATAACTATTTTTCATAGCTAAAAATACTTCAAAGTTTTCCTCATCACTCTCATCCTCGAAATAGTCTTGCTTGAAATTAAAGGGTTTTAGCTCTGCCAATCTCGATTTAGGGGGCTCATTTTCTGCATCTGACGAATCAGTAGACGGGGGACGTGATACCCATCTTTCTAGAAATTTGGCTCTTTTTATTCGGCTAACATGCGCCTTGTAAGTTCTTCCACTATCGGGGTTCTCCATTTTAAAAGTATAATCGTTATCGTACTTTTTGACTATTCTGTACGGTCCAGAATATTTGTTGGAAAGTTTTTTGCCTTCCGTTTTTGCCCCGTTCTTTAGGTAGACGCAGTCTCCTATTTTGAAATCTATGCTCCCCTTGACTTTGGGTTGGTTTCTTAGCTCTTGGTTTATTTTACATTTTTACAACTCTTTCCTAACTATCTTAAAAGTTTTCCTCATCCTATTTATGAATTCTTGTTTGTAATCCTCCGAGTTATTGTAATATTGCCGGGATTCAATAATCTCATCATACGGGATTCTAAAATCACGACCAAAAATTAAATAAAATGGATTGTCTTTAGTTGTTTCTGAATAAGCAGTATTGATTACGTTAGTTAAATAAGGTAAGAATTGATCCCAATCGTTCCTGTTGTCTTTTGTATAAATGCTTAATACATTCAAAAATATTTTATGCCTATTTTTTATTTTACCATTAGCTTGTGGGTGATACGGAAATGTCACAAATTTCTCTATGTTAAGAAAACTCATTAGGTCTTTTGTTACTTTTGAAACAAAATTGCTTCCATTGTCACTTAAAACTTTATTTGGAATACCAAATTGTAAAAATAATTTCGCTAGCGCCTTACTTGTGGCGTAAGCGCCTTGATTCTTTAATGCTTTTGCAAAAGTATAACCAGAAAAGTGGTCTATAACTGAAAGAACACAAGTGGGACCTCTGTTGGATACAGGTAAGCCTCCACTGGTTCCATATAAATGAAATGATACAATATCAAAGGGGTACCTTGCTACCGGTACCCTTCCCATTGGAGGATTTGGATAAGCTTGGGGTTTTTTGTTAAGTTACACGCTTCGCATGTACTTACAAATTCTTTAAGTTTTGTTATTCCCGACGGCACGTAAAAATATTGTTTTAATTTATGGAAAGTTTTTGTTACTCCTAAATGTCCACCTATGTCTGAATGAAAATATTCGAATGCAGGTGTTATTAAGTTTTGGGGTAATACAGATATTATTGATGTCTGGTTTCTATTTGCCTCGGCAGTCGTGATTCTGCATAGTATTTCTTCATCAAGATCTTAGTAAAAATTATCTATCTCTTTTCTAAGAGTTTTGGATTTATCTGGTAACGCATCATCGTTCACAAAATAATTAATAAGTGCTACACACATTTCGTCCTTTTTTTGATTTCTTCTTATATTTTCTAAGGAGAAGGGACAATAGTTAACCTTATTTTCTTTTACTGTGTCTTTGATTTGTTTTTCTTACATTTATGTTTGCTCTTAGTACTGATAGCGTTAACTTCATTTTTCTCAGCTTCCGACGGAATATTTTCTGGGTATCTACTCAAAAAGTCACAAGCTGCATTTTGTTTACCTTTTAAATGTTCAAATTCGTGATCTAGGTCTTGGATTTTCATAATCGATCTAGCTAGAATTCCCGTGAGGTTTTTAAATGTGCGCAGGTACTGCAAGCTTTTATGGTCTGATCGTAGTATAAATTTTCTACCAATTAAATAGTTTCTAAATTTGTCCAAGTGGTGGATTATAGATAATAATTCTAAGTTTGTGGTGGAATAACTACTTTTGCCTTTTGATAAGGTTCTACTCGAATAGCATATAACTTTTTCTATTTTTTTTTGTTTAGGCGTTCTCTCTAGAGGATTAGGGTTTTCTACCGGGATTATTTGTGAAAGAATAGCGCCAATGCCCTTTGAACTAACATCGGTTTTGACCACAAATTGTCCGTTTTCGAAATTAGGCAGCGATAATATTGTTTCAGAAGTGAGTGCCTTTTTGAGACGGTCTAGGGAAGTTTGAGCTTCCTGGGACCAGGTAACATTTTGGGAGTTCTCTTTAGTTAATTCCGTGAGGTTTTTCGCAATTTGGGCTTAATTGCGCACAGATTTTCTAAAGTAGCCAGTAAGACCTAAAATTCCTCTTAATTCTTTCATAGTTCTAGGGGGTTTGAGGTTTTCAACACAGTTTATTTTATCTGGGTCGGGGGATATCTCTCCTTGTGTTACTACTACTCCTAAAAATTTAATTTTTGGTTGAAATAAATTTAATTTTTCCTGCCGGAATTTTAAGTTACATGTCTGAATTTCTCGAACACCTTATCTAATGTTACTAAGGGTTGTTCAACGTTTTCTCCCACGCATATGACATCATCAACAAAATGAATGACATTCCTCAATCCTCTTAATAGATGCAATAAGGGTCTACATAGTGCGCTAGAACTTGTCTTAAGTCCAAAAGGTAGTCTTAAATATTCGTATGAACCACATTCAGCTGTAGAAAATGCAGTTTTATGGACATCTTTTTCGGCTATTTTCACTTGGTGGTAGCCTTGGGTAAGGTCTAAAGAAGTAAAAATTGTGTTTTTGCTTGAAATTGAGTCAAGAATTTCATCTATTCTTGGTAAAGGAAATTTATCACTAACTACTTGTTTGTTAAGGGCTCTATAATCTACTACAAGTCTAAGATCACCATTCTTTTTTGGTACCAAGATCACTGGTGCGCTGTACGAACTTATACTGGGGCGTATAATTTCATTTTTTTCTAATTCACAAATTTTATTTTTTAACCATTCTTTGTGCTTATACGGCACACGATATGGCTGTTTCGCGACAGGACCACCAGTCGTTAAAATTGAATGTTTCTAAAATGGTATCAGTCCGATGTTATCTTCAGATGCGGAAAATACATCTTTAAAATCCCATAATAATTCGCATAATTTTTTCTTAAGATCTAAGTCCGTAATATGATCCATATTAAATTTGTTTAAGAATTGCGATTTAGTTAGAGGGTATTTGTTAATTGAGGTTTTAATGCCATTTACTAGGTTTCTTTTGGAATTCTCCCATCTATTTAAATCGTTTTCCGAGATAACTTGGATTTGAACTAAACATGTCCCCTTTTTTATTGTCATTGTATCATTTTCGTGGTTATTAGTTACCCAAATAAAACCTTCTTCTTTGTCGTAAGATATGATCTCTTCTTCGCATAGCATATTTTCGGGAATTTCATTTGACGGGATCGCGAGCCATATTTTGGATTTGCTATCCACTGGTTCAATCATCTGTGATATTTGAATTTTCTGCATCGTTTTGGGAGGGACTTTTGTTTTCCTTATCGAGAATTCGTAATAGTTCTCTTTATTTTCATTGTCTATTAGATTCATACTGGCGCTATGCTGCGTCATTGCGGCATCTTGCGGGCTCACGTTGGGTTTTACTATGTTCTTCCATAATTCCGCTATTTTCTTGATTTCGTTTTACCTATACTGTCGCATATCTCCTATTTTTATTTTCGCAGATTCAATCCACTTATTATTTTAATTTACTTCATCTCTGCACTGTCTCTCAGAATAATTGAACAAATTTCTGGTTGTGCCATGTCCTCCTTGAAACATGAGGTTCAAAATATTGCGACATTATACCGCCAGAAATTTTTTTTACTTTTACGTCGTCTTCGTAACCTCTGTTGCAATTTTTTAAGGTAGAAATTCCTTCCCCTACCTTAGCCGGGTAGACAAGCCTTTCGTTTGCCACGTCTAATAGTACTCTATTAGACCTTAAAAAAACTTGCACCGATAATGGCTTCATACGGATATCGCATATTATAAAAAAAAGTCGGAAAAATTCTATTATCCCTTTTTACGTCTAAGCGAATTGAACCTCTTGCATTCAATTTATGCCCTGTTACGCTAGTTAAATTGGGATTATTAAATTTTCTTTGTCGTCTAATTTGCAGAGGCAACATATTAAATAAGCATGAGTTTATGATGTTCGCAGTAGCACCAGAGTCAATCAATGCTTTAAAGTAAACATTTGCTACACAAAAATCATTAAATACAGGTAACTTGTTATTACTATCACTACAGGACGGTACTACTATCAGTTTGGACCTATAAGACATTTTAGGCGTCCTCTGGGTCCAATTTATATTTCTGAGGGGCCTGAAACGTTTCCCTGAGGATTTATTTCATGCGTCGATGCCTGCAATAGATATTCGGATATGTTCGTGGAATCTCTAACTGTGGCAGCACCGGCTGCTGGCGCTGACTGCCAATGCCGTCGGCTTGAAAAGTTTTCATTTCCCGTCAGCCAATTAACTTTTTGCCGTCGGCTTGAAAAATTTGTATTTCCCGTCGGCAAATTTTCGGGATTTCTATATACCATTCTCGCATTATATTGGCTTTGGCAAGTATTTGGGTTTGCAAATCGGTAATTAATTTTTTTATGGGGGGAGGATTGTACAAATTTGGTTGGTACGCGTTGTAAGGTACTGATTACCGCAATTTTCCCTGGCTATAGCCTAGTGCACCACTGGCACTAAAATTTGTTCTTCCGAACAAATGGTTGTCATAATTGTGCGTACTACCGACAGCAATTCTTGGTGTGCGATTGGGGACATAACGGCACTCCTTCGCGATGTGCCCAAGGCGATTGCAAATATAGCATCTTATTATTGTAGGGTTGTTTTCATAACTAAATTGTTTGACGGGCTGAAAACGTACTGTTTTCTGTCTAGCGGGTTCTTGCATTTTATTTCTTTGTGGCACTGGGGAGTTATCCCTTGAAAAGAAATTGGGAGACAACTGATCGCCCTTGAAGGTCAGTTTTGCGTTTGTTTCGCCTAGGCTATTAATTTTTGCTTTACTGTAATTAGCCACCATCGTATCAACTTCGATCAATCGCTCTACCTCCTGAACTGCAAGATCCAACGTCTGAATATTTTTGGATATTACCATTCTATATAGTTTTGGGGGTAGCTCTTGCAAAAAGGTATTTAGTATGACTTTTTCATACAGTTCTCCTGAACCTTTTCCGTATTTTGCCTCTACTGAAATGCGTATATTATCAAGATATTCTCTTATGTTTTGTGAATGGTCAAAGCACACCATTCCGTGTTTTAATTTATTTGTGGAACTGGTTTCTATAAATCTATCTTTAAATTCCGTTAACAATTTGTCCACCGTATTTATTGGCAAGCTGGCGTCATCACCTATAGTATGTTCAATTTGCTTTAGAAAGTTTAAGGCCTGGCCTTTTAATCGTAATAGAAGCATGTCGACTAACGTTTCTAGATCTGTTTTTGTTAATTCTATAAACTGGGCCAATTGGATGTTAAATTCGTCGATATCTGATTGTCCGTTGTATTGTGGAATAGATTTCGCTATTTCTATATTTTTGCGACCAAATTTTGCGCCATTAATAAATCGCTTAGTTCTTCTGACATTTTTTTGCGTTTGAATTAACTCAAATTAAATTTATTATTTCACTTAACCTATTTTGGGGGAAGCTATTATCTCCTATGAAATATTTTAAAGGGTTTTCCTACAATAGCTTAGTGGTTACAGGCCTAATTACTTTTTATTATATGTCTGTACCTCTCCAATAATTAAATTTAAATTACAAAGTTTATAGCCTAATTAGTTCGCATGATTTTCTCCAATTTCCGACTGCGCCATATGTAGCGATAAAATTTTATGGCTATATGTAGCGATAACAAATTTTAGACTGGCGTTAATTGAGGTAATAATGATTGACCGAGTCGAATGTAATATTATACCTTAAAGCTATAAACTTACACCTTATAAGTTCTGCGATAGCGTCATTTATAGCGCTAAAGATTGTGCCATCGAGGCCTGCGCCACAGCAATGGGGAGTAATGTTAATGGTTGACCGCGCCACCCGCTGAAAGCGAGAAAATAAAATATGTAGCTACATAAATGTAACCTCTTTTCCTTGAGTTATCTGGAAATCAATTACCTCTAATGTTATGTAGAAAACAGATCCCTGGGAGCGCTACCTTGGAAGTATGCGAACTAGTTATCTGTCGTGTGACTAGATACAAACATATGAAATAAACACAAGTAGAAAAGCAATAGTTTTATTGTGACTTACATATTAGGTGTACAGCAGTGGTTCACTTCAAATGACAACGACAAAGGCAAGGATAAATTGGCTCAAAAAGATAATGTTGATGGCACTAGAGACAATCCATAATTGAAACGAAAAAAACAGTTTGTTTCACTATATCACACAAATAAAACTCCTGCGCATTACTAGCTTTTTTCACGATTGGCCCAAGTCCTGTGGAGGGGGCCGCTATTCTGTAATTATGTTCGCAAACTCACTACTTTATGCGGACTATTTATCCAATAATTTTGTTTTAAATATTTCGATGATTTCAACGTTCACACTCTCTTATAACTTAGACTTCCTGCGAAACATTGTATCTATAATTTTTTTTATTACCAACGATCTTAGCGAAATTCAAACCGAATAGCGTCATTGTTTGACTGAAGCTAAAATACAATTTCTCTTTTTTCTGATTAAGAATTTAGACTCTTGGAAATGGTATTTGAACTCAATTAGGGGACGTTTAATTTCTGTAGGAATTATCTTTAGAAAAAAGGAATTTTATTTTTTGTATTTTAAATATATCACGTTTTATTCACGGTACAATAATGTATGATTTATTAATTTTAACCTTTAAAGCAGGGCACTTTGTATCGAAGAAGTTGTCGTAGAAACTTTGAAAAGGGCTCATTCATTTGGAAATTGGAGTGGCCTGTGCCCTTTTTAATAGTCGAAAGTTATTGGAAGGCAACCTACACCCCTTCAACGCCCACCATATCCCGAAACACATCCAATAAAAATTTTTAGATACCCATTTTGTTCAGCGTAGTTGATTTCCAGATAGAAATTATGTTTTTGAGGACAGTCCCCCACAGCCCTTAGGGCAAGGGTTGTAAGTTATGCCCTGGGAGCATATACGGTTTTTTATAAAAGGTGTTGTCGTAGAAACTTCAAAAAAGGCTCATTCGATTGGAAATTCAAAGGGCTAGTGCCCTTTTTAATAGTCAAAAGTGATTGGAGGGCAACTAATCTGCCTCTCACGCCCACCTTTTCCCCAAACACATCTAATCAAAACTTTGAGATAGCCATTTTATTCAACGTAGTTTTAAGTTCTGGAAATTAGGTCTTTGAGGATGACAACACCCCCAGAGCCCTCAGGGCAAGGGTTGTAAATTTGCCCAGGGGGCATATAAGGTTTATATATAACGCGTTGTCGTAGAAACTTCAAAATGGGTTCACTCGATTGGAATTTAAATGGCTAGTGCTCTTTTTAGTAGTCGAAAGTGATTGGAAAGCCACTATCACCCCTTCCACGCCCACCATTTCCCAAAACACATCCAATAAAGATTTTGAGATAGTCATTTTGCTCCAAGCAGTTCAAAGTTCAGGAAATTATACCTTTGAACAGGACACTCCCCCCACAGTCTTCAGGACAAGGGTTATAAGTTATGCCCTGGGGGCATATAAGGTTTTTATTTAAATCTTCGTCGTAGAAACTTGAAAAATGGCTCATTTGATTGGAAATTCATAGGGCTAGTGCCCTTTTTCATAGTCGATAGTGATTTGAGGGCAAATAACCCCCCTCTCACGCCCATCTTTCTCCAAACACATCCAATCAATATTTTAGATAGCCATTTTATCCAACGTAGTTGAAAGTTCTGCAAATTAGGTCTTACATGATGACAACCACCCTCACAGCCCTTAGGGCAAGGGTTGTAATTTATACCCTGGGGCATATAAGGTGTTTATAGAAAGCGTTGTCGTAGAAATTCAAAAAGGGCTCATTCGATTGGAAATCGAAAGGCCTAGTGCCCTTTTTAATAGTCGAAAGTGATTGTAAGGCTTGACATTTTTATAGTAAAGATCGATGTGGGTATAATGCATTATCTTTTGTTGTTGTTTAGACCAGGGCACTTCGTATCAAAGGAGTTGTCGTGGGAACTTTGAAAGTGCTTATTCAATTGAAAATAGAAAGGGGTGATGCCCTTTTTAATAATCGAAAATGATTGGATGGCAACTAATCCTCCTTCCACTCCCACCCTCCCATTTTCCCATTATGTTTAAAAACTAAATGTTACCTTAAGATTAAATCAAAATGCACTGTGATAATGCTAATTCCCAATAAGGCATCTCAGCAGTATCCCAAGAACGACTGAGGGTATTATGTTCAAACTTTCGGGGCTACTTCTGCTCTTAAAATTTAACCAAATCAAAATAGCGTAAGTGTATCCAAGGTATCAAAGAAAGTAAACAGATTTTTTTGCGGATGGTATCAAGTTTTCTATTTCAGGTCAACTAGAGGAGGTATGAAACTAAATTAAACAGTACCATTTGTGTCCAGATTTTTAAAAGGGTGTATGTTGTTAAAAATTGTTGAAAATTTTTCTCCAGCATACAAATAGCAGGCCAAACTATAAAGTCTTAAAAAACGAAAAGATTTAAATATACTTTTCTTTTTCCCTGAAAAGACTATGTCAATATAAAACGAACAAAAATTAATTTAAAAAAAAAAATTCCACAAAATAAGTTTTTCAAAGAAAAGTAAAGAACTCCATTTAACAAAAAATGAGTAAAAATAAAATCAAATAATCTACGAAGTGTGAAACTACCACAAATCAGCATCGATAAATAAATGAAACCCAAAACAAACAGAAATTACAATAATTAACCAAGTCAAACTCAAAACGAGCAGAAATTAACATAAGTTGGTCGTAAAATCCCTATGCCTTCCCAAGCCCAGAACAAAATTTGCACTTTACTGAAAAATACAAATGAATGTGCATTGTCAATTTCGTATGTATATACTGAAATTTAGTAATTAAAATATTATATTATTGGATTTATCAAAGTTATAAAAGTAAAAACATTTATATTTTTTCAGTAATGTGCAATTAAAATAAATAACCGAGTCACACTCAAAACGAGCAGAAATTAACATAAGTTGGGTGCAAAACCCCTATGCCTTCCCAAGGCCAGAACAAAATTTGCACTTTACCGAAAAAATACAAATGAATGTGCATTGCCGGGCTTAATATACATATACTGATATTTAGTAATCAAAATGTTAAAATTATTTGATTTATTAAAGTTATAAAAGTAAAAACATTTATATTTTTTCAGTAAAGTGCAAATTGTGTTCTCGCCTTGGGAAGGCATAGGGATTTTGTGCCCAACTTATGTTAATTTCTGCTCGTTTTGAGTTTGACTTGGTTATTTATTTTAATTTCTGTTCGTTTTGGGTTTCATTTATTTAACGATGCTGATTTGTGGTATTTTCGAGCTTGGTAGATTATTTTATTTCATTTTTGCTCATTTTTTGTTTAATGGAGTTCATTACTTTTCTTTGAAAAACTTATTTTGTGGAAAAAGTTTTTAAATTAATTTCTGTTCGTTTTATATTGACATAGTCTTTTCAGGGGGAAAAAATAACACTTTAAATCTTTTCGTTTTTTTAAGAATTTATAGTTTGGCCTGCTATTTGTATGCTGGAGAAAAATTTTCAGCAATTTTTAACAACATGCACCATTTTAAAAATCTGGACACAAATAGTACTGTTTAACTTAGTTTCATACCTCCTCTAGCTTACCTGAAATGCGAAACTTGATACCATTCGCAAAAAAATCTGTTTACTTTCTTTGATAGCTTTGATACGCTTACACTATTTTGATTTGGTTAAATTTTAAGAGCAGAAGTAGCCTCGAAAGTTTGAACATAATACCCTCAGTCGTTCTTGGGATACTGCTGAGATGCGTTATTTGGAATTATCATTATCACAGTGCATTTTGATTTAATGTTAAGGCAACATTTAGTTTTTAAACATAATGGGCAAATGGGAGGGTGGGAGTGGGAGGGGGATTAGTTGCCCTCCAATCACTTTTGACTATTAATTAGGGCATAAGCCCTTTCTATTCTCAATCGAATGAGCCCCTTTCGAAGTTCCCACGACAACTCCTTTGATACGAAGTCCCCTGGTCTAAATAAAAACGCAAACAAAAAATATTACTAATCACTTTCGACTATTAAAAAGTGCACTAGCCCTTTGAATTTCAAATCGAATCAGCCCTTTTCTGAAGTTTCTACGACAACGTCTTCAATAAAAACCTTATATGCCCCCAGGGCTTAACTTAAAACCCTTGCCCTGAGGGTTGCGGGGGAGTGTCCTCCTCAAAAAGATATTTTCTATCTGGAGATCAGCTACGCTGACAAAATGCCTATCTCAAAATTTTGATTGGATGTGTTTGGGGGAACGATGGGCGTGAAGGGGGGGGGGCTAGTTGCCCTCCATTCACTTTCGACTATTAAAAAGGGCTCTAGCCCTTTGAATTTCCAATCGAATGAGCCTGTTTTGAAGTTTCTACGACAACAACTTCTATAAAAGCCTGATATGCCCCCAGGGCATAATTTAAAACCCTTACCCTGAGGGTTGTGGGGGAGTGTCCTCCTCAAAAACCTATTTTATACCTGGAAATCAACTACGTTGAACAAAATGGCTATCTCACAATTTTGATTGCATTTGTTTGGGGGAAAGATGGGCGTGGGGGGGGGCTAGTTGCCTTCCAATCCCTTCTGACTATTAAAAATGGAACTAGCCCTTTGAATTCCCAATCGAATGAGCCTTTTTTGAGGCTTCTACGACAACGCCTTCTATAAAAGCCTTATATGCCCCAAGGGCATAACTTAAAACCTTGCCCTGAGGGTTGTGGGGAAGTGAACTCCTCAAAATAAAATTTTCTAATTGGAAATCAGCTACGCTGAGCAAAATAGCTATGTCACAATTTTGATTGGATGTGTTTAGGAGAATAATGTGCTTGGGGGGGGGGGTAGTTGCCCTCCAATCACTTTCGACTATTAAAAAGGGCACTGGCCCTTTAAATTTACAATCGAATGAGCCTGTTTTGAATTTTGTATGACAACGCCTTCTATAAAAACCTTATATGCCCCCAGGGCATAACTTAAAACCCTTGCCCTGAGGGTTGTGGGGGAGTGTCCTCCTCAAAAACATATTTTCTATGTTGAAATCAGCTATGCTGAACAAAATGGCTATCTCACAATTTTGATTGGATGTGCTTGGGGGAATGATGGGGGAGAGGGGGGGCTAGTTGCCCTCCAGTCGCTTTCCATTTTTAAAAAGCACTATCCCTTTGAAATTCCAATCGAATGAGCCTGTTTTGAAGTTTCTATGACGACACCTTATATAAAAAACCTTATATTCCCCCAGGGCACAACTTAAAAACTTTGCCCTAAGGGTTGCGGGGGAGTGTCCTCCTCAAAAACATATTTTCTATCTGGAAATCAACTATCCTACGCTGAACAAAATGGCTATCTCAAAATTTTGATTGGAAGTGTTTTGGGGAATGGTGGGTGTGTGGGGGGGGGGGCTTGGTGCCCTCCGATCACTTTTGACTATTAAAAAGTGCACTAGCCCTTTGAATTTCCGATCGAATGAGCCTGTTTTGAAGTTTCTACGACAAAACCTTCTATAAAAGCCTTATATGCCCCAGGGCATAATCTAAACCCTTGCCCTGAGGGTTGTGGGGGAGTGTCCTCCTCAAAAACCTATTTTCTATCTGGAAATCAACTACGTTGAACAAAATGGCTATCTCACAATTTTGATTGCATTGTTTCGGGGGAAAGATGGGCGTGGGGGGATAGTTGCCTTCCAATCCCTTTCGACTATTAAAAAGGGAACTAGCCCCTTTAATTCCCAAACGAATGAGTCTTTTTTGAAGTTTCTACGACAACGCCTTCTATAAAAGCCTTATATGCCCCCAGGGCATAACTCAAAACCCTTGCCCTGAAGGTTGTGGGGGAGTGTCCTCCTCAAAAACACATTTTCTATCTTGAAATCAACTACGCTGAACAAAATGGCTATCTCAAAATTTTGATTTGATTTGTTTGGGGGAATGATGGACGTGGGGGGGGGCTAGTTGCCCTCCAATCACTTTTGACTATTAAAAAGGGCAGTAGCCCATTGAATTTCCAATCGAATGAGCTCGTTTTGAAGTTTCTACGACAACGCCTTCAATAAAAACCTTATATGCCCCCAGGGCATAACTCAAAACCCTTGCCCTGAGGGTTGTGGGGGAGTGTCCTCCTCAAAAACATATTTTCTATCTGGAAATCAACTACGCTTAGCAAAATGGCTATCTCACAATTTTGATTAAATGTGTTTGGGAGAATGATGGGCTAGGGGGGGGGGGCTAGTTGCCCTCCAATAACTTTCGACTATTAAAAAGGGCATTAGCCCTTTGAATTTCCAATCGAATGTTATTGTTTTGAAGTTTCTATGACAACGCCTTCTATAAAAACCTTATATGCCCCCAGGGCATAACTTAAAACCCTTGCCCTGAGGGTTGTGGGGGAGTCTCCCCCTCAAAAACATATTTTCCATCTGGAAATCAACTACGCTGAACAAAATGGCTATCTCACAATTTTGATTGGATGTATCTGGGGGAATGATGGGGGAGAGGCGGCGGAGGGGGGCTAGTTGCCCTCCAATCACCTTCGATTTTAAAAAAGCACTAGCCCTTTGAATTTCCAATCGAATGAGCCTGTTTTGAAGTTTCTAAGACGACGCCTATCTTCATTCTATAAAAACCTTGTATGCCCCCAGGGCATAACTTAAAAACTTTGCCCTGAGGGTTGCGGGGGAGTGTCCTCCTCAAAAATATATTTTCTATCTGGAAATCAAGTATCCTACCCTGAACAAATGGCTATCTCAAAATTTTCATTGGATGCGTTTTGGGGAATGATGGGTGTGGGGGGGGGCTTGGTGCCCTCCGATCACTTTTGACTATTAAAAAGTGCACTAGCCCTTTGAATTTCCAATCGAATGAGCCTGTTTTGAAGTTTCTACGACAACACCTTCTATAAAAGCCTTATATGCCCCAGGGCATAATCCAGGGGGAAAGATGGGCGTGGGGGGGGGGGCTAATTGCCTGCCAATCCCTTTCGAGTATTAAAAAGGAAACTAGCCCTTTGAATTTCCAATCGAATGAGCCTTTTTTGAAGTTTCTACCACAACGACTTCTATAAAAAAAAACTTATATACCCCTAGGGCATAACCTAAGACCCTTGCCCTGAGGGTTGTGGGGGAGTGTCCTCCTCAAAAACATATTTTCCATCTGGAAATCAACTACGCTAAACAAAATGGCTATCTCACAATTTCGATTGGATGTGTTTGGGGGAATGATGGGCGTGACGGGGGGGGCTAGTTGCCCTCCAATTACTTTCGACTATCAAAAAGGGCATTAGCCCCTTGAATGTCCAATCGAATGAGCCCGTTTTGAACTTTGTGCGACAAACGCCTTCAATAAAAACCTTATATGCCCCCAGGGCATAACTTAAAACCCTTGCCCTGAGGGTTGTGGGGGAGTGTCCTCCTCAAAAACATATTTTCCATCTGGAAATCAACTACGCTAAACAAAATGGCTATCTCACAATTTCGATTGGATGTTTTTTGGGGAAAGATGGGCGTGGGGGGGGGGCTAATTGCCTGCCAATCCCTTTCGAGTATTAAAAAGGGAACTAGCCCTTTGAATTTCCAATCGAATGAGCCTTTTTTGAAGTTTCTACCACAACGCCTTCTATAAAAAAAAACTTATATACCCCTAGGGCATAACCTAAAACCCTTGCCCTGAGGGTTTTGGGGGAGTGTCCTCCTCAAAAACATATTTTCTATCTGGAAATCAACTACGCTGAACAAAATGGCTATCTCAAAATTTTGATTGGATGTGTTTGGGGGAATGATGGGCGTCAGGGGGGGGGCTAGTTGCCCTCCAATTACTTTCGACTATCAAAAAGAGCATTAGCCCATTGAATGTCCAATCGAATGAGCCCGTTTTGAAGTTTTTACGACAACGCCTTCAATTAAAACCTTATATGCTCCCAGGGCATAACTTAAAACCCTTGCCCTGAGGGTTGTGGGGGAGTGTCCTCCTTAAAAACATATTTTCTATCTGGAAATCAACTTTGCTGAACAAAATGGCTATCAATTAATTTTGATTGGATGTGTTTGGGAGAATGATAGGCGTGGGGGGCCTAGTTGCCATCCAATCACTTTCGACTATTAAAAAAGGCACTAGCCCTTTGAATTTCCAATCGAATGAACCTGTTTTGAAGTTTCTATGACAACGCCTTCTATAAAAACCTTATATGCTCCCAGGGCATAACTTAAAACCCTTGCCCTGAGGGTTGTGGGGGAGTGTCCTCCTCAAAAACACACTTTCTATCTGGAAATCAACTTTGCTGAACAAAATGGCTATCTCAAAATTTTGATTGGATGTATTTGAGAGAATGATAGGCGTGGGGGGCCTAGTTGCCCTCCAATCACTTTCGACTATTAAAAAGGGCACTAGCCCTTTGAATTTCCAATCGAATGAACCTGTTTTGAAGTTTCTATGACAACGCCTTCTATAAAAACCTTATATGCCCCCAGGGCATAACTTAAAATCCTTGCCCTGAGGGTTGTGGGGGAGTGTCCTCCTCAAAAACACATTTTCTATCTGGAAATCAACTACGCTGAACAAAATAGCTATCTCAAAATTTCGATTGGATGTGTTTGGGGGAATTATTGGCGTGAGGGGGGGCTAGTTGCCCTCCAATCATTTTCGACTATTAAAAAGGGTACTAGAACTCGCGATTTCCAATCGAATGAACCCCTTTTGAAGTCTCTACGACGACTCTTCTATATGAAGTGCCCTGCTTTAAAGAAAAAAAAGTAAGCTTCCCTGGCAAATTCTACCGTAATATTATCTCCATACGTAAGATTGTGCATCCAAAGAGGAAGAAAGACAAATGAAAACAGTTCTTCTTCATAAAATAAATTCAGGTAATTCTTCATAATATCTGAAAATGAAAACAAATTCAGTTTATAATACCATTTGTCGAACCTACACGAGAAATGATCTTTTTTGAAATTTTGATTCATTTCTAAGTAATGACTAAATTTTCTATTTAGGTTCAGGTCAAATAACTCTCTAAGCCTAAAGACACATTTCTGTTGAGCTAGCAAATTTTCCCACAAGCATGTCGATATGCAAACCTGTCCGCTTAGTTAACCTTTCGCGTCGGAGCTACTTGCCTAGAGCTACTTTCTTAAGTGCTATGGTACTAAATTTGTTTTTTTTTCTTTTATAAAAAACGACACTGTGTTTTTTTCACTCTAAACTTATTTTTTCCTTCAATTCTTGTACGGATTTTTCGTTCAGTTCTTTAATAAGGGTTGAGGTGACTTATCTCCCCTAAATTGGAGGAGATTAAAAATTATATAAAAAAATAAGTTTTCAACTGAAACTAAGGAGCAACATTAAAACTTAAAACGAACAAAAATTATTACTTCATAGCCTATCTAACATATATCAATTAAGCTAGTGCAAATAAATCAACTGTTGGTATTTTCCTATGTTTGAAGGATTACAGAAAAATAGCGCTGTACTGAAAACACACAATCCAAGTATTAAAAACAAGAATATTGATTTAGGAGTCAAAATTAGGAACGTAGCCTCACGGCAACAAACTAATCTTTAAAAATTTGTATACTTTTACAGGAAATTTTTAGTTCTGAGCCTGTGACTTCAAGCAATTCAGTCTCCCATTTTGCATACAAGTCCAGCAAACATTGTCCGTCTCGCGTCAACCCAAAACTAATCCGACACAAATGAATGTGCATTGTCAGTTTAATATACATATACTGATATTTAGTAATCAAAATTTTAATATTGTTTGATTTATTAAAGTTATAAAAGTAAAAACATTTATATTTTTTTCAGTAAAGTGCAAATTATGTTCTGGCCTTGGGAAGGCATAGGGGTTTTGAGCCCAACTTATGTTAATTTCTGCTCTTTTTGAGTTTGACTCGGTCATTTATTGTAATTTCTGTTCGTTTTGGGTTTCATTTATTTATCGATGCTAATTTATGGTAGTTTCACGCTTGGTAGAATATTTGATTTTATTTTTGCTCATTTTTTGTTTAATGGAGTTCTTTACTTTTCTTTGAAAAACTTATTTTGTGGAAAAAGTTTTTTTTAATTAATTTCTGTTCGTTTTATATTGACATACTCTTTTCAGAGAAAAGAAAATAATACTTTAAATCTTTTCGTTTTTTTACGAATTTATAGTTTGGCCTGCTATTTGTATGCTGGAGAAAAATTTTCAGCAATTTTTAACAACATACATCCTCTTAAAAATCTGGACACAAAAAGTAGTGTTTAATTTAGTTTCATGCCTCGTCTAGTTGACCTGAAACAGAAAACTTGATACCATTCGCAAAAAAAATCTGTTTACTTTCTCTAATAGCTTGGATACACTTACGCTATTTTGATTTGGTTAAATTTTAAGAGCAGAAACAGGCCCGAAAGTTTGTAAATAATACCCTCAGTCGTTCTTGAGATTCTGCTGAGATGCCTTTATAGGGAATTAGCATTAACATAGTTTATTTTGATTTAATCTTATGGCAACATTTAGTTTTTAAACATAAAGCCAAATGGGATTGTGGGCGTGGGAGGGGGTTTAGTTTTCCTCCGATCACTTTCGACTATTAAAAAGGGCATCAGCCCTTTCTATTTTCAATCGAATGAGCCCCTTTCGAAGTTCCTACGACAACTCCTTCGCTACAAAGTGCCCTGGTCTAAACAACAAAAACAACAACAAAAGTAGAAGGCTATCTTATAGCCCCAGACGACACCCCTGCTACCACCTACAACTTTTTTTAACACCAAATATGGGTATAGAGTCATTAGGGAGAACACGTGGTTAATGGGGTCAATGACCTAAAGTCAGTCTTTAATCAAATTGTTTCCGGGCAAAGTTTAATAATGTCTGACAGGTACTGTCAATCATTAATCAAATTGTTTCCAGGCGAAGTTTAATAATGTCTGACAGGTGATGTCAAGATTGATTGATATGTCACGAAAGGGGAATTAATTTGTTGTTTCTAAGGGGAATTATTGATTCAAGAAAGTGGAATTAATTTCTTGTTTCTAAGGGGAATTGTTGATTCACGAAAGGGGAATTAATTGTTGTTTCTAAGGGGAATTATTGATTCAAGAAAGGGGAATTAATTTGTTGTTTCTAAGGGGAATTATTGATTCACGAAAGGGGAATTAATTGTTGTTTCTAAGGGGAATCATTGATTCAAGAAAGGGGAATTAATTTGATGTTTCTAAGGGGAAGGTGGGGAAGAGATATATTGATTGCGTAATTGAAGGGAGAGAATTCCCGAGAAATTGATTACATAATCGGTAGAACCCTATAAGGAGCTCGTGACGGGAATCCATTTATGGGCATAGAATGACGTAATCAACTAGGACAAATGGATTTCAGAGAAATTGATCACATAATCTATTGAACCCTATCAGAAGGTCATGACGGGAATCCATTTATGGGCATAGAATGACGTAATCAACTAGGACAAATGGAATTCTGAGAAATTGATTACACAATCGGTAGAACCCTATCAGAAGGTCATGACGGGAATTCATTTATGGGCATAGAATGACGTAATCGACTAAGACAATTGGATTTCTGAGAAATTGATTACATAATCGGTAGAACCCTATCAGGAGGTCATGACGGGAATTCATTTATGGGCATAGAATGACGTAATCGACTAAGACAAGCAAGTTACTTTCTTAATGTCCCTCCTAAACCCATTTCCCAACTGGAAGTACTTATCTTTTTCACTCACAACTATACTTTACAGCTTTTTGGATACCTCAACACCAAGAAATACTTTTCAAAGACCATTTCAGAGCAAGTTACTTTCTTAATGTCCCTCCTAAACCCATTTTGCAACTTGAAGTACTTATCTTTTTCACCCACAACTATACTTTACAGCTTTTTGGATACCTCAACACCAATAAATACTTTTCAAAAGGCTTTTCAGAGCAAGTTCCTTTCTTTATGTCCCTCCTAAACCCATTTTCCAACTTGAAGTACTTATCAATTTCACCCACACCTTAGTTATAGGTAAGAGTTTTAAGTTTTACCTTAGAGTCCTAGCTTAGAGTTTTTGTTAGAGTTCTAGTTTGGTTTAGTTTTAGTTAAAAGTTTAGAGTTTTTTAGCTTAGAGTCTTAGCTTAGAGTTTTTGTTAGTTCCAGTTTAGTTTAGTTTTAGTTAAGAGTTTAGAGTTTTTAGCTTAGAGTTCTAGCTTAGAGTTTTTGTTAGGGTTCTAGTTTGGTTTAGTTTTAGTTAAAAGTTTAGAGTTTTTTAGCTTAGAGTCTTAGCTTAGAGTTTTTGTTAGAGTTCTAGTTTAGTTTAGTTTTAGTTAAGAGTTTAGAGTCTTTAGCTTAGAGTCTTAGCTTAGAGTTTTATTCAGAGTTTTAGTTTAGTTTAGTTTTAGTTAAGAGATTAGAGTCTTAGCTTAGAGTTTTTGTTAGAGTTCTAGTTTAGTTAGTTTTAGTTAAGAGTTTGGTGTTTTACCTTAGAGTCTTAGCTTAGAGTTTTAGTTAGATTTCTAGTTTAGTTTAATTTTAGTTAAGAGTTTGACGTTTTATCTTTGAGTTTTTGTTAGGGTTCTAGTTTATTTTAGTTTTAGTTAATAGTTTAGAGTTTTAGTTTAGAGTCTTAGCTTAGAGTTTTTGTTAGAGTTGAAGTTTAGTTTAGTAATAATTAAGAGTTTAGAGTTTTAGCTTAGAGTCTTAGCTTAGAGTTTTTGTTAGAGTTCTAGTTTAGTTTAGATAAAGTTAAGAGTTTGGAGTTTTACCTTAGAGACTTAGCTTAGCGTTTTAGTTTAGTTTTAGTTAAGAGTTTAGAGTTTTTTAGCTTAGAATCTTAGCTTAGAGTTTTTGTTAGAGTTCTAGTTTAGTTTAATTTTAGTTAAGAGTTTGATTTTTCATCTTTGAGTTTCAGTTAGAGTTCTAGTTTAGTTTAATTTTAGTTAAGAGTTTGACATTTTATCTTTGAGTTTTTGTTAGAGTTCTAGTTTATTTTAGTTTTAGTTAATAGTTTAGAGTTTTAGCTTAGAGTCTTAGCTTAGAGTTTTTGTTAGAGTTGAAGTTTAGTTTAGTAATAATTAAGAGTTTAGAGTTTTAGCTTAGAGTCTTAGCTTAGACTTTTGTTAGAGTTCTAGTTTAGTTTAGATAAAGTTAAGAGTTTAGAGTTTTTGTTAGAGTTCTAGTTTGGTTTAGTTTTAGTTAAAAGTTTAGAGTTTTTCAGCTTAGAATCTTAGCTTAGAGTTTTTGTTAAAGTTCTAGTTTAGTTTTAGTTAAGAGTTTGATTTTTCACCTTTGAGTTTCAGTTAGAGTTCTAGTTTAGTTTAATTTTAGTTGAGAGTTTGGTGTCTTACCTTAGAGTCATAGCTTAGAATTTTACTTAAAGTTGTAGTTTGTTTAAGTTTTAGTTAAGAGTTTCGAGTTTTAGCTTAGAGTATTAGCTTAGAGTTTTTGTTAGAGTTTTAGTTTAGTTTTGTTTTAATTAAGAGTTTAGAGTCTTAGCTTAGAGTTTCTGTTAGATTTCTAGTTTAGTTTAGTTTTAGTTAAGAGTTTGGTGTTTTACCTTAGAGTCTTAGCTTAGAGTTTTAGTTAGAGTTCTAGTTTAGTTTAATTTTAGTTAAGAGTTCGACGTTTTATCTTTGAGTTTTTGTTAGAGTTCTAGTTTATTTTAGTTTTAGTTAATGGTTTAGAGTTTTAGCTTAGAGTCTTAGCTTAGAGTTTTTGTTAGAGTTCAAGTTTGGTTTAGTTTTAGTTAAGAGTTTAGAGTTTTAGCTTAGAGTCTTAGCTTAGAGTTTTTGTTAGAGTTCTAGTTTAGTTTAGATAAAGTTAAGAGTTTGGAGTTTTACCTCAGAGACTTAGCTTAGAGTTTTAGTTTAGTTTTAAGTAAGAGTTTAGAGTTTTTTAGCTTAAAATCTTAGCTTAGAGTTTTTGTTAGAGTTCTAGTTTAGTTTAATTTTAGTTAAGAGTTTGATTTTTCACCTTTGAGTTTCAGTTAGAGTTCTAGTTTAGTTTAGTTTTAGTTGAGAGTTTTGTGTCTTACCTTAGAGTCTTACCTTAGAGTTTTAGTTAGAGTTCTAGTTTAGTTTAGTTCTAGTTAAGAGTTTAGAATTTTAGCTTAGAGTCTTAGCTTAGAGTTTTTGTTAGAGTTCTAGTTTATTTTAGTTTTAGTTACGAATTTAGAGTTTTTAGCTTAGAGTCTTAGCTTAGAGTTTTTGTTGAAGTTCTAGTTTAGTTTTAGTCAATAGTTTAGTTTTAGCTTAGAGTCATAGCTTAGAGTTTTTGTTAGAGTTCGAGTTTAGTTTACATATAGTTAAGAGTTTGGAGTTTTACCTTAGAGACTTAGCTTAGAGTTTTAGTTTAGTTTTAGTTATGAGTTTAAAGTTTTTTAGCTTAGAGTCTTAGCTTAGAGTTTTTGTTAGAGTTCTAGTTTAGTTTAGTTTTAGTTAAGAGTTTGGTGTTTTACCTTAGAGTCTTAGCTTATAGTTTTAGTTAGAGTTCTAGTTTAGTTTAGTTTTAGTTAAGAGTTTAGAGTTTTTAGCTTAGAGTCTTAGCTTAGAGTTTTTTTAGAGTTCTAGTTTAGTTTAGTTTTAGTTAAGAGTTTGGTGTTTTACCTTAGAGTCATAGCTAAGAGTTTTTGTTAGAGTTCTAGTTTAGTTTAGTTTTAGTTATGAGTTTAGAATTTTTAGCTTAGAGTCTTAGCTTAGTTTCATTTAGAGTTCTAGTTTAGTTTAGTTTTAGTTAAGAGTTTAGAGTTTTACCATTGAGTCTTAGCTTAGTTAGAGTCTTTAGCTTAGAGTCTTAGCTTAGAGCTTTTGTTAGAGTTCTAGTTTAGTTTAGTTTTAATTAAGAGTTTAGAGTTTTAGCTTAGAGTCTTAGCTTAGAGTTTTAGTTAGAGTTGAAGTTTAGTTTAGTTACAGTTAAGAATTTAGAGTTTTAGCTTAGAATCATAGCTTAGAGTTTTACTTAAAGTTGTAGTTTAGTTAAGTTTTAAATAAGAGTTTCGAGTTTTAGCTTAGAGTCTTACCTTAGAGTTTTTGTTAGAGTTCTAGTTTAGTTTAGTTTTAGTTAAGAGTTTAGAGTTTTACCTTAAAGTCTTAGCTTAGAGTTTTAGTTAGAGTTCTAGTTTAGTTTAGTTATAGTTAAGAATTTAGAGTTTTAACATAGAGTTTTAACATAACGTAGAGTTTTAACATAGAGTTTTAACATGAGTTTTAACAGAGTTTACCATAACCATAGGTTAGATTAGATTAGAGCTTAGGTTTCTCCACGTTTAAGTTAGGTTAGATTAGCTTAGCTTATCATGAGCGCTCATGATAAGCTAACCTAATCTAACCTAACTTAAACGTGGAGAAACCTAACCTCTAGCCTAACCTAATCTAACCTATGGTTTTGGTATTTCTATGCAATTTTGTGGAATTTTGTGGTTATGCTAGTTTAGACTAAACTTCAACTCTAACTAAATCTCTAAGCTAAGATTCTAGGCTAAACCTCTAAGCTATAACTCTTAACTAAAACTAAACTAAACAATAACTCTAACTAAAACTCTAAGCTAAAACTATAAACTCTTAACTATAACTTAACTATACGAAACTTCAACCCTAACTAAAACTCTAATCTAAGACTTTAAGGTAAAACTCTTAACTAAAACTAAACTAGAACTCTAAACTCTAAGCTATGACTTTAAGGTAAAACTCTAAACTCTTAACTAAAACTAAACCAAGCTAGAACTCTAACTAAAACTCTAAGCTAAGACTCCAAGCTAAAACTCTAAACCCTTAACTATAACTAAACTAAACTTCAACTCTAAGTAAAACTCTAAGCTAAGACTCTATAGTAGAACTCTAAACTCTTAACTAAACTAAACTAGAACTTCAACAAAAACTCTAAGCTAAGACTCTAAGATAAAACTCTAAACTCTTAACTAAAACTATACTGAACTAGAACTCTAATTAAGACTCTAAGCTAAGACTCTAAGCTAAAAACTCTAAATTCTTAACTATGACTAAACTAAACTTCAACTTCAACAAAAACTCTAAGCTATGACTCTATGATAAAACTCTAAACTCTTAACTAAACTAAACTAAAACTCTAACAAAAACTCTAAACTACGACTCTAAGCTAAAAACTCCAAATTCTTAACTATAACTAAAATAAACTAGAACTCTAACAAAAACTCTAGGCTAAGACTCTAAGCTAAATTTCTAAACTCTTAACTAAAACTAAACTAAACTAAAACTCTAACAAAAACTCTAAGTTAAGACTCTAAGCTAAAACTAAACTCTTAACTAAAACTAAACTAGACTAGAGCTTCAACAAAAACTCTAAGCTAAGACTCTAAGCTAAAAACTCAAAACTTTTAACTAAAACTTAACTAAACTAGAACTCTAACAAAAACTCTAAGCTAAGACTCTAAGCTGAGACTCTAAGCTAAAAAACTCTAAACTCTTAACTAAAACTAAACTAAACTAAAACTCTAAGCTATGACTCTAAGGTAAAACACCAAACTCTTAACTAAAACTAAACTAAACTAGAACTCTAACAAAAACTCTAAGCTAAAACTCTAAGCTAAAAATCTCTAAACTCTTAACTAAAACTAAACTTATCTAAAACTCTAAGCTAAGTCTCGAGGGTAAAACTCCAAACACTTAACTATATCTAAACTAAACTAGAACTCTAACAAAAACTCTAAGCTAGGACTCTAAGCTAAAACTCTAAAATCTTAACTATTACTAAACTAAACTTTAACTCTAACAAAAACTCTAAGCTAAGACTCTAAGCTAAAACTCTAAACTCTTAACTAAAACTAAACTAAACTAGAACTTCAACAAAAACTCTAAGCTAAGACTCTAAGCTAAAAACTCTAAACTCTTAACTAAAACTAAAATAAACTAGAACTCTAACAAAAACTCTAGGCTAAGACTCTAAGCTAAATTTCTAAACTCTTAACTAAAACTAAACTAAACTAGAACTCTAACTAAAACTCTAAGCTAAGACTCTATGGTAAAACACCAAACTCTTAACTAAAAGTAAAATAAACTAGAACTCTAACTGAAACTCAAAGGTAAAACATCAAACTCTTAACTAAAATTAAACTAAACTAGAACTCTAACAAAAACTCTAAGCTAAGACTCTAAGGTAAAACTCTAAACTCTTAACTAAAACTAAACTAAACTTGGACTCTAACAAAAACTCTAATCTAAGACTCAGCTAAAACACGAAACTCTTAACTAAAACTTAACCAAACTAGAACTTTAAGTAAAACTCTAAGCTATGACTCTAAGCTAAAACTCTAAATTCTTAACTGTAACTAAACTAAACTTTAACTCTAACTAAAACTCTAAGCTAAGACTCAATGGTAAAACTCTAAACTCTTAACTAAAACTAAACTAAACTAGAACTCTAAATGAAACTAAGCTAAGACTCTAAGCTAAAAACTCTAAACTCTTAACTAAAACTAAACTAAACTAGAACTCTAATTAAAACTCTAAGTGTAAGCTAAAACTCTAAACTAAAACTAAACTAAACTAGAACTTTAACAAAAACTCTAAACTAAGACTCTAAGCTAAAAATACTAAACTCTTAACTAAAACTAAACTAAAACTCTAACAAAAACTCTGAGCTGAGACACTAAGCTAAAACTCTAAACTCTTAAGTAAAACTAAACTAAACTAAAACTATAAGCTAAGACTCTAAGCTAAAACTCCAAACTCTTAACTGTAACTAAACTAAACTAGAACTCTAACAAAAACTCTAAGTTAAGACTCTAAGCTAAAACTCTAAACTCTTAACTAAAACTAAACTAAAGTAGAACTCTAACAAAAACACTAAGCTATGACTCTAAGCTAAAACTCTAAACTCTTAACTAAAACTAAACTAAACTAGAACTCTAATTAAAACTCTAAGTCTAAGGTAAAACCCTAAACTCCTAACTATTACTAAACTAAAATAGAATTCTAAGACAAACTATAAGCTAAGACTCTAAGCTAAAACTCGAAACTCTTAACTAGAAGTAAACAAAACTAGAACACTAACAGAAACTCTAAGCTACGAGGGCTGCTATATATATTTCCGGCCTAATAATGAAAATACGCATATTAATCAACGAAAATTGTTTTATTGTTTTTCAAAATATTCTCCATCAAGATTTATACACTTTGCATGCGCTCAAACCAATTTTCAAAGCACTTTTTCCACTCCGATTGAGACACCTCCAAAACATGGTATTTGAATGCTTCAACAGCATCTTCTGGCGACGAAAATCGTTGTCCACGCATTTTTTTCTTGATGTGTGGGAATAAAAAGAAGTCATTGGGTGCCAAGTCAGGGCTGTACGGCGGATGACCCATCAATTCGACGTTTTGGTCGGTCAAAAAGGCGCTGGTTTGAGCCGATGTGTGAGAGCTCGCATTGTCATGGTGCAGAATGATGCGTCTTCTCTTGTTCGTTTTTCGAATTTCTCCGAAGACTTCAGACAAACAAATGGTGGTTTACCACTCAGAATTGACCGTCCTACGTTGCTCAAGCGGAACAGTCGCCACATGACCAGTTTTGCCGAAGAAACAGGCGACCATTTGCTTCGAAGTGCTTCTTCCACGAACAACTTTCGTTGGATTTGGCTCATCTTGGAAGACCCACACGGTCGATTGCTGTTTTGTTTCGGGCTCATACGCATAGATCCATGATTCGTCACCTGTGACGATCTTATAAACGTCTTTTGAAGCACCGCGATCGTATTTTTTGAGCATTTCTTTACACCAATCCACACGAGCCTTCTTTTGAGCGATTGTCAAATTGTGCGGGATCCAACGAGAACAAACTTTTTTTACGGCCAGGTGTTCATGCAATATCGAATGTATGCTGGTAGGAGAAATGCCTAGGCATGCCTCTATCTCACGGTATGTCACATGACGGTCTTGCATTATCAGTTCACGTACGGCATCAATGTTTTCTGGCAAAACGGCTGTTTTTGGACGACCTTCACGGAATTCGTCTTTGAGCGAGCGTCGGCCACGATTGAATTCGTTGTACCAGTTTTTCACAGTGCTGTAGGATGGTGCTTCGTCGCCATACAAAGATTTAAGTTCATCGATGCACTCTTGTCGTAATAATCCACGTCGAAAGTTGTGAAAAATGATCGCACGAAAATGTTCACGAGTTAATTCCATTTTTTTGCCACATTGATTTTTTCAAGACCCTGTAAAAGAAAAAACAATTGTCGTTAGTCAAAAAGTTCTGAGTACATTTATGCTACAAAAGTTCAAACTTTCCAATGGAAATGTCAGATTGCACCTGGCAATCTGCACCTGGCTCTGCACCTGGCTATAACTTTACTAAACTATAACTTTAACCAAAACTCTAAGCTATGACTCTAAGCTAAAACTCTAAATTCTTAACTGTAACTAAACTAAACTAGAACTCTAACTAAAACTCTAAGCTAAGACTTTAAAGTAAAACTCTAAACTCTTAACTAAAACTAAACTAAACTAGAACTCTAACAAAAACTCTAAGGTAAGACTCTAAGCTAAAACTCGAAACTCTTATTTAAAACTTAACTAAACTACAACTTTAAGTAAAACTCTAAGCTATGATTCTAAGCTAAAACTCTAAATTCTTAACTGTAACTAAACTAAACTTCAACTCTAACTAAAACTCTAAGCTAAGGCTCTATGTTAAAACTCTAAACTCTTAACTAAAACTAAACTAAACTAGAACTCTAACTAAAACTCTAAGCTAAGACTCTAAGCTAAAAACTCTAAACTCTTAATTAAAACTAAACTAAACTAGAACTCTAACAAAAACTCTAAGCTAAGACTCTAAGCTAAAAAACTCTAAACTCTTAACTAAAACTAAACTAAAACTCTAAGCTAAGTCTCTAAGGTAAAACTCCACACTCCAAACTAAACTAGAACTTCAACAAAAAACAATAAGCTAAGACTCTAAGCTAAAACTCTAAACTCTTAACTAAAACTAAACTAAACTAGAACTCTAACAAAAACTCTAAGCTAAGACTCTAAGCTAAAAACTCTAAACTCTTAACTAAAACTAAACTAAACTAAAACTCTAACTAAAACTCTAAGCTAAGACTCTAAGGTAAAACACCAAACTCTTAACTAAAACTAAACTAAACTAGAACTCTAACAAAAACTCTAAGTTAAGACTCTAAGCTAAAAAACTCTAAACTCTTAACTAAAACTAAACTAAAACTCTAATGTAAGTCTCTAAGGTAAAACTCCAAACTCTTAACTATATCTAAACTAAACTAGAACTCTAACAAAAACTCTAAGCTAAGACTCTAAGCTAAAATTCTAAACTCTTAACTAAAACTAAACTAAACTAGAACTCTAACAAAAACTCTAAGCTATGACTCTAAGGTAAAACACCAAACTCTTAACTAAAACTAAACTAAACTAGGACTCTAACAAAAACTCTAAGCTAAGACTCTAAGCTAAAAAACTTTAAACTCATAACTAAAACTAAACTAAAACTCTAAGCTAAGTCTCTAAGGTAAAACTCCAAACTCTTAACTATATGTAAACTAAGCTCGAACTCTAACAAAAACTCTAAGCTAAGACTCTAAGCTAAAACTCTAAACTCTTAACTATTACTAAACTAAACTTCAACTCTAACAAAAACTCTAAGCTATGACTCTAAGCTAAAACTAAACTATTAACTAAAACTAACTAAACTAGAACTTCAACAAAAACTCTAAGCTAAGACTCTAAGCAAAAAACTCTAAATTCGTAACTAAAACTAAAATAGACTAGAACTCTAACAAAAACTCTAAGCTAAGACTCTAAGCTAAAATTCTAAACTCTTAACTAGAACTAAACTAAACTAGAACTCTAACTAAAACTCTAAGCTAAGACTCTAAGGTAAGACACCAAACTCTCAACTTAAACTAAACTAAACTAGAACTCTAACTGAAACGCAAAGGTGAAAAATCAAACTCTTAACTAAAATTAAACTAAACTAGAATTCTAACAAAAACTCTAAGCTAAGATTCTAAGCTAAAAAACTCTAAACTCTTACTTAAAACTAAACTAAAACTCTAAGCTAAGTCTCTAAGGTAAAACTCCAAACTCTTAACTTTATCTAAACTAAATTAGAACTCTAACAAAAACTCTAAGCTAAGACTCTAAGCTAAAACTCTAAACTCTTAATTATTACTAAACTAAACTTCAACTCTAACAAAAACTCTAAGCTAAGACTCTAAGCTAAAACTCTAAACCATTAACTAAAACTAAAATAAACTAGAACTCTAAAAAAACTCAAAGATAAAACGTCAAACTCTTAACTAAAATTAAACTAAACTAGAACTCTAACTAAAACTCTAAGCTAAGACTCTAAGGTAAAACACTAAACTCTTAATTAAAACTAAACTAAACTAGAACTCTAACAGAAACTCTAAGCTAAGACTCTAAACTCTTAATTAAAACTAAACTAAACTAGAACTCTAACAAAAACTCTAAGCTAAGACTCTAAGCTAAAACTCTAAACTCTTAACTAAAACTAAACTAAACTAGAACTCTAACAAAAACTCTAAGGTAAGACTCTAAGCTAAAACTCGAAACTCTTATTTAAAACTTAACTAAACTACAACTTTAAGTAAAACTCTAAGCTATGATTCTAAGCTAAAACTCTAAATTCTTAACTGTAACTAAACTAAACTTCAACTCTAACTAAAACTCTAAGCTAAGGCTCTATGTTAAAACTCTAAACTCTTAACTAAAACTAAACTAAACTAGAACTCTAACTAAAACTCTAAGCTAAGACTCTAAGCTAAAAACTCTAAACTCTTAATTAAAACTAAACTAAACTAGAACTCTAACAAAAACTCTAAGCTAAGACTCTAAGCTAAAAAACTCTAAACTCTTAACTAAAACTAAACTAAAACTCTAAGCTAAGTCTCTAAGGTAAAACTCCACACTCCAAACTAAACTAGAACTTCAACAAAAACAATAAGCTAAGACTCTAAGCTAAAACTCTAAACTCTTAACTAAAACTAAACTAAACTAGAACTCTAACAAAAACTCTAAGCTAAGACTCTAAGCTAAAAACTCTAAACTCTTAACTAAAACTAAACTAAACTAAAACTCTAACTAAAACTCTAAGCTATGACTCTAAGGTAAAACACCAAACTCTTAACTAAAACTAAACTAAACTAGAACTCTAACAAAAACTCTAAGCTAAGACTCTAAGCTAAAAACTCTAAACTCTTAACTAAAACTAAACTAAAACTCTAATGTAAGTCTCTAAGGTAAAACTCCAAACTCTTAACTATATCTAAACTAAACTAGAACTTTAACAAAAACTCTAAGCTAAGACTCTAAGCTAAAATTCTAAACTCTTAACTAAAACTAAACTAAACTAGAACTCTAACAAAAACTCTAAGCTATGACTCTAAGGTAAAACACCAAACTCTTAACTAAAACTAAACTAAACTAGAACTCTAACAAAAACTCTAAGCTAAGACTCTAAGCTAAAAAACTTTAAACTCATAACTAAAACTAAACTAAAACTCTAAGCTAAGTCTCTAAGGTAAAACTCCAAACTCTTAACTATATGTAAACTAAGCTCGAACTCTAACAAAAACTCTAAGCTAAGACTCTAAGCTAAAACTCTAAACTCTTAACTATTACTAAACTAAACTTCAACTCTAACAAAAACTCTAAGCTATGACTCTAAGCTAAAACTAAACTATTAACTAAAACTAACTAAACTAGAACTTCAACAAAAACTCTAAGCTAAGACTCTAAGCAAAAAACTCTAAATTCGTAACTAAAACTAAAATAGACTAGAACTCTAACAAAAACTCTAAGCTAAGACTCTAAGCTAAAACTCTAAACTCTTAACTAAAACTAAACTAAACTAGAACTCTAACTAAAACTCTAAGCTAAGACTCTAAGGTAAGACACCAAACTCTCAACTTAAACTAAACTAAACTAGAACTCTAACTGAAACGCAAAGGTGAAAAATCAAACTCTTAACTAAAATTAAACTAAACTAGAATTCTAACAAAAACTCTAAGCTAAGATTCTAAGCTAAAAAACTCTAAACTCTTAATTAAAACTAAACTAAAACTCTAAGCTAAGTCTCTAAGGTAAAACTCCAAACTCTTAACTTTATCTAAACTAAATTAGAACTCTAACAAAAACTCTAAGCTAAGACTCTAAGCTAAAACTCTAAACTCTTAATTATTACTAAACTAAACTTCAACTCTAACAAAAACTCTAAGCTAAGACTCTAAGCTAAAACTCTAAACCATTAACTAAAACTAAAATAAACTAGAACTCTAAAAAAAACTCAAAGATAAAACGTCGAACTCTTAACTAAAATTAAACTAAACTAGAACTCTAACTAAAACTCTAAGCTAAGACTCTAAGGTAAAACACTAAACTCTTAATTAAAACTAAACTAAACTAGAACTCTAACAAAAACTCTAAGCTAAGACTCTAAACTCTTAATTAAAACGAAACTAAACTAAAACTCTAACAAAAACTCTAAGCTAATACTCTAAGCTAAAACTCGAAACTCTTAACTAAAACTTAAACAAACTAAAACTTTAAGTAAAATTCTAAGCTATGACTCTAAGGTAAGACACCAAACTCTCAACTAAAATTAAACTAAACTAGAACTCTAACTGAAACTCAAAGGTGAAAAATCAAACTCTTAACTAAAACTAAAGTAGAACTTTAACAAAAACTCTAAGCTAAGATTCTAAGCTGAAAAACTCTAAACTTTTAACTAAAACTAAACCAAACTAGAACTCTAACAAAAACTCTAAACTCTTAACTTTATCTAAACTAAACTAGAACTCTAACAAAAGTCTAAGCTAAGACTCTAAGCTAAAACTCTAAGCTCTTAATTATTACTAAACTAAACTTCAACTCTAACAAAAACTCTAAGCTAAGACTCTAAGCTAAAACTCTAAACTATTAACTAAAACTAAAATAAACTAGAACTCTAACAAAAACTCAAAGATAAAACGTCAAACTCTTAACTAAAATTAAACTAAACTAGAACTCTAACTGAAACTCAAAGGTGAAAAATCAAACTCTTAACTAAAATTAAACTAAACTAGAACTCTAACAAAAACTCTAAGCTAAGATTCTAAGCTAAAAAACTCTTAACTCTTAACTAAAACTAAACTAAAACTCTAAGCTAAGTCTCTAAGGTAAAACTCCAAACTCTTAACTTTATCTAAACTAAACTAGAACTCTAACAAAAACTCTAAGCTAAGACTCTAAGCTAAAACTCTAAACTCTTAATTATTACTAAACTAAACTTCAACTCTAACAAAAACTCTAAGCTAAGACTCTAAGCTAAAACTCTAAACTATTAACTAAAACTAAAATAAACTAGAACTCTAACAAAAACTCAAAGATAAAACGTCAAACTCTTAACTAAAATTAAACTAAACTAGAACTCTAACTGAAACTCAAAGCTAAGACTCTAAGGTAAAACACCAAACTCTTAACTAAAACTAAACTAAACTAGAACTCTAACAAAAACTCTAAGCTATGACTCTAAGGTAACCAAAGATAAAAAGATTTTATCAAAGATAAAACGTCAAACTCTTAACTAAAATTAAACTAAACTAGAACTCTAACTGAAACTCAAAGGTGAAAAATCAAACTCTTAACTAAAATCAAACTAAACTAGAACTCTAACAAAAACTCTAAGCTAAGATTCTAAGCTAAAACTCTAAACTATTAACTAAAACTAAAATAAACTAGAACTCTAACAAAAACTCAAAGATAAAACGTCAAACTCTTAACTAAAATTAAACTAAACTAGAAATCTAACTAAAACTCTAAGCTAAGACTCTAAGGTAAAACACCAAACTCTTAACTAAAACTAAACTAAACTAGAACTCTAACAAAAACTCTAAGCTAAGACTCTAAGGTAACACACCAAACTCTTAACTAAAACTAAACCAAACTAGACATCTAAAAAAAACTCTAAGCTAAGACTCTAAGCTAAAAACTCTAAACTCTTAACTAAAACTAAACTAAACTAGAACTCTAACTAAAACTCTAAGCTAAGACTCTAAGGTAAAACACCAAACTCTTAACTAAAACTAAACTAAACTAGAACTCTAACAAAAAATCTAAGCTAAGACTCTAAGCTAAAAAACTCTAAACTCATAACTAAAACTAAACTAAAACTCTAAGCTAAGTCTCTAAGGTAAAACTCCAAACTCTTAACTATATGTAAACTAAACTCGAACTCTAACAAAAACTCTAAGCTAAGACTCTAAGCTAAAACTCTAAACTCTTAACTATTACTAAACTAAACTTCAACTCTAACAAAACTCTAAGCTATGACTCTAAGCTAAAACTAAACTATTAACTAAAACTACACTAAACTAGAACTTCAACAAAAACTCTAAGCTAAGACTCTAAGCTAAAAACTCTAAATTCGTAACTAAAACTAAAATAAACTAGAACTCTAACAAAAACTCTAAGCTAAGACTCTAAGCTAAAATTCTAAACTCTTAACTAGAACTAAACTAAACTAGAACTCTAACTAAAACTCTAAGCTAAGACTCTAAGGTAAAACACCAAACTCTTAACTAAAACTAAACTAAACTAGAACTCTAACTGAAATTCAAAGGTGAAAAATCAAACTCTTAACTGAAATTAAACTAAACTAGAACTCTAACAAAAACTCTAAGCTAAGAATTTAAGCTAAAAAACTCTAAACTCTTAACTAAAACTAAACTAAAACTCTAAGCTAAGTCTCTAAGGTAAAACTCTAAACTCTTAATTATTACTAAACTAAACTTCAACTCTAACAAAAACTCTAAGCTAAGACTCTAAGCTAAAACTCTAAACCATTAACTAAAACTAAAATAAACTAGAACTCTAAAAAAAACTCAAAGATAAAACGTCAAACTCTTAACTAAAATTAAACTAAACTAGAACTCTAACTAAAACTCTAAGCTAAGACTCTAAGGTAAAACACCAAACTCTTAACTAAAACTAAACTAAACTAGAACTCTAACAAAAACTCGAAGCTAAGACTCTAAGCTAAAACTCTAAACTCTTAATTATTACTAAACTAAACTTCAACTCTAACAAAAACTCTAAGCTAAGACTCTAAGCTAAAACTCTAAACCATTAACTAAAACTAAAATAAACTAGAACTCTAACAAAAACTCAAAGATAAAACCTCAAACTCTTAACTAAAATTAAACTAAACTAGAACTCTAACTAAAACTCTAAGCTAAGACTCTAAGGTAAAACACCAAACTCTTAACTAAAACTAAACTAAACTAGAACTCTAACAGAAACTCTAAGCTAAGACCTTAAATTCTTAACTAAAACTAAACTAAACTAAAACTCTAACAAAAACTCTAAGCTAATACTCTAAGCTAAAATTCGAAACTCTTAACTAAAACTTAAACAAACTACAACTTTAAGTAAAATTCTAAGCTATGACTCTAAGGTAAGACACCAAACTCTCAACTAAAACTAAACTAAACTAGAACTCTAACTGAAATTCAAAGGTGAAAAATCAAACTCTTAACTAAAACTAAACTAAACTAGAACTCTAACAAAAACTCTAAACTCTCAACTTTATCTAAACTAAACTAGAACTCTAACAAAAACTCTAAGCTAAGACTCTAAGCTAAAACTCTAAACTCTTAATTATTACTAAACTAAACTTCAACTCTAACAAAAACTCTAAGCTAAGACTCTAAGCTAAAACTCTAAACTATTAACTAAAACTAAAATAAACTAGAACTCTAACAAAAACTCAAAGATAAAACGTCAAACTCTTTACAAAAATTAAACTAAACTAGAACTCTAACTGAAACTCAAAGGTGAAAAATCAAACTCTTAACTAAAATTAAACTAAACTAGAACTCTAGCAAAAACTCTAAGCTAAGATTCTAAGCTAAAAAAAAACTCTAAACTCTTAACTAAAACTAAACTAAAACTCTAAGCTAAGTCTCTAAGGTAAAACTCCAAACTCTTAACTTTATCTAAACTAAACTAGAACTCTAACAAAAACTCTAAGCTAAGACTCTAAGCTAAAACTCTAAACTCTTAATTATTACTAAACTAAACTTCAACTCTAACAAAAACTCTAAGCTAAGACTCTAAGCTAAAACTCTAAACTATTAACTAAAACTAAAATAAACTAGAACCCTAACAAAAACTCGAAGATAAAACGTCAAACTCTTAACTAAAATTAAACTAAACTAGAACTCTAACTAAAACTCTAAGCTAAGACTCTAAGGTAAAACACCAAACTCTTAACTAAAACTAACTAAACTAGAACTCTAACAAAAACTCTAAGCTAAGACTCTAATCTCTTAACTAAAACTAAACTAAACTAAAACTCTGAATAAAACTCTAAGCTAAGACTCTAAGCTAAGAACTCTAAACTCTTAACTAAAACTAAACTAAACTAGAACTCTAACAAAAACTCTAAGCTAAGACTCTAAGCTAAAAAACTCTAAACTTTTAACTAAAACTAAACCAAACTAGAACTCTAACAAAAACTCTAAGCTAGGACTCTAAGCTAAAAACTCTAAACTCTTAACTAAAACTAAACTAAACTGGAACTAACAAAAACTCTAAGCTAAGACTCTACGCTAAAAAACTCTAAACTTTTAACTAAAACTAAACCAAACTAGAACTCTAACTAAAACTCTAAGCTAGGACTCTAAGGTAAAACTTAAAACTCTTACCTATAACTAAGGTGTGGGTGAAAAAGATAAGTACTTCAAGTTGGAAAATGGGTTTAGGAGGGACATAAAGAAAGGAACTTGCTCTGAAAAGCCTTTTGAAAAGTATTTCTTGGTGTTGATGTATCCAAAAAGCTGTAAAGTATAGTTGTGGGTGAAAAAGATAAGTACTTCAAGTTGCAAAATGGGTTTAGGAGGGACATTAAGAAAGTAACTTGCTCTGAAAAGGTCTTTGAAAAGTATTTCTTGGTGTTGAGGTATCCAAAAAGCTGTAAAGTATAGTTGTGAGTGAAAAAGATAAGTACTTCAAGTTGGAAAATGGGTTTAGGAGGGACATTAAGAAAGTAACTTGCTTGTCTTAGTCGATTACGTCATTCTATGCCCATAAATGAATTCCCGTCATGATCTTCTGATAGGGTTCTACCGATTATGTAATCAATTTCGCAGAAATCCATTTGTCCTAGTTGTTTACGTCATTCTATGCCCATAAATGGATTCCTGTCACGAGCTCCTTATAGGGTTCTACCGATTATGTAATCAATTTCTCGGGAATTCTCTCCCTTCAATTACGCAATCAATATATCTCTTCCCCACCTTCCCCTTAGAAACATCAAATTAATTCCCCTTTCTTGAATCAATAATTCCCCTTAGAACAACAATTAATTCCCCTTTCGTGAATCAATAATTCCCCTTAGAAACAACGAATTAATTCCACTTTCTTGAATCAATAATTCCCCTTAGAAACAACAAATTAATTCCCCTTTCGTGACATATCAATCAATCTTGACATCACCTGTCAGACATCATTAAACTTTGCCTGGAAACAATTTGATTAATGATTGACAGTACCTGTCAAACATTATTAAACTTTGCCCGGAAACAATTTGATTAATGACTGACTTTAGGTCATTGACCACATTAACCATGTGTTCTCCCTAATGACTCTATACCCATATTTGGTGTTAAAAAAAGTTGTAGGTGGCAGCAGGGGTGTCGTCTGGGGCTATAAGATAGCTTTCTACTAACAAAAAAATAATACGTTATACCCACATCGATCTTTACTATAAAAATGTCAAGCCTTCCAATCACTTTCAATTATTAAAAAGGGCACTAGGCCTATCGATTTCCGATCGATTGAGCCCTTTTGAGTTTCTACGACAACACTTCTTATAAACACCTTATATGCCCCAGGGCATAAATTACAACCCTTATCCTAAGGGCTGTGAGGGTGGATTTCATCCTCTAAGACCTAATTTCCAGAACTTTCAACTGCGTTAAACAAAATGGCTATCTCAAAATTTTGATTGGACGTGTCTGGAAAAATCTGGGCGTGAGAGGGGCGTTAGTCTTTCTTCAATCACTTTCAAGTATTAAAAAGCCCTTGCAATTTCCAATCAAATGAGCCCTTTTGAAGTTTTTACGAAAACACTTCCGATAAAAACCTTATATGCCCCCAGGGGATAACTTACAATCCTCGCCCTGAGGAATGGGGGTTGTCATCCTCAAATACGTAATTTCCAGAACTTTCTACTACGTTGAACAAAATGACTATCTGAAAATTTTGATTGGATGTGTTTGGGGGAATGGTGGGCATGAGAGGGGGGATAGTTACCCTCCAATCACTTTCAACTATTAAAAAGGGCACTAGCCCTCTCAATTTCCAATTGAATGAGCCCCTTTTGAAGTTTTTACGACAACACTATCATTAAAAACCTTATATGCCCCCAGGGCATAACTTACAACCTTTGCTCTGGGGACTCTGAGGGGCTTGTCATCCTTAAATACATAATTTCCAGAACTTGGGGAATGAAATGGTGGATGTGGAATTACTTAATTACTCTCCACTCACTTTCGACTATTAAAAAGGGCAATTTCAATTCCCAATCAAATGAGCCCCTTTTGAAAAATCTGCTAAAACTTTCTATATAAACCTTACATGCCCCCAGGGAATAACTTAAAACCCTTGCACTGAGGGCTCTGATGGGGTTATCATCCTAAAAGACCTAATTTCCAGAACTTTCGACTACGTTGAACAAAATGGATATCTCAAAGATATCCATTTTTTTAGCGCTAGCCCTCTCAGTTTCCAATTGAATGAGCCCTTTTGGGGGCTCATCTCTAAATTGCCATCTCTAAATTTTGACTGAATGTGTTTGGGGAAATGATGGGCGTGAAATTACTTAACTACTCTCTACTCACTTTCGACTATTAAAAAGGGCAATTTCAATTTCCAATCAAATGAGACCCTTTTGAAATTTCTACAACAACTTTCTATATAAACCTTACATAACCCCAGGGCATAACATACAACCCTTGCACTGAGGGCTCTGATGGGGCTATCCTCCTAAAAGACCTAATTTCCAGAACTTTCGACTACGTTGAACAAAATGGATATCTCAAAATTTTGATTGGATGTGTTTGGGGAAATGTTGGGCGTGAGAGGGGGGCAATTTGCCCTTCAATCACTTTCGACTACTAAAAGGGTACTAGCTCTTTGAATTTTCAATTGAAAGAGCCCTTTTTGATGTTTTTACAACATCGCTTTCTATAAGAACCTTATATGTTCCCAGGGCATAACTTACAACCCTTGCCCTTAGGGTTGTGGGGGGGGATGGCTTGTCATCCTTAAAGACCTAATTTCCAAAACTTTCAACAGCGTTGAATCAAATGGATATCTAAAAATTTTGATTAGCTCTGTTTGGGGAAAAGGTGGGTGTGAGAGGGGGGTTATTTGCCCTCAAATCACTTTCGAGTATTAAAAAGGGTACTATCCCTTTGAATTTCTAATCGAATTAGCCCTTTTTCAAGTTTCTACGACAAAAATTTCAATAAAAACCATATATGCCCCCAGGGCATAACTTATAACCCTTGCCCTGAAAACTGTGGGGGGAGTGTCCTGCTCAAAGGAATATTTTCCTGAACTTTAAACTGCGTGGAACAAAATGGATATCTAAAAATTTTGATTGGATATGTTTGGGAAAATGGTGGGCGTGGAAGGGGTGTTAGTTGCCTTCCAATCACTTTCGACTATAAAAAAGAGCACTAGCAATTTGAATTTCCAATCGAATGAGCCCTTTTTGAAATTTCTACGACGACGCGTTCTATAAAAACTTTATATGCCCCCAGGGCATAACTTACAACCCTTGCCCTGATGGCTGTGGGGGAGTGTCCTCCTCAAAACCATAATTTCTATCTGGAAATCCACAACACTGAACAAAATGGTTATCCAAAATTTTTTATTGGATGTGTTTGGGGAAAACGGGGACAACAGAGGGGGGCTAGTTGCCCTCAAATCACTTTCGACTATAATAAAGGGCACTAGACTTTTGAATTTACAATCGACCCTTTTTCAAGTTTCTACGACAAAGATTTCAATAAAAACTTATATACCCCCAGGGCATAACTTATAATCCTTGCCCAGAAGCCTGTGGGAGGAGTGTCCTGCTCAAAGGTATAATTTCCTGAACTTTAACTGCGTGGAACAAAATGGCTATCTAAAAATTTTGATTGGATGTGTTTGGGGAAAAGGTGGGCGTGAGAGGGGGGTTAGTTGCCCTCCAATTACTTTCGACTATTAAAAAGGGCACTAGCCATTTCAATATCTAATCGAATGAGCCCCTTTTGAAGCTTCTACGGCAATGCATTCTATAAAAACTTTATTTGCCCCCAGGGTATAACTTACAACCCTTTTCCTGAGGGCTGTGAGGGGGTTTGTCATCCTCAAAGACCTAATTTACAGAAATTACAAATACGTTGAATAAAATGGCTATCTCAAAATTTTGATTGGATGTGTTTGGGGAAAAGGTGGGCGTGAGAGGGGGGTTAGTTGCCCTCCAATCACTTTCAACTATTAAAAAGGGCACTAGCCCTTTGAATTTCCAATCAAATGCCTTTTTTGCAGTTTCTACGACAACGCCTTCTATAAAAAGCTTAGATGCCCCCAGGGCAAAACTTAAAACCCTTGCCCTGAAGGCTTAGGGGGAGTGTCCTCCTGAAAAAAATAATTTCTAACTGGAAATCCTTTACGCTGAAAAAATGGCTATCTCAAAATTTTGATTGGATGTGTTTGGGGGAATGATGGGCGTGGGGGTGGGGGTAGGTAAGGTTACCCTCCAATCACTTTCGACTATTAAAACGGGCACTAGCCCTTTGAATTTCCAATCGAATGAGCCTTTTTTGATGTTTCTACGACAACGCCTTCTATAAAAAGCTTAGATGCCCCCAGGGCAAAACTTAAAACCCTTGCCCTGAAGGCTTAGGGGGAGTGTCCTCCTGAAAAACATAATTTCTATCTGGAAATGAACTACCTTAAACAAAATGGCTATCTCAAAAATTTTGATTGGATGTGTTTCGGGAAATGGTGGGCGTGGAAGGGGTGTTAATTGCCTTCCAATCACTTTCGACTATTAAAAAGGGCACAAGCCATTCCAATTTCCAATTGAATGAGCGCTTTTAGAAGTTTCTAAGACAACTTATTCGATACCAAGTGCAAATAATAAATGATACATTGTGCCAACATCGTTAATATTTGCCCTCAAGGCATAACTTAAAACCCTTGCCCCGAGGGTTGTAGTAGGGAGGCCTCAGAAGGCACTGGAAGCACAAATGTGCTGCCATCTATAATTGAGTCCAACGGTACCTAACCACATAGACAATGTATTGATCCACAAGAGGGGAACTATATTTCTGATAAATTGATGTGCAAAATCGGCGGGGAATTATTGATCCACGAAAGGGGAATTAAGAAACATTATGGCTTCTTTGATCTTTAGGTCTGAGAGATATCAGGTCTTTAGTGACAGAGATAAATTAATATTCTATTTTTTTAATATGGTTGCTCAGGTCTTTAGGTCTGGGAGATAAATTAATATTCTGTCGAAGCCTTAATAGTGTAGCTAGGAACACCTATGAGATGAAGAGATTAATGCGGGAAATGGTTTCATGGGAATTTCAAATATGACAGCGCAGAGATACCAAAACAAAGGAACACGCAGAAATTACTTTAGGGGGTTATTTGGCCGAAACCATTTGAGACATTTTAGAAGATAATTTAGGCGAAACAGTTTGAGACATTTTAGAAGACGACTCTAGAAGATTATTTAGAAGATGATTTGAGATGAAACTCCGGGGTCGTTATAATACACAAGCTCCATTTGAACAGTATTGTAAGGTCCCCTTCCCCAACCCAAAAGGGCCCCGTTACCCCACCACCAAAGGGCCCCCCGGGCCCCCAAAGCCCACCCAGGCCTCCAAAGGATCCTCCGGTGCCCCCAAAGGACCCCCAGTGCCCCCAAAGGGTTCCCGATGCCCCCAAGGGCTCCCGGCAGCCCCAAAGGGTCCCCCGGTCCCTCCATTCCTCCCTCCCTCCTTTTTTTTAATTTTTTCGGACTGAATTTTTTAGACTTAGAAATTATCCAACATTTTTCCGGTTTTTTCTTTAACCTATTGGCATAGAGTTTTAGGCTTAGCTTAGTTTTATTTAGAGTTGAAGTTTAGTTTAGTTATAGTTAAGAGTTTAAAGTTTTACCTTAGAGTCTTCGCTTAGAGTTTTAGTTAGAGTTCTAGTTTAGTTTTAGTTAAGCGTTTTAGCTTAGAGTTTTAGCCTAGAGTCTTAGCTTAGAGTTTTAGCCTAGAGTCTTAGCTTAGAGTCTTAGCTTAGAGTTGAAGTTTATTTTAGTTATAGTTAAGAGTTGAGAGTTTTAGCCTAGAGTCTTAGCTTAGAGTTTAGTTAGAGTTGAAGTTTAGTTTAGCTATAGTTAAGAGTTTGGAGTTTTAGCTTTGAGTCTTAGCTTAGAGTTTTAGTTGGAGTTGAAGTTTAGTTTAGATATAGTTGAGAGTTTAGAGTTTTAGCTTAGAGTTTTAGTTAAAGTTGTAGTTTAGTTAAGTTTTAGTTAAGAGTTTAGAGTCTTAGCCTAGAGTCTTAGCTTAGTGTCTTAGCTTAGAGTTTTTGTTGAAGTTCTAGTTTAGTTTAGTTTTAGTTAAGAGTTTAGAGTTTTACCTTAGAGTCTTAGCTTAGAGTTTTAGTTAGAGTTGAAGTTTAGTTTAGTTATAGTTAAGAATTTAGAGTTTTAGCTTAGAGTCATAGCTTAGAGTTTTAGTTAAAGTCGTGGTTTAGTTAAGTTTTAGTTAAGAGTTTGGAGTTTTACCTTAGAGTCTTAGCTTAGAGTTTTAGTTAGAGTTGAAGTTTACTTTAGTTTTAGTTAAGAGTTTAGAGTTTTAGCTTAGAGTCTTAGCTTAGAGTTTTTGTTGAAGTTCTAGTTTAGTTTAGTTTTAGTTAAGAGTTTAGAGTTTTAGCTTAGAGTCTTAGGTAGTAATAGTTAAGAGTTTTAGCTTAGAGTCTTAGCTTAGAGTTTTTGTTAGACTTCTAGTTTAGTTTAGTGTTAGTTAAGAGTTTAGAGTTTTACCTTAGAGTCTTAGCTTAGAGTTTTAGTTAGAGTTGAAGTTTAGTTTAGTTATAGTTAAGAATTTAGAGTTTTAGCTTAGAGTCATAGCTTAGAGTTTTAGTTAAAGTTGCAGTTTAGTTAATTTTTAGTTAGGAGTTTAGAGTTTTAGCCTAGAGTCTTAGCATAGAGCTTTAGTTAGAGTTGAAGTTTACTTTAGTTTTAGTTAAGAGTTTAGAGTTTTAGCTTAGAGTCTTAGCTTAGAGATTTTGTTAGAGTTCTAGTTTAGTTTAGTTTTAGTTAAGAGTTTAGAGTTTTACCTCAGTGTCTTAGCTTAGAAATTAGTTAGAGTTCTAGTTTAGTTTAGGTATAGTTAAGAGTTTAGAGTTTTAGCTTGGAGTCATAGCTTAGAGTTTTAGTTAGAGTTGAAGTTTAGTTTAGTTTAGTTTTACTTTATAGTTTTAGCTTAGAGTCTTAGCTTAGAGTTTTAGTTAGAGTTGAAGTTTAGTTTAGTTAAAGTTAAGAGTTTAGAGTTTTAGCCTAGTCTTTATTTAGAGTTTTAGTTAGAGTTCTAGTTTAGTTTAGTTTTAGTTAAGAGTTTAGAGTTGTAGCCTAGAGTCTTAGCTTAGAGTTTTAGTTAGAGTTGAAGTTTAGTTTAGTTATAATTAAGAGTTTAGAGTTTTAGCTTAGAGTCTTAGCTTAGAGTTTTAGTTAGAGTTGAAGTTTAGTTTAGTTATAGTTAAGAGTTGAGAGTTTTAGCCTAGAGTCTTAGCTTAGAGTTTAGTTAGAGTTGAAGTTTAGTTTAGCCATAGTTAAGACTTTCGAGTTTTAGCTTTGAGTCTTAGCTTAAAGTTTTAGATAGAATTGAAGTTTAGTTTAGTTATAGTTAAGAGTTTTAGCTTAGAGTCATAGCTTTTTTTAATTTTTTCGGACTGAATTTTTTAGACTTAGAAATTATCCAACATTTTTCCGGTTTTTTCTTTAACCCATTGGCAGAGAGTTTTAGGCTTAGCTTAGTTTTATTTAGAGTTGAAGTTTAGTTTAGTTATAGTTAAGAGTTTAAAGTTTTACCTTAGAGTCTTCGCTTAGAGTTTTAGTTAGAGTTCTAGTTTAGTTTTAGTTAAGCGTTTTAGCTTAGAGTTTTAGCCTAGAGTCTTAGCTTAGAGTTTTAGCTTAGAGTCTTAGCTTAGAGTTTTAGTTAGAGTTGAAGTTTAGTTTAGTTATAGTTAAGAGTTGAGAGTTTTAGCCTAGAGTCTTAGCTTAGAGTTTAGTTAGAGTTGAAGTTTAGTTTAGCTATAGTTAAGAGTTTGGAGTTTTAGCTTTGAGTCTTAGCTTCGAGTTTTAGTTGGAGTTGAAGTTTAGTTTAGGTAGAGTCTTAGCTTAGAGTCTTAGCTTAGAGTTTTTGTTGAAGTTCTAGTTTAGTTTAGTTTTAGTTAAGAGTTTAGAGTTTTACCTTAGAGTCTTAGCTTAGAGTTTTAGTTAGAGTTGAAGTTTAGTTTAGTTATAGTTAAGAATTTAGAGTTTTAGCTTAGAGTCATAGCTTAGAGTTTTAGTTAAAGTCGTGGTTTAGTTAAGTTTTAGTTAAGAGTTTGGAGTTTTACCTTAGAGTCTTAGCTTAGAGTTTTAGTTAGAGTTGAAGTTTACTTTAGTTTTAGTTAAGAGTTTAGAGTTTTAGCTTAGAGTCTTAGCTTAGAGTTTTTGTTGAAGTTCTAGTTTAGTTTAGTTTTAGTTAAGAGTTTAGAGTTTTAGCTTAGAGTCTTAGCTTAGAGTTTTTGTTAGACTTCTAGTTTAGTTTATTTTTAGTTAAGAGTTTAGAGTTTTACCTTAGAGTCTTAGCTGAGAGTTTTAGTTAGAGTTGAAGCTTAGTTTAGTTATAGTTAAGAATTTAGAGTTTTAGCTTAGAATCATAGCTTAGAGTTTTAGTTAAAGTTGCAGTTTAGTTAAGTTTTAGTTAAGAGTTTAGAGTTTTAGCCTAGAGTCTTAGCTTAGAGCTTTAGTTAGAGTTGAGGTTTAGTTTAGTTATAGTTAAAAGTTTAGAGTTTTTAGCTTAGAGTCTTAGCTTAGAGTTTTTGTTAGAGTTCTAGTTTAGTTTAGTTTTAGTTAAGAGTTTAGAGTTTTACCTTAGAGTCTTAGCTTAGAAATTAGTTAGAGTTCTAGTTTAGTTTAGGTATAGTTAAGAGTTTAGAGTTTTAGCTTAGAGTCATAGCTTAGAGTTTTAGTTAGAGTTGACGTTTAGTTTAGTTTAGTTTTACTTTATAGTTTTAGCTTAGAGTCTTAGCTTAGAGTTTTAGTTAGAGTTGAAGTTTAGTTTAGTTAAAGTTAAGAGTTTAGAGTTTTAGCCTAGTCTTTGCTTAGAGTTTTAGTTAGAGTTCTAGTTTAGTTTAGTTTTAGTTAAGAGTTTAGAGTTTTAGCCTAGAGTCTTAGCTTAGAGTTTTTGTTAGAGTTCTAGTTTAGTTTAGTTTTAGTTAAGAGTTTAGAATTTTAGCTTAGAGTCTTAGCTTAGAGTTTTGTTGAAGTTCTAGTTTAGTTTAGTTTTAGTTAAGAGTTTAGAGCTTTAGCTTAGAGTGTTAGCTTAGAGTTTTTGTTGAAGTTCTAGTTTAGTTTAGTTTTAGTTAAGAGTTTAGAGTTTTAGCTTAGAGTCTTAGCTTAGAGTTTTAGTTAGAGTTGAAGTTTAGTTTAGTTTTAGTTAAGAGTTCAGACTTTTGGCTTAGAGTCTTAGCTTAGAGTTTTTGTTAGAGTTCTAGTTTAGTTTAGTTTTAGTTAAGAGTTTAGAGTTTTACCTTAGAGTCTTAGCTTAAAGTTTTAGATAGAATTGAAGTTTAGTTTAGTTATAGCTAAGAGTTTTAGCTTAGAGTCATAGCTTAGAGTTTTTGTTAGAGTTCTAGTTTAGTTTAGTTTTAGTTTTACCTTAGAGTCTTAGCTTAGAGTTTTAGTTAGAGTTGAAGTTTAGTTATAGTTAAGGGTTTAGAGTTTTAGCTTGGAGTCTTAGCTTAGAGTTTTAGTTAGAGTTCTAGTTAGTTTAGTTTTAGTTAAGAGTTTTAGCTTTTAGTCTTAGCTTAGAGTTTTAGTTAGAGTTGAAGTTTACTTTAGTTTTAGTTAAGAGTTTAGAGTTTTAGCTTAGAGTGTTAGCTTAGAGTTTTTGTTGAAGTTCTAGTTTAGTTTAGTTTTAGTTAAGAGTTTAGAGGTTTAGCTTAGAGTTTTAGCTTAGAGTTTTAGTTAGAGTGGAAATTTAGTTTAGTAATAGTTAAGAGTTTGGAGTTTTAGCTTAGAGTTTTTGTTAGAGTTCTAGTTTAGTTTAGTTTTAGTTAAGATCTTAGAGTTTTACCTTAGAGTCTTCGCTTAGAGTTTTAGTTAGAGTTGAAGTTTAGTTTAGTTAAGATTTAGAGTTTTAGCTTAGAGTCTTAGCTTAGAGTTTTTGTTAGAGTTCTAGTTTAGTTTAGTTTTAGTTAAGAGCTTAGTCTTAGCTTAGAGTTTAAGTTAGAGTTGAAGTTTAGTTTAGTTATAGTTAAGAGTTTAGAGTTTTAGCTTAGAGTCATATCTTAGAGTTATAGTTAAAGTTGTAGTTTAGTTAAGTTTTAGTTAAGAGTTTAGAGTTTTAGCCTAGAGTCTTAGCTTAGAACTTTAGTTAGAGTTGAAGTTTAGATTAGTTATAGTTAAGAGTTTAAAGTTTTTAGCTTAGAGTCTTAAGTTAGAGTTTTTGTTAGAGTTCTAGTTTAGCTTAGTTTTATTTCAGAGCTTAGAGTTTTACCTTAGAGTTTAGTTAGAGTTCCAGTTTAGTTATAGTTAAGAGTTTAGAGTTTTAGCTTAGAGTCATAGCTTAGAGTTTTAGTTAGAGTTGAAGTTCAGTTTAGTTTTACTTTATAGTCTTAGCTGAGAGTCTTAGCTTGGATTTTTAGTTATAGTTGAAGTTTATTTTAGTTATAGTTAAGAGTTTAGAGTTCTAGCCTAGAGTCTTAGCTTAGAGTTTTAGTTAGAGTTCTAGTTTAGTTTAGTTTAGTTTTAGTTAAGAGTTTAGAGTTTTAGCCTAGAGTCTTAGCTTAGAGTTTTTTTCTAGAGTTCTAGTTTAGTTTAGTTTAGTTAAGAGTTTAGAGATTTAGCCTAGAGTCTTAGCTTGAAGCTTTAGTTAGAGTTGAAGTTTAGTTTAGTTATAGTTAAAAGTTTAGAGTTTTTAGCTTAAAGTCTTAGCTTAGATTTTTTGTTATAGTTCTAGTTTAGTTTAGTTTTAATTAAGAGTTTAGAGTTTTACCTTAGAGTCTTAGCTTAGAAATTAGTTAGAGTTCTAGTTAAGAGTTTAGAGTTTTAGCTTAGAGTTTTAGTTAGAGTTGAAGTTTAGTTTAGTTTAGTTTTACTTTATAGTTTTAGCTAGGAGTTTTAGTTAGAGTTGAAGTTTAGTTTAGTTAAAATAAAGAGTTTAGAGTTTTAGCCTAGTCTTTACTTAGAGTTTTAGTTAGAGTTTTAGTTTAGTTTAGCTTTAGTTAAGAGTTTTAGCTTAGAGTCTTAGCTTAGAGTTTTAGTTAGAGTTGAAGTTTACTTTAGTTTTAGTTAAGAGTTTAGAGTTTTAGCTTAGAGTGTTAGCTTAGAGTTTTTGTTGAAGTTCTAGTTTAGTTTAGTTTTAGTTAAGAGTTTAGAGTTTTAGCTTAGAGTCTTAGCTTAGAGTTTTAGTTAGAGTTGAAGTTTAGTTTAGTAATAGTTAAGAGTTCAGACTTTTGGCTTAGAGTCTTAGCTTAGAGTTTTTGTTAGAGTTCTAGTTTAGTTTAGTTTTAGTTAAGAGTTTAGAGTTTTACCTTAGAGTCTTAGCTTAGAGTTTTAGTTAGAGTTGAAGTTTAGTTTAGTTATAGTTAAGAATTTAGAGTTTTAGCTTAGAGTCATAGCTTAGAGTTTTAGTTAAAGTTGTAGTTTAGTTAAGTTTTAGTTAAGAGTTTAGAGTTTTAGCCTAGAGTCTTAGCTTAGAGTTTTAGTTAGAGTTCTAGTTTAGTTTTAGTTAAGAGTTTAGAGTTTTAGCCTAGAGTCTTAGCTTAGAGTTTTTGTTAGAGTTCTAGTTTAGTTTAGTTTTAGTTAAGAGTTTAGAGTTTTAGCTTAGAGTCTTAGCTTAGAGTTTTAGTTAGAGTTGAAGTTTAGTTATAGTTAAGAGTTTAGAGTTTTAGTTACAGTTGAAGTTTAGTTTAGTTATAGTTAAGAGTTGAGAGTTTTAGCCTAGAGTCTTAGCTTAGAGTTTAGTTAGAGTTGAAGTTTAGTTTAGCTATAGTTAAGAGTTTAGAGTTTTTGTTAGAGTTCTAGTTTAGTTAAGTTTTAATTTAGAGTTTTACCTTAGAGTCTTAGCTTAGAGTTTTAGTTAGTGTTGAAGTTTAGTTTAGTTATAGTTCAGGGTTTAGAGTTTTAGCTTGGAGTTTTAGCTTAGAGTTTTAGTTAGAGTTCTAGTTTAGTTTAGTTTTAGTTAAGAGTTTTAGCTTAGAGTCTTAGCTCAGAGTTTTAGTTAGAGTTGAAGTTTACTGTAGTTTTAGTTAAGAGTTTAGAGTTTTAGCTTAGAGTCTTAGCTTAGAGTTTTGTTGAAGTTCTAGTTTAGTTTAGTTTTAGTTAAGAATTTAGAGTTTTAGCTTAGAGTCTTAGCTTAGAGTTTTAGTTAGAGTTGAAGTTTAGTTTAGTAATAGTTAAGAGTTTAGAGTTTTAGCTTAGAGTCTTAGCTTAGAGTTTTTGTTAGAGTTCTAGTTTAGTTTAGTTTTAGTTAAGAGTTTAGAGTTTTACCTTAGAGTCTTAGCTTAGAGTTGAAGTTAGAGTTGAAGTTTAGTTTAGTTATAGTTAAGAATTTAGAGCTTTAGCTTAGAGTCAGAGCTTAGAGTTTTAGTTAAAGTTGTAGTTTAGTTAAGTTTTAGTTAATAGTTTAGAGTTTTAGCCTAGAGTCTTACCTTAGAGCTTTAGTTAGAGTTGAAGTTTAGTTTAGTTATAGTTAATAGTTTAGAGTTTTTACCTTAGAGTCTTAGCTTAGAGTTTTTGTTAGAGTTCTAGTTTTGTTTAGTTTTAGTTAAGAGCTTAGAGTTTTACCTTAGAGTCTTAGCTTAGAGTTTGTGTTAGAGTTCTAGTTTAGTTTAGTTATAGTTAAGAGTTGAAGTTTAGTTTAGTTTTACTTTATAGTTTTAGCTTAAAGTCTTAGCTTAGAGTTTTAGTTAGAGTTGAAGTTTAGTTTAGTTATAGTTAAGAGTTTTAGCCTAGAGTCTTAGCTTAGAGTTTTAGTTAGAGTTGAAGTTTAGTTTAGTTTTAGTTAAGAGTTTAGAGTTTTAGCTTAAAGTCTTAGCTTAGAGTTTTTGTTAGAGTTCTAGTTTAGTTTAGTTTTAGTTAAGAGTTTAGAATTTTAGCTTAGAGTCTTAGCTTAGAGTTTTGTTGAAGTTCTAGTTTAGTTTAGTTTTAGTTAAGAGTTTAGAGCTTTAGCTTAGAGTGTTAGCTTAGAGTTTTTGTTGAAGTTCTAGTTTAGTTTAGTTTTAGTTAAGAGTTTAGAGTTTTAGCTTAGAGTCTTAGCTTAGAGTTTTAGTTAGAGTTGAAGTTTAGTTTAGTAATAGTTAAGAGTTCAGACTTTTGGCTTAGAGTCTTAGCTTAGAGTTTTTGTTAGAGTTCTAGTTTAGTTTAGTTTTAGTTAAGAGTTTAGAGTTTTACCTTAGAGTCTTAGCTTAGAGTTTTAGTTAGAGTTGAAGTTTAGTTTAGTTATAGTTAAGAATTTAGAGTTTTAGCTTAGAGTCATAGCTTAGAGTTTTAGTTAAAGTTGTAGTTTAGTTAAGTTTTAGTTAAGAGTTTAGAGTTTTAGCCTAGAGTCTTAGCTTAGAGTTTTAGTTAGAGTTCTAGTTTAGTTTTAGTTAAGAGTTTAGAGTTTTAGCCTAGAGTCTTAGCTTAGAGTTTTTGTTAGAGTTCTAGTTTAGTTTAGTTTTAGTTAAGAGTTTAGAATTTTAGCTTAGAGTCTTAGCTTAGAGTTTTAGTTAGAGTTGAAGTTTAGTTATAGTTAAGAGTTTAGAGTTTTAGTTACAGTTGAAGTTTAGTTTAGTTATAGTTAAGAGTTGAGAGTTTTAGCCTAGAGTCTTAGCTTAGAGTTTAGTTAGAGTTGAAGTTTAGTTTAGCTATAGTTAAGAGTTTAGAGTTTTTGTTAGAGTTCTAGTTTAGTTTAGTTTTAGTTTAGAGTTTTACCTTAGAGTCTTAGCTTAGAGTTTTAGTTAGTGTTGAAGTTTAGTTTAGTTATAGTTCAGGGTTTAGAGTTTTAGCTTGGAGTTTTACCTTAGAGTCTTAGCTTAGAGTTTTAGTTAGAGTTGAAGTTTAGTTTAGTTATAGTTAAGAATTTAGAGTTTTAGCTTAGAGTCATAGCTTAGAGTTTTAGTTAAAGTTGTAGTTTAGTTAAGTTTTAGTTAAGAGTTTAGAGTTTTAGCCTAGAGTCTTAGCTTAGAGTTTTAGTTAGAGTTCTAGTTTAGTTTTAGTTAAGAGTTTAGAGTTTTAGCCTAGAGTCTTAGCTTAGAGTTTTTGTTAGAGTTCTAGTTTAGTTTAGTTTTAGTTAAGAGTTTAGAATTTTAGCTTAGAGTCTTAGCTTAGAGTTTTAGTTAGAGTTGAAGTTTAGTTATAGTTAAGAGTTTAGAGTTTTAGTTACAGTTGAAGTTTAGTTTAGTTATAGTTAAGAGTTGAGAGTTTTAGCCTAGAGTCTTAGCTTAGAGTTTAGTTAGAGTTGAAGTTTAGTTTAGCTATAGTTAAGAGTTTAGAGTTTTTGTTAGAGTTCTAGTTTAGTTTAGTTTTAGTTTAGAGTTTTACCTTAGAGTCTTAGCTTAGAGTTTTAGTTAGTGTTGAAGTTTAGTTTAGTTATAGTTCAGGGTTTAGAGTTTTAGCTTGGAGTTTTACCTTAGAGTCTTAGCTTAGAGTTTTAGTTAGAGTTGAAGTTTAGTTTAGTTATAGTTAAGAATTTAGAGTTTTAGCTTAGAGTCATAGCTTAGAGTTTTAGTTAAAGTTGTAGTTTAGTTAAGTTTTAGTTAAGAGTTTAGAGTTTTAGCCTAGAGTCTTAGCTTAGAGTTTTAGTTAGAGTTCTAGTTTAGTTTTAGTTAAGAGTTTAGAGTTTTAGCCTAGAGTCTTAGCTTAGAGTTTTTGTTAGAGTTCTAGTTTAGTTTAGTTTTAGTTAAGAGTTTAGAATTTTAGCTTAGAGTCTTAGCTTAGAGTTTTAGTTAGAGTTGAAGTTTAGTTATAGTTAAGAGTTTAGAGTTTTAGTTACAGTTGAAGTTTAGTTTAGTTATAGTTAAGAGTTGAGAGTTTTAGCCTAGAGTCTTAGCTTAGAGTTTAGTTAGAGTTGAAGTTTAGTTTAGCTATAGTTAAGAGTTTAGAGTTTTTGTTAGAGTTCTAGTTTAGTTTAGTTTTAGTTTAGAGTTTTACCTTAGAGTCTTAGCTTAGAGTTTTAGTTAGTGTTGAAGTTTAGTTTAGTTATAGTTCAGGGTTTAGAGTTTTAGCTTGGAGTTTTAGCTTAGAGTTTTAGTTAGAGTTCTAGTTTAGTTTAGTTTTAGTTAAGGGTTTTAGCTTAGAGTCTTAGCTCAGAGTTTTAGTTACAGTTGAAGTTTACTGTAGTTTTAGTTAAGAGTTTAGAGTTTTAGCTTAGAGTCTTAGCTTAGAGTTTTGTTGAAGTTCTAGTTTAGTTTAGTTTTAGTTAAGAATTTAGAGTTTTAGCTTAGAGTCTTAGCTTAGAGTTTTAGTTAGAGTTGAAGTTTAGTTTAGTAATAGTTAAGAGTTGAGAGTTTTAGCTTAGAGTCTTAGCTTAGAGTTTTTGTTAGAGTTCTAGTTTAGTTTAGTTTTAGTTAAGAGTTTAGAGTTTTACCTTAGAGTCTTAGCTTAGAGTTTTAGTTAGAGTTGAAGTTTAGTTTAGTTATAGTTAAGAATTTAGAGCTTTAGCTTAGAGTCAGAGCTTAGAGTTTTAGTTAAAGTTGTAGTTTAGTTAAGTTTTAGTTAATAGTTTAGAGTTTTAGCCTAGAGTCTTACCTTAGAGCTTTAGTTAGAGTTGAAGTTTAGTTTAGTTATAGTTAATAGTTTAGAGTTTTTACCTTAGAGTCTTAGCTTAGAGTTTTTGTTAGAGTTCTAGTTTTGTTTAGTTTTAGTTAAGAGCTTAGAGTTTTACCTTAGAGTCTTAGCTTAGAGTTTGGTTAGAGTTCTAGTTTAGTTTAGTTATAGTTAAGAGTTGAAGTTTAGTTTAGTTTTACTTTATAGTTTTAGCTTAGAGTCTTAGCTTAGAGTTTTAGTTAGAGTTGAAGTTTAGTTTAGTTATAGTTAAGAGTTTTAGCCTAGAGTCTTAGCTTAGAGTTTTAGTTAGAGTTCTAGTTTAGTTTAGTTTTAGTTAAGAGTTTAGAGTTTTAGCCTAGAGTCTTAGCTTAAAGTTTTTGTTAGAGTTCTAGTTTAGTTTAGTTTTAGTTAAGAGTTTAGAATTTTAGCTTAGAGTCTTAGCTTAGAGTTTTGTTGAAGTTCTAGTTTAGTTTAGTTTTAGTTAAGAGTTTAGAGCTTTAGCTTAGAGTCTTAGCTTAGAGTTTTTGTTGAAGTTCTAGTTTAGTTTAGTTTTAGTTAAGAGTTTAGAGTTTTAGCTTAGAGTCTTAGCTTAGAGTTTTAGTTAGAGTTGAAGTTTAGTTTAGTAATAGTTAAGAGTTCAGACTTTTGGCTTAGAGTCTTAGCTTAGAGTTTTTGCTAGAGTTCTAGTTTAGTTTAGTTTTAGTTAAGAGTTTAGAGTTTTACCTTAGAGTCTTAGCTTAGAGTTTTAGTTAGAGTTGAAGTTTAGTTTAGTTATAGTTAAGAATTTAGAGTTTTAGCTTAGAGTCATAGCTTAGAGTTTTAGTTAAAGTTGTAGTTTAGTTAAGTTTTAGTTAAGAGTTTAGAGTTTTAGCCTAGAGTCTTAGCTTAGAGTTTTAGTTAGAGTTCTAGTTTAGTTTTAGTTAAGAGTTTAGAGTTTTAGCCTAGAGTCTTAGCTTAGAGTTTTTGTTAGAGTTCTAGTTTAGTTTAGTTTTAGTTAAGAGTTTTGAATTTTAGCTTAGAGTCTTAGCTTAGAGTTTTAGTTAGAGTTGAAGTTTAGTTATAGTTAAGAGTTTAGAGTTTTAGTTACAGTTGAAGTTTAGTTTAGTTATAGTTAAGAGTTGAGAGTTTTAGCCTAGAGTCTTAGCTTAGAGTTTAGTTAGAGTTGAAGTTTAGTTTAGCTATAGTTAAGAGTTTAGAGTTTTTGTTAGAGTTCTAGTTTAGTTTAGTTTTAGTTTAGAGTTTTACCTTAGAGTCTTAGCTTAGAGTTTTAGTTAGTGTTGAAGTTTAGTTTAGTTATAGTTCAGGGTTTAGAGTTTTAGCTTGGAGTTTTAGCTTAGAGTTTTAGTTAGAGTTCTAGTTTAGTTTAGTTTTAGTTAAGGGTTTTAGCTTAGAGTCTTAGCTCAGAGTTTTAGTTAGAGTTGAAGTTTACTGTAGTTTTAGTTAAGAGTTTAGAGTTTTAGCTTAGAGTCTTAGCTTAGAGTTTTGTTGAAGTTCTAGTTTAGTTTAGTTTTAGTTAAGAATTTAGAGTTTTAGCTTAGAGTCTTAGCTTAGAGTTTTAGTTAGAGTTGAAGTTTAGTTTAGTAATAGTTAAGAGTTGAGAGTTTTAGCTTAGAGTCTTAGCTTAGAGTTTTTGTTAGAGTTCTAGTTTAGTTTAGTTTTAGTTAAGAGTTTAGAGTTTTACCTTAGAGTCTTAGCTTAGAGTTTTAGTTAGAGTTGAAGTTTAGTTTAGTTATAGTTAAGAATTTAGAGCTTTAGCTTAGAGTCAGAGCTTAGAGTTTTAGTTAAAGTTGTAGTTTAGTTAAGTTTTAGTTAATAGTTTAGAGTTTTAGCCTAGAGTCTTACCTTAGAGCTTTAGTTAGAGTTGAAGTTTAGTTTAGTTATAGTTAATAGTTTAGAGTTTTTACCTTAGAGTCTTATCTTAGAGTTTTTGTTAGAGTTCTAGTTTTGTTTAGTTTTAGTTAAGAGCTTAGAGTTTTACCTTAGAGTCTTAGCTTAGAGTTTGGTTAGAGTTCTAGTTTAGTTTAGTTATAGTTAAGAGTTGAAGTTTAGTTTAGTTTTATTTTATAGTTTTAGCTTAGAGTCTTAGCTTAGAGTTTTAGTTAGAGTTGAAGTTTAGTTTAGTTATAGTTAAGAGTTTTACCTTAGAGTCTTAGCTTAGAGTTTTAGTTAGAGTTCTAGTTTAGTTTAGTTTTAGTTAAGAGTTTAGAGTTTTAGCTTAGAGTCTTAGCTTAGAGTTTTGTTAGAGTTCTAGTTTAGTTTAGTTTTAGTTAAGAGTTTAGAGTTTTAGCTTAGAGTCTTAGCTTAGAGTTTTAGTTATAGTTGAAGTTTAGTTTAGTAATAGTTAAGAGTTTAGAGTTTTAGCTTAGAGTCTTAGCTTAGAGTTTTAGTTACAGTTGAAGTTTAGTTTAGTTATAGTTAAGAGTTGAGAGTTTTAGCCTAGAGTCTTAGCTTAGAGTTTAGTTAGAGTTGAAGTTTAGTTTAGCTATAGTTAAGAGTTTGGAGTTTTAGCTTTGATTCTTAGCTTAGAGTTTAAGTTAGAGTTGAAGTTTAGTTTAGTTATAGTTAAGAGTTTAGAGTTTTAGCTTAGAGTCATAGCTTAGAGTTTTGTTAGAGTTCCAGTTTAGTTTAGTTTTAGTTTAGAGTTTTACTTTAGAGTCTTAGCTTAGAGCATTAGTTAGAGTTTAAGTTTAGTTTAATTATAGTTAAGGGTTTAGAGTTTTAGCTTGGAGTCTTAGTTTAGAGTTTTAGTTAGAGTTCTAGTTTAGTTTAGTTTTAGTTCGGAGTTTTAGCTTAGAGCCTTACCTTAGAATTTTAGTTAGAGTTCTAGTTTAGTATAGTTTTAGTAAAGAGTTTTACCGTAGTCTTAGCTTAGAGTTTTAGTTAGGGTTGAAGTTTAGTTTAGTTATAGTTAAGAGTTTTAGCTTAGAGTTTTACCTTAGAGTCTTAGCTTAGAGTTTTAGTTAGAGTTGAAGTTTAGTTTAGTTATAGTTAAGAGTTTAGAGTTTTAGCCTAGATTCATAGCTTAGAGTTTTAGTTACAGTTGAATTTTAGTTTGGTTATAGTTAGGAGTCTAGAGTTTTAGCTTAGAGTCATAGCTTAGAGTATTAGTTAGAGTTGTAGTTTAGTTTGGTTTTAGTTAAGAGTTTTAGCTTAGAGTTTTAGTCTAGAGTCCTAGCTTAGAGTTTTAGTTAGAATTGAAGTTTAGTTTAGTTATAGTTAAGAGTTTATAGTTTTAGCTTAGAGTCTTAGCTTAGAGTTTTAGTTAGAGTTGAAGTTTAGTTATAGTTAAGAGTTTTAGCTTGGAGTCTTAGCTTAGACTTTTAGTTAGAGGTCTAGTTTAGTTTAGTTTTAGTTAAGAGTTCAGAGTTTTACCTTAGAGTCTTAGCTTAGAGTTTTAGTTAGAGTTCTAGTTTAGTTATAGTTAAGAGTTTAGAGTTTTAGCTTAGAGTCTTAGCTTAGAGTTTTTGTTAGAGTTCTAGTTTAGTTTAGTTTTAGTTAAGAGTTTTAGTTTAGAGTCTTAGCTCAGAGTTTTAGTTAGAGTTGAAGTTTACTGTAGTTTTAGTTAAGAGTTTAGAGTTTTAGCTTAGAGTCTTAGCTTAGAGTTTTGTTGAATTTCTAGTTTAGTTTAGTTTTAGTTAAGAGTTTAGAGTTTTACCTTAGAGTCTTAGCTTAGAGTTTTAGTTAGAGTTGAAGTTTAGTTAAGTTTTAGTTAAGAGTTTAGAGTTTTACCTTAGAGTCTTAGCTTAGAGTTTTAGTTAGAGTTGAAGTTTAGTTTAGTTATAGTTAAGAATTTAGAGTTTTAGCTTAGAGTCATAGCTTAGAGTTTTAGTTAAAGTTGTAGTTTAGTTAAGTTTTAGTTAAGAGTTTAGAGTTTTAGCCTAGAGTCTTAGCTTAGAGCTTTAGTTAGAGTTGAAGTTTAGTTTAGTTATAGTTAAGAGTTTAGAGTTTTTGCTTAGAGTCTTAGCTTAGAGTTTTGTTGAAGTTCTTGTTTAGTTTAGTTTTAGTTAAGAGTTTAGAGTTTTAGCTTAGAGTCTTAGCTTGAGTTTTAGTTAGAGTTGAAGTTTAGTTTAGTAATAGTTAAGAGTTGAGAGTTTTAGCTTAGAGTCTTAGCTTAGAGTTTTTGTTAGAGTTCTAGTTTAGTTTAGTTTTAGTTAAGAGTTTAGAGTTTTACCTCAGAGTCTTAGCTTAGAGTTTTAGTTAGAGTTGAAGTTTAGTTTAGTAATAGTTAAGAGTTGAGAGTTTTAGCTTAGAGTCTTAGCTTAGAGTTTTTGTTAGAGTTCTAGTTTAGTTTAGTTTTAGTTAAGAGTTTAGAGTTTTACCTTAGAGTCTTAGCTTAGAGTTTTAGTTAGAGTTGAAGTTTAGTTTAGTTATTGTTAAGAATTTAGAGTTTTAGCTTAGAGTCATAGCTTAGAGTTTTAGTTAAAGTTATAGTTTAGTTAAGTTTTAGTTAAGAGTTTAGAGTTTTAGCCTAGATTCTTAGCTTAGAGCTTTAGTTAGAGTTGAAGTTTAGTTTAGTTATAGTTAAGAGTTTAGAGTTTTTACCTTAGAGTCTTAGCTTAGAGTTTTTGTTAGAGTTCTAGTTTAGTTTAGTTTTAGTTAAGAGTTTAGAGTTTTACCTTAGAGTCTTAGCTTAGAGTTTGGTTAGAGTTCTAGTTTAGTTTAGTTATAGTTAAGAGTTGAAGTTTAGTTTAGTTTTACTTTACAGTTTTAGCTTAGAGTCTTAGCTTAGAGTTTTAGTTAGAGCTCTAGTTTAGTTTAGTTTTAGTTAAGAGTTTAGAGTTTTAGCTTAGAGTCTTAGCTTAGAGTTTTTGTTAGAGTTCTAGTTTAGTTTAGTTTTAGTTAAGAGTTTAGAGTTTTACCATAGAGTCTTAGCTTAGAGTTTTAGTTAGAGTTAAAGTTTAGTTTAGTTACAGTTAAGAATTTAGAGTTTTAGCTTAGAGTCATAGCTTAGAGTTTTACTTAAAGTTACAGTTTGGTTAAGTTTTAGTTAAGAGTTTCGAGTTTTAGCTGAGTCTTAGCTTAGAGTTTTTGTTAGAGTCCTAGTTTAGTTTAGTTTTAGTTAAGAGTTTAGAGTTTTACCTTAGAGTCTTAGCTTAGAGTTTTTGTTAGAGTTCTAGTTTAGTTTAATTTTAGTTAAGAGTTTGATGTTTTACCTTTGAGTTTCAGTTAGAGTTCTAGTTTATTTTACTTTTAGTTAAGGGTTTGGTGTTTTACCATAGAGTCTTAGCTTAGAGTTTTAGTTAGAGTTCTAGTTTATTTTAGTTTTAGTTAAGAGTTTAGAGTTTTTAGCTTCGAGTCTTAGCTTAGAGTTTTTGTTGAAGTTCTAGTTTAGTTTAGTTTTAGTGAATAGTCTAGAGTTTTAGCTTAGAGTTTTTGTTAGAGTTGAAGTTTAGTTTAGTAATAGTTAAGATTTTAGAGTTTTAGCTTAGAGTCCTAGCTTAGAGTTTTTGTTAGAGTTCTAGTTTAGTTTAGATATAGTTAAGTGTTTGGAGTTTTACCCTCGAGACTTAGCTTAGAGTTTTAGTTTAGTTTTAGTTAAGAGTTTAGAGTTTTTTAGCTTAGAGTTTTAGCTTAGAGTTTTTGTTAGAGTTCTAGTTTAGTTTAGTTTTAGTTAAGAGTTTGGTGTTTTACCTTAGAGTCATAGCTTAGAGTTTTAGTTTAGTTTTAGTTAAGAGTTTAGAGTTTTTTAGAGTCTCAGCTTAGAGTCTTAGCTTAGAGTTTTTGTTAGAGTTCTAGTTTAGTTAAGTTTTAGTTAAAAGTTTAGAGTTTTTAGCTTAGAGTCTTAGCTTAGAGTTTTTGTTGAAGCTCTAGTTTAGTTTAGTTTTAGTTAAGAGTTTTTAGTTTTAGCTTAGAGTCTTAGCTTAGAGTTTTTGTTAGAGTTTTAGTTTAGTTTAGTTTTAGTTAAGAGTTTAGAAATTTAGCTTAGAGTCTTAGCCTAGAGTTTTTGTTAGAGTTCTAGTTTATTTTAGTTATAGTTAAGAATTTAGAGTTTTTAGCTTAGAGTCCTAGTTTAGAGTTTTTGTTAGAGTTTTAGTTTAGTTTAGTTAAGAGTTTAGAGTTTTATCATAGAGTCATAGCTTAGAGTTTTTGTTGAAGTTGAAGTTTAGTTTAGTCATAGTTAAGAATTTAGAGTTTTTAGCTTAGAGTCTTAGCTTAGAGTTTTAATTAGAGTTCTAGTTTAGTATAGTTTTAGTTAAGAGTTTAGAGTTTTAGCTTAGAGTCTTAGCTTAGAGTTTTTGTTAGAGTTCTAGTTTAGTTTAATTTTAGTTAAGAGTTTGATGTTTTACCTTTGAGTTTCAGTTAGAGTTCTAGTTTATTTTACTTTTAGTTAAGGGTTTGGTGTTTTACCATAGAGTCTTAGCTTAGAGTTTTAGTTAGAGTTCTAGTTTATTTTAGTTTTAGTTAAGAGTTTAGAGTTTTAGCTTCGAGTCTTAGCTTAGAGTTTTTGTTGAAGTTCTAGTTTAGTTTAGTTTTAGTGAATAGTCTAGAGTTTTAGCTTAGAGTTTTTGTTAGAGTTGAAGTTTAGTTTAGTAATAGTTAAGATTTTAGAGTTTTAGCTTAGAGTCCTAGCTTAGAGTTTTTGTTAGAGTTCTAGTTTAGTTTAGATATAGTTAAGTGTTTGGAGTTTTACCCTCGAGACTTAGCTTAGAGTTTTAGTTTAGTTTTAGTTAAGAGTTTAGAGCTTTTTAGCTTAGAGTTTTAGCTTAGAGTTTTTGTTAGAGTTCTAGTTTAGTTTAGTTTTAGTTAAGAGTTTGGTGTTTTACCTTAGAGTCATAGCTTAGAGTTTTAGTTTAGTTTTAGTTAAGAGTTTAGAGTTTTTTAGAGTCTCAGCTTAGAGTCTTAGCTTAGAGTTTTTGTTAGAGTTCTAGTTTAGTTTAGTTTTAGTTAAAAGTTTAGAGTTTTAGCTTAGAGTCTTAGCTTAGAGTTTTTGTTAGAGTTCTAGTTTAGTTTAGTTTTAGTTAAGAGTTTAGAGTTTTACCATAGAGTCTTAGCTTAGAGTTTTAGTTAGAGTTAAAGTTTAGTTTAGTTACAGTTAAGAATTTAGAGTTTTAGCTTAGAGTCATAGCTTAGAGTTTTACTTAAAGTTACAGTTTGGTTAAGTTTTAGTTAAGAGTTTCGAGTTTTAGCTGAGTCTTAGCTTAGAGTTTTTGTTAGAGTCCTAGTTTAGTTTAGTTTTAGTTAAGAGTTTAGAGTTTTACCTTAGAGTCTTAGCTTAGAGTTTTTGTTAGAGTTCTAGTTTAGTTTAATTTTAGTTAAGAGTTTGATGTTTTACCTTTGAGTTTCAGTTAGAGTTCTAGTTTATTTTACTTTTAGTTAAGGGTTTGGTGTTTTACCATAGAGTCTTAGCTTAGAGTTTTAGTTAGAGTTCTAGTTTATTTTAGTTTTAGTTAAGAGTTTAGAGTTTTTAGCTTCGAGTCTTAGCTTAGAGTTTTTGTTGAAGTTCTAGTTTAGTTTAGTTTTAGTGAATAGTCTAGAGTTTTAGCTTAGAGTTTTTGTTAGAGTTGAAGTTTAGTTTAGTAATAGTTAAGATTTTAGAGTTTTAGCTTAGAGTCCTAGCTTAGAGTTTTTGTTAGAGTTCTAGTTTAGTTTAGATATAGTTAAGTGTTTGGAGTTTTACCCTCGAGACTTAGCTTAGAGTTTTAGTTTAGTTTTAGTTAAGAGTTTAGAGCTTTTTAGCTTAGAGTTTTAGCTTAGAGTTTTTGTTAGAGTTCTAGTTTAGTTTAGTTTTAGTTAAGAGTTTGGTGTTTTACCTTAGAGTCATAGCTTAGAGTTTTAGTTTAGTTTTAGTTAAGAGTTTAGAGTTTTTTAGAGTCTCAGCTTAGAGTCTTAGCTTAGAGTTTTTGTTAGAGTTCTAGTTTATTTTAGTTTTAGTTAAGAGTTTAGAGTTTTTAGCTTAGAGTCTTAGCTTAGAGTTTTTGTTGAAGTTCTAGTTTAGTTTAGTTTTAGTTAAGAGTTTTTAGTTTTAGCTTAGAGTCTTAGCTTAGAGTTTTTGTTAGAGTTTTAGTTTAGTTTAGTTTTAGTTAAGAGTTTAGAAATTTAGCTTAGAGTCTTAGCCTAGAGTTTTTGTTAGAGTTCTAGTTTATTTTAGTTATAGTTAAGAATTTAGAGTTTTTAGCTTAGAGTCGTAGTTTAGAGTTTTTGTTAGAGTTTTAGTTTAGTTTAGTTAAGAGTTTAGAGATTTATCATAGAGTCATAGCTTAGAGTTTTTGTTGAAGTTGAAGTTTAGTTTAGTCATAGTTAAGAATTTAGAGTTTTTAGCTTAGAGTCTTAGCTTAGAGTTTTAGTTAGAGTTCTAGTTTAGTTTAGTTTTAGTTAAGAGTTTAGAGTTTTAGCTTAGAGTCTTAGCTTAGAGTTTTTGTTGAAGTTCTAATTTAGTTTAGTTAAAAGTTTAGAGTTCTACTATAGAGTCTTAGCTTACAGTTTTACTTAGAGTTTAAGTTTAGTTTAGTTATAGTTGAGGGTTTAGAGTTTTAGCTTGGAGTTTTAGCTTAGAGTTTTAGTTAGAGTTCTAGCTTGGTTTAGTTTTAGTTAAGAGTTTAGAGTTTTACCTTAAAGTCATAGCTTAGAGTTTAGAGTTCTAGTTTAGTTTTAGTTAAGAGTTTTACCTTAAAGTCTTAGATTAGAGTTTTAGTTAGGGTTGAAGTTTCGTATAGTTTAGTTATAGTTAAGAGATTATAGTTTTAGCTTAGAGTCTTAGCTTAGAGTTTTAGTTAGAGCTATTGTTTAGTTTAGTTTTAGTTAAGAGTTATAGCTTAGAGGTTTAGCCTAGAATCTTTGCTTAGAGATTTAGTTAGAGTTGAAGTTTAGTCTAAACTAGCATAACCACAAAATTCCACAAAATTGCATAGAAATACCATAACCATAGGTTAGATTAGGTTAGAGGTTAGGTTTCTCCACGTTTAAGTTAGGTTAGATTAGGTTAGCTCTTAACTAAAACTAAACTAAAACTCTAACAAAAACTCTGAGCTGAGACTCTAAGCTAAAACTCTAAACTCTTAAGTAAAACTAAACTAAACTAAAACTCTAAGCTAAGTCTCTAAGGTAAAACTCCAAACTCTTAACTATTACTAAACTAAACTAGAACTCTAACAAAAACTCTAAGCTAAGACTCTAAGCTAAAACTCTAAACTCTTAACTAAAACTAAACTAAAGTAGAACTCTAACAAAAACACTAAGCTATGACTCTAAGCTAAAACTCTAAACTCTTAACTAAAACTAAACTAAACTAGAACTCTAATTAAAACTCTAAGTCTAAGGTAAAACCCTAAACTCCTAACTATTACTAAACTAAACTAGAATTCTAAGACAAACTATAAGCTAAGACTCTAAGCTAAAACTCGAAACTCTTAACTAGAAGTAAACAAAACTAGAACACTAACAGAAACTCTAAGCTAAGACTATAAGCTAAAAACTCGAGATTCTTAACTATAACTAAACTAAACTAGAACTCTAACACAAACTATAAGCTAAGACTCTAAGCTAAAACTCTAAACTCTTAACTAAAACTAAACTGAATCAGAACTCTAACTAAAACTCTAAGCTATGACTCTAAGGTAAAACTCTAAACTCTTTACTATAACTTTACTAAACTATAACTTTAACCAAAACTCTAAGCTATGACTCTAAGCTAAAACTCTAAATTCTTAACTATAACTAAACTAAACTAGAACTCTAACTAAAACTCTAACTAAGACTTTAAGGTAAAACTCTAAACTCTTAACTAAAACTAAACTAAACTAGAACTCTAACAAAAACTCTAAGGTAAGACTCTAAGCTAAAACTCGAAACTCTTATTTAAAACTTAACTAAACTACAACTTTAAGTAAAACTCTAAGCTATGATTCTAAGCTAAAACTCTAAACTCTTAATTAAAACTAAACTAAACTAGAACTCTAACAAAAACTCTAAGCTAAGACTCTAAGCTAAAAACTCTAAACTCTTAACTAAAACTAAACTAAAACTCTAAGCTAAGTCTCTAAGGTAAAACTCCAAACTCCAAACTAAACTAGAACTTCAACAAAAACAATAAGCTAAGACTCTAAGCTAAAACCCTAAACTCTTAACTAAAACTAAACTAAACTAGAACTCTAACAAAAACTCTAAGCTAAGACTCTAAGCTAAAAACTCTAAACTCTTAACTAAAACTAAACTAAACTAGAACTCTAACTAAAACTCTAAGCTATGACTCTAAGGTAAAACACCAAACTCTTAACTAAAACTAAACTAAACTAGAACTCTAACAAAAACTCCAAGCTAAGACTCTAAGCTAAAAACTCTAAACTCTTAACTAAAACTAAACTAAAACTTTAATCTAAGTCTCTAAGGTAAAACTCCAAACTCTTAACTATATCTAAACTAAACTAGAACTTCAACAAAAACTCTAAGCTAAGACTCTAAGCTAAAATTCTAAACTCTTAACTAAAACTAAACTAAACTAGAACTCTAACAAAAACTCTAAGCTATGACTCTAAGGTAAAACACCAAACTCTTAACTAAAACTAAACCAAACTAGAACTCTAAAAAAACTCTAAGCTAAAAAACTCTAAACTCTTAACTAAAACTAAATTAAACTAGAACTCTAACTAAAACTCTAAGCTAAGACTCTAAGGTAAAACACCAAACTCTTAACTAAAACTAAACTAAACTAGAACTCTAACAAAAACTCTAAGCTAAGACTCTAAGCTAAAAAACTTTAAACTCATAACTAAAACTAAACTAAAACTCTAAGCTAAGTCTCTAAGGTAAAACTCCAAATTCTTAACTATATGTAAACTAAACTCGAACTCTAACAAAAACTCTAAGCTAAGACTCTAAGCTAAAACTCTAAACTCTTAACTATTACTAAACTAAACTTCAACTCTAACAAAAACTCTAAGCTATGACTCTAAGCTAAAACTCAACTATTAACTAAAACTAAACTAAACTAGAACTTCAACAAAAACTCTAAGCTAAGACTCTAAGCTAAAAACTCTAAATTCGTAACTAAAACTAAAATAAACTAGAACTCTAACAAAAACTCTAAGCTAAGACTCTAAGCTAAAATTCTAAACTCTTAACTAAAACTAAACTAAACTAGAACTCTAACTAAAACTCTAAGCTAAGACTCTAAGGTAAGACACCAAACTCTCAACTAAAATTAAACTAAACTAGAACTCTAACTGAAACTCAAAGGTGAAAAATCAAACTCTTAACTAAAATTAAACTAAACTAGAACTCTAACAAAAACTCTAAGCTAAGATTCTAAGCTAAAAAACTCTAAACTCTTACTTAAAACTAAACTAAAACTCTAAGCTAAGTCTCTAAGGTAAAACTCCAAACTCTTAACTTTATCTAAACTAAACTAGAACTCTAACAAAAACTCTAAGCTAAGACTCTAAGCTAAAACTCTAAACTCTTAATTATTACTAAACTAAACTTCAACTCTAACAAAAACTCTAAGCTAAGACTCTAAGCTAAAACTCTAAACCATTAACTAAAACTAAAATAAACTAGAACTCTAACAAAAACTCAAAGATAAAACGTCGAACTCTTAACTAAAATTAAACTAAACTAGAACTCTAACTAAAACTCTAAGCTAAGACTCTAAGGTAAAACACCAAACTCTGAACTAAAACTAAACTAAACTAGAACTCTAACAGAAACTCTAAGCTAAGACTCTAAACTCTTAATTAAAACGAAACTAAACTAAAACTCTAACAAAAACTCTAAGCTAATACTCTAAGCTAAAACTCGAAACTCTTAACTAAAACTTAAACAAACTACAACTTTAAGAAAAATTCTAAGCTATGACTCTAAGGTAAGACACCAAACTCTCAACTAAAATTAAACTAATCTAGAACTCTAACTGAAACTCAAAGGTGAAAAATCAAACTCTTAACTAAAACTAAACTAGAACTTTAACAAAAACTCTAAGCTAAGATTCTAAGCTGAAAAACTCTAAACTTTTAACTAAAACTAAACCAAACTAGAACTCTAACAAAAACTCTAAACTCTTAACTTTATCTACACTAAACTAGAACTCTAACAAAAGTCTAAGCTAAAACTCTAAGCTAAAACTCTAAACTCTTAATTATTACTAAACTAAACTTCAACTCTAACAAAAACTCTAAGCTAAGACTCTAAGCTAAAACTCTAAACTATTAACTAAAACTAAAATAAACTAGAACTCTAACAAAAACTCAAAGATAAAACGTCAAACTCTTAACTAAAATTAAACTAAACTAGAACTCTAACTGAAACTCAAAGGTGAAAAATCAAACTCTTAACTTAAATTAAACTAAACTAGAACTCTAACAAAAACTCTAAGCTAAGATTCTAAGCTAAAAAACTCTAAACTCTTAACTAAAACTAAACTAAAACTCTAAGCTAAGTCTCTAAGGTAAAACTCCAAACTCTTAACTTTATCTAAACTAAACTAGAACTCTAACAAAAACTCTAAGCTAAGACTCTAAGCTAAAACTCTAAACTCTTAATTATTACTAAACTAAACTTCAACTCTAACAAAAACTCTAAGCTAAGACTCTAAGCTAAAACTCTAAACTATTAACTAAAACTAAAATAAACTAGAACCCTAACAAAAACTCAAAGATAAAACGTCAAACTCTTAACTAAAATTAAACTAAACTAGAACTCTAACTAAAACTCTAAGCTAAGACTCTAAGGTAAAACACCAAACTCTTAACTAAAACTAAACTAAACTAGAACTCTAACAAAAACTCTAAGCTATGACTCTAAGGTAAAACACCAAACTCTTAACTAAAACTAAACCAAACTAGACATCTAAAAAACTCTAAGCTAAGACTCTACGCTAAAAACTCTAAACTCTTAACTAAAACTAAACTAAACTAGAACTCTAGCTAAAACTCTAAGCTAAGACTCTAAGGTAAAACACCAAACTCTTAACTAAAACTAAACTAAACTAGAACTCTAACAAAAACTCTAAGCTAAGACTCTAAGCTAAAAAACTCTAAACTCTTAACTAAAACTAAAGTAAAACTCTAAGCTAAGTCTCTAAGGTACAACTCCAAACTCTTAACTATATGTAAACTAAACTCGAACTCTAATAAAAACTCTAAGCTAAGACTCTCAGCTAAAACTCTAAACTCTTAACTATTACTAAACTAAACTTCAACTCTAACAAAACCCTAAGCTATGACTCTAAGCTAAAACTAAACTATTAACTAAAACTAAACTAAACTAGAACTTCAACAAAAACTCTAAGCTAAGACTCTAAGCTAAAAACTCTAAATTCGTAACTAAAACTAAAATAAACTAGAACTCTAACAAAAACTCTAAGCTAAGACTCTAAGCTAAAATTCTAAACTCTTAACTAGAACTAAACTAAACTAGAACTCTAACTAAAACTCTAAGCTAAGACTCTAAGGTAAGACACCAAACTCTCAACTAAAACTAAACTAAACTAGAACTCTAACTGAAACTCAAAGGTGAAAAATCAAACTCTTAACTAAAATTAAACTAAACTAGAACTCTAACTAAAACTCTAAGCTAAGACTCTAAGGTAAAACACCAAACTCTTAACTAAAACTAAACTAAACTAGAACTCTAACAGAAACTCAAAGCTAAGACCTTAAACTCTTAACTAAAACTAAACTAAACTAAAACTCTAACAAAAACTCTAAGCTAATACTCTAAGCTAAAACTCGAAACTCTTAACTAAAACTTAAACAAACTACAACTTTAAGTAAAATTCTAAGCTATGACTCTAAGGTAAGACACCAAACTCTCAACTAAAACTAAACTAAACTAGAACTCTAACTGAAACTCAAAGGTGAAAAATCAAACTCTTAACTAAAACTAAACTAAACTAGAACTCTAACAAAAACTCTAAACTCTTAACTTTATCTAAACTAAACTAGAACTCTAACAAAAACTCTAAGCTAAGACTCTAAGCTAAAACTCTAAACTCTTAATTATTACTAAACTAAACTTCAACTCTAACAAAAACTCTAAGCTAAGACTCTAAGCTAAAACTCTAAACTATTAACTAAAACTAAAATAAACTAGAACCCTAACAAAAACTCAAAGATAAAACGTCAAACTCTTTACTAAAATTAAACTAAACTAGAACTCTAACTGAAACTCAAAGGTGAAAAATCAAACTCTTAACTAAAATTAAACTAAACTAGAACTCTAACAAAAACTCTAAGCTAAGATTCTAAGCTAAAAAACTCTAAACTCTTAACTAAAACTAAACTAAAACTCTAAGCTAAGTCTCTAAGGTAAAACTCCAAACTCTTAACTTTATCTAAACTAAACTAGAACTCTAACAAAAACTCTAAGCTAAGACTCTAAGCTAAAACTCTAAACTCTTAATTATTACTAAACTAAACTTCAACTCTAACAAAAACTCTAAGCTAAGACTCTAAGCTAAAACTCTAAACTATTAACTAAAACTAAAATAAACTAGAACCCTAACAAAAACTCAAAGATAAAACGTCAAACTCTTAACTAAAATTAAACTAAACTAGAACTCTAACTAAAACTCTAAGCTAAGACTCTAAGGTAAAACACCAAACTCTTAACTAAAACTAACTAAACTAGAACTCTAACAAAAACTCTAAGCTAAGACTCTAAACTCTTAACTAAAACTAAACTAAACTAAAACTCTGAATAAAACTCTAAGCTAAGACTCTAAGCTAAAAACTCTAGACTCTTAACTAAAACTAAACTAAACTAGAACTCTAACAAAAACTCTAAGCTAAGACTCTAAGCTAAAAAACTCTAAACTTTTAACTAAAACTAAACCAAACTAGAACTCTAACAAAAACTCTAAGCTAGGACTCTAAGCTAAAAACTCTAAACTCTTAACTAAAACTAAACTAAACTGGAACTAACAAAAACTCTAAGCTAAGACTCTACACTAAAAAACTCTAAGCTTTTAACTAAAACTAAACCAAACTAGAACTCTAACAAAAACTCTAAGCTAGGACTCTAAGGTAAAACTTAAAACTCTTACCTATAACTAAGGTGTGGGTGAAAAAGATAAGTACTTCAAGTTGGAAAATGGGTTTAGGAGGGACATAAAGAAAGGAACTTGCTCTGAAAAGCCTTTTGAAAGGTATTTCTTGGTGTTGAGGTATCCAAAAAGCTGTAAAGTATAGTTGTGGGTGAAAAAGATAAGTACTTCAAGCTGCAAAATGGGTTTAGGAGGGACATTAAGAAAGTAACTTGCTCTGAAAAGGTCTTTGAAAAGTATTTCTTGGTGTTGAGGTATCCAAAAAGCTGTAAAGTATAGTTGTGAGTGAAAAAGATAAGTACTTCAAGTTGGAAAATGGGTTTAGGAGGGACATTAAGAAAGTAACTTGCTTGTCTTAGTCGATTACGTCATTCTATGCCCATAAATGAATTCCCGTCATGACCTCCTGATAGGGTTCTACCGATTATGTAATCAATTTCTCAGAAATCCAATTGTCTTAGTCGATTACGTCATTCTATGCCCATAAATGAATTCCCGTCATGACCTTCTGATAGGGTTCTACCGATTATGTAATCAATTTCTCAGAAATCCATTTGTCCTAGTTGATTACGTCATTCTATGCCCATAAATGGATTCCCGTCACGAGCTCCTTATAGGGTTCTACCGATTATGTAATCAATTTCTCGGGAATTCTCTCCCTTCGATTACGCAATCAATATATCTCTTCCCCACCTTCCCCTTAGAAACATCAAATTAATTCCCCTTTCTTGAATCAATAATTCCCCTTAGAAACAACAATGAATTCCCCTTTCGTGAATCAATAATTCCCCTTAGAAACAACAAATTAATTCCCCTTTCTTGAATCAATAATTCCCCTTAGAAACAACAATGAATTCCCCTTTCGTGAATCAATAATTCCCCTTAGAAACAACAAATTAATTCCACTTTCTTGAATCAATAATTCCCCTTAGAAACAACAAATTAATTCCCCTTTCGTGACATATCAATCAATCTTGACATCACCTGTCAGACATCATTAAACTTCGCCTGGAAACAATTTGATTAATGATTGACAGTACCTGTCAAACATTATTAAACTTTGCCCGGAAACAATTTGATTAATGACTGACTTTAGGTCATTGACCACATTAACCACGTGTTCTCCCTAATGACTCCATACCCATATTTGGTGTTAAAAAAATTTGTAGGTGGCAGCAGGGGTGTCGTCTGGGGCTATAAGATAGCTTTCTACTAACAAAAAAATAATACGTTATACCCACATCGATCTTTACTATAAAAATGTCAAGCCTTCCAATCACTTTCAATTATTAAAAAGGGCACTAGGCCTATCAATTTCCGATCGAAGGAGCCCTTTTTGAGTTTCTACGACAACACTTCTTATAAACACCTTATATGCCCCAGGGCATAAATTACAACCCTTATCCTAAGGGCTGTGAGGGTGGATTTCATCCTCTAAGACCTAATTTCCAGAAGTTTCAACTGCGTTAAACAAAATGGCTATCTCAAAATTTTGATTGGATGTGTCTGGAAAAATCTGGGCGTGAGAGGGGCGTTAGTCTTTCTTCAATCACTTTCAAGTATTAAAAAGCCCTTGCAATTTCCAATCAAATGAGCCCTTTTGAAGTTTCTATGAAAACACTTCCGATAAAAATCTTATATGCCCCCAGGGGATAACTTACAATCCTCGCCCTGAGGAATGGGGGTTGTCATCCTCAAAGACGTAATTTCCAGAACTTTCTACTACGTTGAACAAAATGACTATCTGAAAATTTTGATTGGATGTGTTTGGGGGAATGGTGGGCATGAGAGGGGGGATAGTTACCCTCCAATCACTTTCAACTATTAAAAAGGACACTAGCCCTCTCAATTTTCAATTGAATGAGCCCCTTTTGAAGTTTTTACGACAACACTATCATTAAAAACCTTATATGCCCCCAGGGCATAACTTACAACCTTTGCTCTGGGGACTCTGAGGGGCTTGTCATCCTTAAATACATAATTTCCAGAACTTGGGGAATGAAATGGTGGATGTGGAATTACTTAATTACTCTCCACTCACTTTCGACTATTAAAAAGGGCAATTTCAATTCCCAATCAAATGAGCCCCTTTTGAAAAATCTACAAAAACTTTCTATATAAACCTTACATGCCCCAAGGGAATAACTTAAAACCCTTGCACTGAGGGCTCTGATGGGGTTATCATCCTAAAAGACCTAATTTCCAGAACTTTCGACTACGTTGAACAAAATGGATATCTCAAAGATATCCATTTTTTTAGCGCTAGCCCTCTCAGTTTCCAATTGAATGAGCCCTTTTGGGGGCTCATCTCTAAATTGCCATCTCTAAATTTTGACTGAATGTGTTTGGGGAAATGATGGGCGTGAAATTACTTAACTACTCTCTACTCACTTTCGAGTATTAAAAAGGGCAATTTCAATTTCCAATCAAATGAGCCCCTTTTGAAATTTCTACAACAACTTTCTATATAAACCTTACATAACCCTAGGGCATAACATACAACCCTTGCACTGAGGGCTCTGATGGGGTTATCCTCCTAAAAGACCTAATTTCCAGAACTTTCGACTACGTTGAACAAAATGGATATCTCAAAATTTTGATTGGATGTGTTTGGGGAAATGTTGGGCGTGAGAGGGGGGCAATTTGCCCTTCAATCACTTTCGACTACTAAAAGGGCACTAGCTCTTTAAATTTTCAATTGAATGAGCCCTTTTTGATGTTTTTACAACATCGCTTTCTATAAGAACCTTATATGTTCCCAGGGCATAACTTACAACCCTTGCCCTGAGGGTTGTGGGGGGGATGGCTTGTCATCCTTAAAGACCTAATTTCCAAAACTTTCAACAGCGTTGAATAAAATGGCTATCTAAAAATTTTGATTAGCTCTGTTTGGGGAAAAGGTGGGTGTGAGAGGGGGGTTATTTGCCCTAAAATCACTTTCGAGTATTAAAAAGGGTACTATCCCTTTGAATTTCTAATCGAATTAGCCCTTTTTCAAGTTTCTACGACAAAAATTTCAATAAAAACCATATATGCCCCCAGGGCATAACTTATAACCCTTGCCCTGAAAACTGTGGGGGGAGTGTCCTGCTCAAAGGTATATTTTCCTGAACTTTAACTGCGTGGAACAAAATGGCTATCTCAAAATTTTGATTGGATGTGTTTGGGGAAATGGTGGGCGTAGAAGGGGTGTTAGTTGCCTTCCAATCACTTTCGACTATAAAAAAGAGCACTAGCAATTTGAATTTCCAATCGAATGAGCCCTTTTTGAAATTTCTACGACGACGCGTTCTATAAAAACTTTATATGCCCCCAGGGCATAACTTACAACCCTTGCTCTGAGGGCTGTGGGGGAGTGTCCTCCTCAAAACCATAATTTCTATCTGGAAATCCACAACACTGAACAAAATGATTATCCAAAATTTTTTATTGGATGTGTTTGGGGAAAACGGGGGCAACAGAGGGGGGCTAGTTGCCCTCAAATCACTTTTGACTATAATAAAGGGCACTAGACTTTTGAATTTACAATCGACCCTTTTTCAAGTTTCTACGACAAAGATTTCAATAAAAACTTATATACCCCCAGGGCATAACTTATAATCCTTGCCCAGAAGCCTGGGGGAGGAGTGTCCTGCTCAAAGGTATAATTTCCTGAACTTTAAATACGTGGAACAAAATGGCTATCTCCAAATTTTGATTGGATGTGTTTGGGGAAATGGTGGGCGTGGAAGGGGTGTTAGTTGCCTTCCAATTACTTTCGACTATTAAAAAGGGCACTAGCCATTTCAATATCTAATCGAATGAGCCCCTTTTGAAGCTTCTACGGCAATGCATTCTATAAAAACTTTATTTGCCCCCAGGGTATAACTTACAACCCTTTTCCTGAGGGCTGTGAGGGGGTTTGTCATCCTCAAAGACCTAATTTACAGAAATTACAAATACGTTGAATAAAATGGCTATCTCAAAATTTTGATTGGATGTGTTTGGGGAAATGGTGGGCGTGGAAGGGGTGTTAGTTGCCTTCCAATTACTTTCGACTATTAAAAAGGGCACTAGCCATTTCAATATCTAATCAAATGCATTTTTTGCAGTTTCTACGACAACGCCTTCTATAAAAAGCTTAGATGCCCCCAGGGCAAAACTTAAAACCCTTGCCCTGAAGGCTTAGGGGGAGTGTCCTCCTGAAAAAAATAATTTCTAACTGGAAATCCTTTACGCTGAAAAAATGGCTATCTCAAAATTTTGATTGGATGTGTTTGGGGGAATGATGGGCGTGGGGTGGGGGCTAGGGAAGGTTACCCTCCAATCACTTTCGACTATTAAAACGGGCACTAGCCCTTTGAATTTCCAATCGAATGAGCCTTTTTGATGTTTCTACGACAACGCCTTCTATAAAAACCTTATATGCCCCCAGGACATAACTTACAGCCCTTGTCATGAAGGCTGTGGGGGAGTGTCCTCCTCAAAAACATAATTTCTATCTGGAAATGAACTACCTTAAACAAAATGGCTATCTCAAAATTTTGATTGGATGTGTTTCGGGAAATGGTGGGCGTGGAAGGGGTGTTAATTGCCTTCCAATCACTTTCGACTATTAAAAAGGGCACAAGCCATTCCAATTTCCAATTGAATGAGCGCTTTTCGAAGTTTCTAAGACAACTTCTTCGATACCAAGTGCAAATAATAAATGATACATTGTGCCAACATCGTTATTATTTGCCCTCAAGGCATAACTTAAAACCCTTGCCCCTATGGTTGTAGTAGGGAGGCCTCAGAAGGCACTGGAAGCACAAATGTGCTGCCATCTATAATTGAGTCCAACGGTACCTAACCACATAGACAATGTATTGATCCACAAGAGGGGAACTATATTTCTGAGAAATTGATTTGCAAAATCGGTGGGGAATTATTGATCCACGAAAGGGGAATTAAGAAACATTATGGCTTCTTTGATCTTTAGGTCTGAGAGATATCAGGTCTTTAGTGACAGAGATAAATTAATATTCTATTTTTTTTAATATGGTTGCTCAGGTCTTTAGGTCTGGGAGATAAATTAATATTCTGTCGAAGCCTTAATAGTCTAGCTAGGAACACCTATGAGATGAAGAGATTAATGCGGGAAATGGGTTCATGGGAATTTCAAATATGACAGCGCAGAGATACCAAAACAAAGGAACACGCAGAAATTACTTTTAGGGGATTATTTGGCCGAAATCATTTGAGACATTTTAGAAGATAATTTAGGCGAAACAGTTTGAGACATTTTAGAAGACGACTCTAGAAGATTATTTAGAAGATGATTTGAGATGAAACTCCGGGGTCGTTATAATACACAAGCTCCATTTGAACAGTATTGTAAGGTCCCCTTCCCCAACCCAAAAGGGCCCCATTACCCCACCACCAAAGGGCCTCCCGGGCCCCCAAAGCCCACCCAGGCCTCCAAAGGATCCTCCGGTGCCCCCAAAGGACCCCCAGTGCCCCCAAAGGGTTCCCGATGCCCCCAAGGGCCCCCGGCACCCCCAAAGGGCCCCCAGGTCCCTCCCTTCCTCCCTCCCTCCTTTTTTTTAATTTTTTCGGACTGAATTTTTTAGACTTAGAAATTATCCAACATTTTTCCGGTTTTTTCTTTAACCCATTGGCATAGAGTTTTAGGCTTAGCTTAGTTTTATTTAGAGTTGAAGTTTAGTTTAGTTATAGTTAAGAGTTTAAAGTTTTACCTTAGAGTCTTCGCTTAGAGTTTTAGTTAGAGTTCTAGTTTAGTTTTAGTTAAGCGTTTTAGCTTAGAGTTTTAGCCTAGAGTCTTAGCTTAGAGTTTTAGCCTAGAGTGTTAGCTTAGAGTTTTAGTTAGAGTTGAAGTTTAGTTTAGTTATAGTTAAGAGTTGAGAGTTTTAGCCTAGAGTCTTAGCTTAGAGTTTAGTTAGAGTTGAAGTTTAGTTTAGCTATAGTTAAGAGTTTGGAGTTTTAGCTTTGAGTCTTAGCTTAGAGTTTTAGTTGGAGTTGAAGTTTAGTTTAGATATAGTTGAGAGTTTAGAGTTTTAGCTTAGAGTTTTAGTTAAAGTTGTAGTTTAGTTAAGTTTTAGTTAAGAATTTACAGTTTTAGCCTAGAGTCTTAGCTTAGTGTCTTAGCTTAGAGTTTTTATTGAAGTTCTAGTTTACTTTAGTGTTAGTTAAGAGTTTAGAGTTTTACCTTAGAGTCTTAGCTTAGAGTTTTAGTTAGAGTTGAAGTTTAGTTTAGTTATAGTTAAGAATTTAGAGTTTTAGCTTAGAGCCATAGCTTAGAGTTTTAGTTAAAGTCGTGGTTTAGTTAAGTTTTAGTTAAGAGTTTGGAGTTTTACCTTAGAGTCATAGCTTAGAGTTTTAGTTAGAGTTGAAGTTTACTTTAGTTTTAGTTAAGAGTTTAGAGTTTTAGCTTAGAGTCTTAGCTTAGAGTTTTTGTTGAAGTTCTAGTTTAGTTTAGTTTTAGTTAAGAGTTTAGAGTTTTAGCTTAGAGTCTTAGGTAGTAATAGTTAAGAGTTTTAGCTTAGAGTCTTAGCTTAGAGATTTTGTTACTCTTCTAGTTTAGTTTATTTTTAGTTAAGAGTTTAGAGTTTTACCTTAGAGTCTTAGCTGAGAGTTTTAGTTAGAGTTGAAGCTTAGTTTAGTTATAGTTAAGAATTTAGAGTTTTAGCTTAGAGTCATAGCTTAGAGTGTTAGTTAAAGTTGCAGTTTAGTTAAGTTTTAGTTAAGAGTTTAGAGTTTTAGCCTAGAGTCTTAGCTTAGAACTTTAGTTAGAGTTGAAGTTTAGTTTAGTTATAGTTAAGAGTTTAAAGTTTTTAGCTTAGAGTCTTAAGTTAGAGTTTTTGTTAGAGTTCTAGTTTAGTTTAGTTTTAGTTAAGAGTTTAGAGTTTTACCTTAGAGTCTTAGCTTAGAAATTAGTTAGAGTTCTAGTTTAGTTTAGGTATAGTTAAGAGTTTAGAGTTTTAGCTTAGAGTCATAGCTTAGAGTTTTAGTTAGAGTTGAAGTTTAGTTTAGTTTAGTTTTACTTTATAGTTTTAGCTTAGAGTCTTAGCTTAGAGTTTTAGTTAGAGTTGAAGTTTAGTTTAGTTAAAGTTAAGAGTTTAGAGTTTTAGCCTAGTCTTTGCTTAGAGTTTTAGTTAGAGTTCTAGTTTAGTTTAGTTTTAGTTAAGAGTTTAGAGTTGTAGCCTTGAGTCTTAGCTTAGAGTTTTAGTTAGAGTTGAAGTTTAGTTTAGTTATAATTAAGAGTTTAGAGTTTTAGCTTAGAGTCTTAGCTTAGAGTTTTAGTTAGAGTTGAAGTTTAGTTTAGTAATAGTTAAGAGTTGAGAGTTGTAGCCTAGAGTCTTAGCTTAGAGTTTAGTTAGAGTTGAAGTTTAGTTTAGTTATAGTTAAGAGTTTTAGCTTAGAGTCATAGCTTAGAGTTTTTGTTAGAGTTCTAGTTTAGTTTAGTTTTAGTTTTACCTTAGAGTCTTAGCTTAGAGTTTTAGTTAGAGTTGAAGTTTAGTTATAGTTAAGGGTTTAGAGTTTTAGCTTGGAGTCTTAGCTTAGAGTTTTAGTTAGAGTTCTAGGTAGTTTAGTTTTAGTTAAGAGTTTTAGCTTATAGTCTTAGCTTAGAGTTTTAGTTAGAGTTGAAGTTTACTTTAGTTTTAGTTAAGAGTTTAGAGTTTTAGCTTAGAGTCTTAGCTTAGAGTTTTTGTTGAAGTTCTAGTTTAGTTTAGTTTTAGTTAAGAGTTTAGAGTTTTAGCTTAGAGTTTTAGCTTAGAGTTTTAGTTAGAGTTGAAATTTAGTTTAGTAATAGTTAAGAGTTTAGAGTTTTATCTTAGAGTTTTTGTTAGAGTTCTAGTTTAGTTTAGTTTTAGTTAAGATCTTAGAGTTTTACCTTAGAGTCTTCGCTTAGAGTTTTAGTTAGAGTTGCAGTTTAGTTTAGTTAAGAATTTAGAGTTTTAGCTTAGAGTCTTAGCTTAGAGTTTTTGTTAGAGTTCTAGTTTAGTTTAGTTTTAGTTAAGAGCTTAGTCTTAGCTTAGAGTTTAAGTTAGAGTTGAAGTTTAGTTTAGTTATAGTTAAGAGTTTAGAGTTTTAGCTTAGAGTCATGTCTTAGAGTTATAGTTAAAGTTGTAGTTTAGTTAAGTTTTAGTTAAGAGTTTAGAGTTTTAGCCTAGAGTCTTATCTTAGAACTTTAGTTAGAGTTGAAGTTTAGTTTAGTTATAGCTAAGAGTTTAAAGTTTTTAGCTTAGAGTCTTAAGTTAGAGATTTTGTTAGAGTTCTAGTTTAGCTTAGTTTTAGTTAAGAGCTTAGAGTTTTACCTTAGAGTTTAGTTAGAGTTCTAGTTTAGTTATAGTTAAGAGTTTAGAGTTTTAGCTTAGACTTATAGCTTAGAGTTTTAGTTAGAGTTGAATTTTAGTTTAGTTTTACTTTATAGTTTTAGCTGAGAGTCTTAGCTTGGATTTTTAGTTAGAGTTGAAGTTTATTTTAGTTATAGTTAAGAGTTTAGAGTTCCAGCCTAGAGTCTTAGCTTAGAGTTTTAGTTAGAGTTCTAGTTTAGTTTAGTTTAGTTTTAGTTAAGAGTTTAGAGTTTAAGCCTAGAGTCTTAGCTTAGAGTTTTATGTTAGAGTTCTAGTTTAGTTTAGTTTTAGTTAAGAGTTTAGAGTTTTAGCCTAGAGTCTTAGCTTAGAGCTTTAGTTAGAGTTGAAGTTTAGTTTAGTTATAGTTAAGAGTTTAGAGTTTTTAGCTTAAAGTCTTAGCTTAGAGTTTTTGTTAGAGTTCTAGTTTAGTTTAGTTTTAATTAAGAGTTTAGAGTTTTACCTTAGAGTCTTAGCTTAGAAATTAGTTAGAGTTCTAGTTAAGAGTTTAGAGTTTTAGCTTAGAGTTTTAGTTAGAGTTGAAGTTTAGTTTAGTTTATTTTTACTTTATAGTTTTAGCTTAGAGTTTTAGTTAGAGTTGAAGTTTAGTTTAGTTAAAGTTAAGAGTTTAGAGTTTTAGCCTAGTCTTTACTTAGAGTTTTAGTTAGAGTTCTAGTTTAGTTTAGCTTTAGTTAAGAGTTTTAGCTTAGAGTCTTAGCTTAGAGTTTTAGTTAGAGTTGAAGTTTACTTTAGTTTTAGTTAAGAGTTTAGAGTTTTAGCTTAGAGTCTTAGCTTAGAGTTTTTGTTGAAGTTCTAGTTTAGTTTAGTTTTAGTTAAGAGTTTAGAGTTTTAGCTTAGAGTCTTAGCTTAGAGTTTTAGTTAGAGTTGAAGTTTAGTTTAGTAATAGTTAAGAGTTCAGAGTTTTAGCTTAGAGTCTTAGCATAGAGTTTTTGTTAGAGTTCTAGTTTAGCTTAGTTTTAGTTAAGAGTTTAGAGTTTTACCTTAGAGTCTTAGCTAAGAGTTTTAGTTAGAGTTGAAGTTTAGTTTAGTTATAGTTAAGAATTTAGAGTTTTAGCTTAGAGTCATAGCTTAGAGTTTTAGTTAAAGTTGTGGTTTTAGTTAAGTTTTAGTTAAGAGTTTAGAGTTTTAGCCTAGAGTCTTAGCTTAGAGTTTTAGTTAGAGTTCTAGTTTAGTTTTAGTTAAGAGTTTAGAGTTTTAGCCTAGAGTCTTAGCTTAGAGTTTTTGTTAGAGTTCTAGTTTAGTTTAGTTTTAGTTAAGAGTTTAGAATTTTAGCTTAGAGTCTTAGCTTAGAGTTTTAGTTAGAGTTGAAGTTTAGTTATAGTTAAGAGTTTAGAGTTTTAGTTACAGTTGAAGTTTAGTTTAGTTATAGTTAAGAGTTGAGAGTTTTAGCCTAGAGTCTTAGCTTAGAGTTTAGTTAGAGTTGAAGTTTAGTTTAGCTATAGTTAAGAGTTTAGAGTTTTTGTTAGAGTTCTAGTTTAGTTTAGTTTTAGTTTAGAGTTTTACCTTAGAGTCTTAGCTTAGAGTTTTAGTTAGAGTTGAAGTTTAGTTTAGTTATAGTTCAGGGTTTAGAGTTTTAGCTTGGAGTCTTAGCTTAGAGTTTTAGTTAGAGTTCTAGTTTAGTTTAGTTTTAGTTAAGAGTTTTAGCTTAGAGTCTTAGCTCAGAGTTTTAGTTAGAGTTGAAGTTTACTGTAGTTTTAGTTAAGAGTTTAGAATTTTAGCTTAGAGTCTTAGCTTAGAGTTTTGTTGAAGTTCTAGTTTAGTTTAGTTTTAGTTAAGAGTTTAGAGTTTTAGCTTAGAGTCTTAGCTTAGAGTTTTAGTTAGAGTTGAAGTTTAGTTTAGTAATAGTTAAGAGTTGAGAGTTTTAGCTTAGAGTCTTAGCTTAGAGTTTTTGTTAGAGTTCTAGTTTAGTTTAGTTTTAGTTAAGAGTTTAGAGTTTTACCTTAGAGTCTTAGCTTAGAGTTTTAGTTAGAGTTGAAGTTTAGTTTAGTTATAGTTAAGAATTTAGAGTTTTAGCTTAGATTCAGAGCTTAGAGTTTTAGTTAAAGTTGTAGTTTAGTTAAGTTTTAGTTAAGAGTTTAGAGTTTTAGCCTAGAGTCTTAGCTTAGAGCTTTAGTTAGAGTTGAAGTTTAGTTTAGTTATAGTTAATAGTTTAGAGTTTTTACCTTAGAGTCTTAGCTTAGAGTTTTTGTTAGAGTTCTAGTTTTGTTTAGTTTTAGTTAAGAGCTTAGAGTTTTACCTTAGAGTCTTAGCTTAGAGTTTGGTTAGAGTTCTAGTTTAGTTTAGTTGTAGTTAAGAGTTGAAGTTTAGTTTAGTTTTACTTTATAGTTTTAGCTTAGAGTCTTAGCTTAGAGTTTTAGTTAGAGTTGAAGTTTAGTTTAGTTATAGTTAAGAGTTTTAGCCTAGAGTCTTAGCTTAGAGTTTTAGTTAGAGTTCTAGTTTAGTTTAGTTTTAGTTAAGAGTTTAGAGTTTTAGCCTAGAGTCTTAGCTTAGAGTTTTTGTTAGAGTTCTAGTTTAGTTTAGTTTTAGTTAAGAGTTTAGAATTTTAGCTTAGAGTCTTAGCTTAGAGTTTTAGTTAGAGTTGAAGTTTAGTTTAGTTATAGTTAAGAGTTTAGAGTTTTAGCTTAGAGTCTTAGCTTAGAGTTTTAGTTAGAGTTCTAGTTTAGTTTAGTTATAGTTAAGAGTTGAGAGTTTTAGCCTAGAGTCTTAGCTTAGAGTTTAGTTAGAGTTGAAGTTTAGTTTAGCTATAGTTAAGAGTTTGAAGTTTTAGCTTTGATTCTTAGCTTAGAGTTTAAGTTAGAGTTGAAGTTTAGTTTAGTTATAGTTAAGAGTTTAGAGTTTTAGCTTAGAGTCATAGCTTAGAGTTTTTGTTAGAGTTCCAGTTTAGTTTAGTTTTAGTTTAGAGTTTTACTTTAGAGTCTTAGCTTAGAGCATTAGTTAGAGTTTAAGTTTAGTTTAATTATAGTTAAGGGTTTAGAGTTTTAGCTTGGAGTCTTAGCTTAGAGTTTTAGTTAGAGTTCTAGTTTAGTTTAGTTTTAGTTAGGAGTTTTAGCTTAGAGTCTTACCTTAGAATTTTAGTTAGAGTTCTAGTTTAGTATAGTTTTAGTAAAGAGTTTTACCGTAGTCTTAGCTTAGACTTTTAGTTAGGGTTGAAGTTTAGTTTAGTTATAGTTAAGAGTTTAGAGTTTTACCTTAGAGTCTTAGCTTAGAGTTTAGTTAGAGTTGAAGTTTAGTTTAGTTATAGTTAAGAGTTTAGAGTTTTAGCTTAGATTCTTAGCTTAGAGTTTTAGTTAGAGTTGAATTTTAGTTTGGCTATAGTTAGGAGTCTAGAGTTTTAGCTTAGAGTCATAGCTTAGAGTATTAGTTAGAGTTGTAGTTTAGTTTGGTTTTAGTTAAGAGTTTTAGCTTAGAGTTTTAGCCTAGAGTCCTAGCTTAGAGTTTTAGTTAGAATTGAAGTTTAGTTCAGTTATAGTTAAGAGTTTATAGTTTTAGCTTAGAGTCTTAGCTTAGAGTTTTAGTTAGAGTTGAAGTTTAGTTATAGTTAAGAGTTTTAGCTTGGAGTCTTAGCTTAGAGTTTTAGTTAGAGGTCTAATTTAGTTTAGTTTTAGTTAAGAGTTCAGAGTTTTACCTTAGAGTCTTAGCTTAGAGTTTTAGTTAGAGTTCTAGTTTAGTTATAGTTAAGAGTTTAGAGTTTTAGCTTAGAGTCTTAGCTTAGAGTTTTTGTTAGAGTTCTAGTTTAGTTTAGTTTTAGTTAAGAGTTTTAGCTTAGAGTCTTAGCTCAGAGTTTTAGTTAGAGTTGAAGTTTAGTTTAGTTATAGTTAAGAGTTTAGAGTTTTAGCTTAGAGTCTTAGCTTAGAGTTTTGTTGAATTTCTAGTTTAGTTTAGTTTTAGTGAAGAGTTTAGAGTTTTAGCTTAGAGTCTTAGCTTAGAGTTTTAGTTAGAGTTGAAGTTTAGTTTAGTAATAGTTAAGAGTTGAGAGTTTTAGCTTAGAGTCTTAGCTTAGAGTTTTTGTTAGAGTTCTAGTTTAGTTTAGTTTTAGTTAAGAGTTTAGAGTTTTACCTTAGAGTCTTAGCTTAGAGTTTTAGTTAAGAGTTTAGAGTTTTAGCCTAGATTCACAGCTTAGAGTTTTAGTTAGAGTTGAATTTTAGTTTGGTTATAGTTAGGAGTCTAGAGTTTTAGCTTAGAGTCATAGCTTAGAGTATTAGTTAGAGTTGTAGTTTAGTTTGGTTTTAGTTAAGAGTTTTAGCTTAGAGTTTTAGCCTAGAGTCCTAGCTTAGAGTTTTAGTTAGAATTGAAGTTTAGTTTAGTTATAGTTAAGAGTTTATAGTTTTAGCTTGGAGTCTTAGCTTAGAGTTTTAGTTAGAGTTTAAGTTTAGTTATAGTTAAGAGTTTTAGCTTGGAGTCTTAGCTTAGAGTTTTAGTTAGAGGTCTAGTTTAGTTTAGTTTTAGTTAAGAGTTCAGAGTTTTACCTTAGAGTCTTAGCTTAGAGTTTTAGTTAGAGTTCTAGTTTAGTTATAGTTAAGAGTTTAGAGTTTCAGCTTAGAGTCTTAGCCTAGAGTTTTTGTTAGAGTTTTAGTTTAGTTTAGTTTTAGTTAAGAGTTTTAGCTTAGAGTCTTAGCTCAGAGTTTTAGTTAGAGTTGAAGTTTACTGTAGTTTTAGTTAAGAGTTTAGAGTTTTAGCTTAGAGTCTTAGCTTAGAGTTTTGTTGAATTTCTAGTTTAGTTTAGTTTTAGTTAAGAGTTTAGAGTTTTAGCTTAGAGTCTTAGCTTAGAGTTTTAGTTAGAGTTGAAGTTTAGTTTAGTAATAGTTAAGAGTTGAGAGTTTTAGCTTAGAGTCTTAGCTTAGAGTTTTTGTTAGAGTTCTAGTTTAGTTTAGTTTTAGTTAAGAGTTTAGAGTTTTACCTTAGAGTCTTAGCTTAGAGTTTTAGTCAGAGTTGAAGTTTAGTTTAGTTATAGTTAAGAATTTAGAGTTTTAGCTTAGAGTCATAGCTTAGAGTTTTAGTTAAAGTTGTAGTTTAGTTAAGTTTTAGTTAAGAAATTAGAGTTTTAGCCTAGAGTCTTAGCTTAGAGCTTTAGTTAGAGTTGAAGTTTAGTTTAGTTATAGTTAAGAGTTTAGAGTTTTTGCTTAGAGTCTTAGCTTAGAGTTTTGTTGAAGTTCTAGTTTAGTTTAGTTTTAGTTAAGAGTTTAGAGTTTTAGCTTAGAGTTTTAGCTTAGAGTTTTAGTTAGAGTTGAAGTTTAGTTTAGTAATAGTTAAGAGTTGAGAGTTTTAGCTTAGAGTCTTAGCTTAGAGTTTTTGTTAGAGTTCTAGTTTAGTTTAGTTTTAGTTAAGAGTTTAGAGTTTTACCTTAAAGTCTTAGCTTAGAGTTTTAGTTAGAGTTGAAGTTTAGTTTAGTTATAGTTAAGAATTTAGAGTTTTAGCTTAGAGTCATAGCTTAGAGTTTTAGTTAAAGTTGTAGTTTAGTTAAGTTTTAGTTAAGAGTTTAGAGTTTTAGCCTAGAGTCTTAGCTTAGAGCTTTAGTTAGAGTTGAAGTTTAGTTTAGTTATAGTTAAGAGTTTAGAGTTTTTACCTTAGAGTCTTAGCTTAGAGTTTTTGTTAGAGCTCTAGTTTAGTTTAGTTTTAGTTAAGAGCTTAGAGTTTTACCTTAGAGTCTTAGCTTAGAGTTTTGTTAGAGTTCTAGTTTAGTTTATTATAGTTAAGAGTTGAAGTTTAGTTTAGTTTTACTTTATGGTTTTAGCTTAGAGTCTTAGCTTAGAGTTTTAGTTAGAGTTGAAGTTTAGAAGTTTAGTTATAGTTAAGAGTTTAGAGTTTTAGTTACAGTTGAAGTTTAGTTTAGTTATAGTTAACAGTTGAGAGTTTTAGCCTAGAGTCTTAGCTTAGAGTTTAGTTAGAGTTGAAGTTTAGTTTAGCTATAGTTAAGAGTTTAGAGTTTTTGTTAGAGTTCTAGTTTAGTTTAGTTTTAGTTTAGAGTTTTACCTTAGAGTCTTAGCTTAGAGTTTTAGTTAGAGTTGAAGTTTAGTTTAGTTTTAGTTAAGAGTTTAGAGTTTTAGCTTGGAGTCTTAGCTTAGAGTTTTAGTTAGAGTTCTAGTTTCTTTTAGTTTTAGTTAAGAGTTTCAGCTTAGAGTCTTAGCTCAGAGTTTTAGTTAGAGTTGAAGTTTACTGTAGGTTTAGTTAAGAGTTTAGAGTTTTAGCTTTGAGTCTTAGCTTAGAGTTTTGTTGAAGTTCTAGTTTAGTTTAGTTTTAGTTAAGAGTTTAGAGTTTTAGCTTAGAGTCTTAGCTTAGAGTTTTAGTTAGAGTTGAAGTTTAGTTTAGTAACAGTTAAGAGTTGAGAGTTTTAGCTTAGAGTCTTAGCTTAGAGTTTTTGTTAGAGTTCTAGTTTAGTTTAGTTTTAGTTAAGAGTTTAGAGTTTTACCTTAGAGTCTTAGCTTAGAGTTTTAGTTAGAGTTGAAGTTTAGTTTAGTTATAGTTAAGAATTTAGAGTTTTAGCTTAGAGTCAGAGCTTAGAGTTTTAGTTAAAGTTGTAGTTTAGTTAAGTTTTAGTTAAGAGTTTAGAGTTTTAGCCTAGAGTCTTAGCTTAGAGCTTTAGTTAGAGTTGAAGTTTAGTTTAGTTATAGTTAATAGTTTAGAGTTTTTACCTTAGAGTCTTAGCTTAGAGTTTTGTTAGAGTTCTAGTTTTGTTTAGTTTTAGTTAAGAGCTTAGAGTTTTACCTTAGAGTCTTAGCTTAGAGTTTGGTTAGAGTTCTAGTTTAGTTTAGTTATAGTTAAGAGTTGAAGTTTAGTTTAGTTATACTTTATAGTTTTAGCTTAGAGTCTTAGCTTAGAGTTTTAGTTAGAGTTGAAGTTTAGTTTAGTTATAGTTATGAGTTTTAGCCTATAGTCTTAGCTTAGAGTTTTAGTTAGAGTTCTAGTTTAGTTTAGTTTTAGTTAAGAGCTTAGAGTTTTAGCCTAGAGTCTTAGCTTAGAGTTTTTGTTAGAGTTCTAGTTTAGTTTAGTTTTAGTTAAGAGTTTAGAGTTTTAGCTTAGAGTCTTAGCTTAGAGTTTTAGTTAGAGTTGAAGTTTAGTTTAGTTATAGTTAAGAGTTTTAGCCTATAGTCTTAGCTTAGAGTTTTAGTTAGAGTTCTAGTTTAGTTTAGTTTTAGTTAAGAGTTTAGAGTTTTAGCCTAGAGTCTTAGCTTAGAGTTTTTGTTAGAGTTCTAGTTTAGTTTAGTTTTAGTTAAGAGTTTAGAATTTTAGCTTAGAGTCTTAGCTTAGAGTTTTAGTTAGAGTTGAAGTTTAGTTTAGTTATAGTTAAGAGTTTTAGCCTATAGTCTTAGCTTAGAGTTTTAGTTAGAGTTCTAGTTTAGTTTAGTTTTAGTTAAGAGCTTAGAGTTTTAGCCTAGAGTCTTGGCTTAGAGTTTTTGTTAGAGTTCTAGTTTAGTTTAGTTTTAGTTAAGAGTTTGGAGTTTTAGCTTAGAGTCTTAGCTTAGAGTTTTAGTTAGAGTTCTAGTTTAGTTTAGTTTTAGTTAAGAGTTTTAGCCTAGAGTCTTAGCTTAGAGTTTTAGTTAGAGTTCTAGTTTAGTTTAGTTTTAGTTAAGAGTTTAGAGTTTTAGCTTAGAGTCTTAAGTAGTAATAGTTAAGAGTTTTAGCTTAGAGTCTTGGCTTAGAGTTTTTGTTAGACTTCTAGTTTAGTTTATTTTTAGTTAAGAGTTTAGAGTTTTACCTTAGAGTCTTAGCTGAGAGTTTTAGTTAGAGTTGAAGCTTAGTTTAGTTATAGTTAAGAATTTAGAGTTTTAGCTTAGAGTCATAGCTTAGAGTTTTAGTTAAAGTTGCAGTTTAGTTAAGTTTTAGTTAAGAGTTTAGAGTTTTAGCCTAGAGTCTTAGCTTAGAGCTTTAGTTAGAGTTGAAGTTTAGTTTAGTTATAGTTAAAAGTTTAGAGTTTTTAGCTTAAAGTCTTAGCTTAGAGTTTTTGTTAGAGTTCTAGTTTAGTTTAGTTTTAGTTAAGAGTTTAGAGTTTTACCTTAGAGTCTTAGCTTAGAAATTAGTTAGAGTTCTAGTTTAGTTTAGGTATAGTTAAGAGTTTAGAGTTTTAGCTTAGAGTCATAGCTTAGAGTTTTAGTTAGAGTTGAAGTTTAGTTTAGTTTAGTTTTACTTTATAGTTTTAGCTTAGAGTCTTAGCTTAGAGTTTTAGTTAGAGTTGAAGTTTAGTTTAGTTAAAGTTAAGAGTTTAGAGTTTTAGCCTAGTCTTTGCTTAGAGTTTTAGTTAGAGCTCTAGTTTAGTTTAGTTTTAGTTAAGAGTTTAGAGTTTTAGCCTTGAGTCTTAGCTTAGAGTTTTAGTTAGAGTTCTAGTTTAGTTTAGTTTTAGTTAAGAGTTTAGAGTTTTAGCTTAGAGTCTTAAGTAGTAATAGTTAAGAGTTTTAGCTTAGAGTCTTGGCTTAGAGTTTTTGTTAGACTTCTAGTTTAGTTTATTTTAGTTAAGAGTTTAGAGTTTTACCTTAGAGTCTTAGCTGAGAGTTTTAGTTAGAGTTGAAGCTTAGTTTAGTTATAGTTAAGAATTTAGAGTTTTAGCTTAGAGTCATAGCTTAGAGTTTTAGTTAAAGTTGCAGTTTAGTTAAGTTTTAGTTAAGAGTTTAGAGTTTTAGCCTAGAGTCTTAGCTTAGAGCTTTAGTTAGAGTTGAAGTTTAGTTTAGTTATAGTTAAAAGTTTAGAGTTTTTAGCTTAAAGTCTTAGCTTAGAGTTTTTGTTAGAGTTCTAGTTTAGTTTAGTTTTAGTTAAGAGTTCAGAGTTTTACCTTAGAGTCTTAGCTTAGAGTTTTAGTTAGAGTTGAAGCTTAGTTTAGTTATAGTTAAGAGTTTAGAGTTTTAGCTTAGAGTCTTAGCTTAGAGTTTTGTTGAAGTTCTAGTTTAGTTTAGTTTTAGTTAAGAGTTTTAGCTTAGAGTCTTAGCTCAGAGTTTTAGTTAGAGTTGAAGTTTACTGTAGTTTTAGTTAAGAGTTTAGAGTTTTAGCTTAGAGTCTTAGCTTAGAGTTTTGTTGAATTTCTAGTTTAGTTTAGTTTTAGTGAAGAGTTTAGAGTTTTAGCTTAGAGTCTTCGCTTAGAGTTTTAGTTAGAGTTGAAGTTTAGTTTAGTTATAGTTAAGAGTTTAGAGTTTTAGCTTAGAGTCTTAGCTTAGAGTTTTTGTTAGAGTTCTAGTTTAGTTTAGTTTTAGTTAAGAGTTTAGAGTTTTACCTTAGAGTCTTAGCTTAGAGTTTTAGTTAAGAGTTAGAGTTTTAGCCTAGATTCACAGCTTAGAGTTTTAGTTAGAGTTGAATTTTAGTTTGGTTATAGTTAGGAGTCTAGAGTTTTAGCTTAGAGTCATAGCTTAGAGTATTAGTTAGAGTTGTAGTTTAGTTTGGTTTTAGTTAAGAGTTTTAGCTTAGAGTTTTAGCCTAGAGTCCTAGCTTAGAGTTTTAGTTAGAATTGAAGTTTAGTTTAGTTATAGTTAAGAGTTTATAGTTTTAGCTTGGAGTCTTAGCTTAGAGTTTTAGTTAGAGTTTAAGTTTAGTTATAGTTAAGAGTTTTAGCTTGGAGTCTTAGCTTAGAGTTTTAGTTAGAGGTCTAGTTTAGTTTAGTTTTAGTTAAGAGTTCAGAGTTTTACCTTAGAGTCTTAGCTTAGAGTTTTAGTTAGAGTTCTAGTTTAGTTATAGTTAAGAGTTTAGAGTTTTAGCTTAGAGTCTTAGCCTAGAGTTTTTGTTAGAGTTTTAGTTTAGTTTAGTTTTAGTTAAGAGTTTTAGCTTAGAGTCTTAGCTCAGAGTTTTAGTTAGAGTTGAAGTTTACTGTAGTTTTAGTTAAGAGTTTAGAGTTTTAGCTTAGAGTCTTAGCTTAGAGTTTTGTTGAATTTCTAGTTTAGTTTAGTTTTAGTTAAGAGTTTAGAGTTTTAGCTTAGAGTCTTAGCTTAGAGTTTTAGTTAGAGTTGAAGTTTAGTTTAGTAATAGTTAAGAGTTGAGAGTTTTAGCTTAGAGTCTTAGCTTAGAGTTTTTGTTAGAGTTCTAGTTTAGTTTAGTTTTAGTTAAGAGTTTAGAGTTTTACCTTAGAGTCTTAGCTTAGAGTTTTAGTCAGAGTTGAAGTTTAGTTTAGTTATAGTTAAGAATTTAGAGTTTTAGCTTAGAGTCATAGCTTAGAGTTTTAGTTAAAGTTGTAGTTTAGTTAAGTTTTAGTTAAGAAATTAGAGTTTTAGCCTAGAGTCTTAGCTTAGAGCTTTAGTTAGAGTTGAAGTTTAGTTTAGTTATAGTTAAGAGTTTAGAGTTTTTAGCTTAGAGTCTTAGCTTAGAGTTTTGTTGAAGTTCTAGTTTAGTTTAGTTTTAGTTAAGAGTTTAGAGTTTTAGCTTAGAGTTTTAGCTTAGAGTTTTAGTTAGAGTTGAAGTTTAGTTTAGTAATAGTTAAGAGTTGAGAGTTTTAGCTTAGAGTCTTAGCTTAGAGTTTTTGTTAGAGTTCTAGTTTAGTTTAGTTTTAGTTAAGAGTTTAGAGTTTTACCTTAAAGTCTTAGCTTAGAGTTTTAGATAGAGTTGAAGTTTAGATTAGTTATAGTTAAGAATTTAGAGTTTTAGCTTAGAGTCATAGCTTAGAGTTTTAGTTAAAGTTGTAGTTTAGTTAAGTTTTAGTTAAGAGTTTAGAGTTTTAGCCTAGAGTCTTAGCTTAGAGCTTTAGTTAGAGTTGAAGTTTAGTTTAGTTATAGTTAAGAGTTTAGAGTTTTTACCTTAGAGTCTTAGCTTAGAGTTTTTGTTAGAGCTCTAGTTTAGTTTAGTTTTAGTTAAGAGCTTAGAGTTTTACCTTAGAGTCTTAGCTTAGAGTTTTGTTAGAGTTCTAGTTTAGTTTATTATAGTTAAGAGTTGAAGTTTAGTTTAGTTTTACTTTATGGTTTTAGCTTAGAGTCTTAGCTTAGAGTTTTAGTTAGAGTTGAAGTTTAGAAGTTTAGTTATAGTTAAGAGTTTAGAGTTTTAGTTACAGTTGAAGTTTAGTTTAGTTATAGTTAACAGTTGAGAGTTTTAGCCTAGAGTCTTAGCTTAGAGTTTAGTTAGAGTTGAAGTTTAGTTTAGCTATAGTTAAGAGTTTAGAGTTTTTGTTAGAGTTCTAGTTTAGTTTAGTTTTAGTTTAGAGTTTTACCTTAGAGTCTTAGCTTAGAGTTTTAGTTAGAGTTGAAGTTTAGTTTAGTTTTAGTTCAGGGTTTAGAGTTTTAGCTTGGAGTCTTAGCTTAGAGTTTTAGTTAGAGTTCTAGTTTCTTTTAGTTTTAGTTAAGAGTTTCAGCTTAGAGTCTTAGCTCAGAGTTTTAGTTAGAGTTGAAGTTTACTGTAGGTTTAGTTAAGAGTTTAGAGTTTTAGCTTTGAGTCTTAGCTTAGAGTTTTGTTGAAGTTCTAGTTTAGTTTAGTTTTAGTTAAGAGTTTAGAGTTTTAGCTTAGAGTCTTAGCTTAGAGTTTTAGTTAGAGTTGAAGTTTAGTTTAGTAACAGTTAAGAGTTGAGAGTTTTAGCTTAGAGTCTTAGCTTAGAGTTTTTGTTAGAGTTCTAGTTTAGTTTAGTTTTAGTTAAGAGTTTAGAGTTTTACCTTAGAGTCTTAGCTTAGAGTTTTAGTTAGAGTTGAAGTTTAGTTTAGTTATAGTTAAGAATTTAGAGTTTTAGCTTAGAGTCAGAGCTTAGAGTTTTAGTTAAAGTTGTAGTTTAGTTAAGTTTTAGTTAAGAGTTTAGAGTTTTAGCCTAGAGTCTTAGCTTAGAGCTTTAGTTAGAGTTGAAGTTTAGTTTAGTTATAGTTAATAGTTTAGAGTTTTTACCTTAGAGTCTTAGCTTAGAGTTTTTGTTAGAGTTCTAGTTTTGTTTAGTTTTAGTTAAGAGCTTAGAGTTTTACCTTAGAGTCTTAGCTTAGAGTTTGGTTAGAGTTCTAGTTTAGTTTAGTTATAGTTAAGAGTTGAAGTTTAGTTTAGTTATACTTTATAGTTTTAGCTTAGAGTCTTAGCTTAGAGTTTTAGTTAGAGTTGAAGTTTAGTTTAGTTATAGTTATGAGTTTTAGCCTATAGTCTTAGCTTAGAGTTTTAGTTAGAGTTCTAGTTTAGTTTAGTTTTAGTTAAGAGCTTAGAGTTTTAGCCTAGAGTCTTAGCTTAGAGTTTTTGTTAGAGTTCTAGTTTAGTTTAGTTTTAGTTAAGAGTTTAGAATTTTAGCTTAGAGTCTTAGCTTAGAGTTTTAGTTAGAGTTGAAGTTTAGTTTAGTTATAGTTAAGAGTTTTAGCCTATAGTCTTAGCTTAGAGTTTTAGTTAGAGTTCTAGTTTAGTTTAGTTTTAGTTAAGAGCTTAGAGTTTTAGCCTAGAGTCTTAGTTTAGAGTTGAAGTTTAGTTTAGTTAAAGTTAAGAGTTTAGAGTTTTAGCCTAGTCTTAGCTTAGAGTTTTAGTTAGAGTTCTAGTTTAGTTTAGTTTTAGTTAAGAGTTTAGAGTTTTAGCTTAGAGTCTTAAGTAGTAATAGTTAAGAGTTTTAGCTTAGAGTCTGGCTTAGAGTTTTTGTTAGACTTCTAGTTTAGTTTATTTTTAGTTAAGAGTTTAGAGTTTTACCTTAGAGTCTTAGCTGAGAGTTTTAGTTAGAGTTGAAGCTTAGTTTAGTTATAGTTAAGAATTTAGAGTTTTAGCTTAGAGTCATAGCTTAGAGTTTTAGTTAAAGTCGTGGTTTAGTTAAGTTTTAGTTAAGAGTTTAGAGTTTTAGCCTAGAGTCTTAGCTTAGAGTTTTAGTTAGAGTTGAAGTTTAGTTTAGTTATAGTTAAAAGTTTAGAGTTTTTAGCTTAAAGTCTTAGCTTAGAGTTTTTGTTAGAGTTCTAGTTTAGTTTAGTTTTAGTTAAGAGTTTAGAGTTTTACCTTAGAGTCTTAGCTGAGAAATTAGTTAGAGTTCAAGCTTAGTTTAGGTATAGTTAAGAGTTTAGAGTTTTAGCTTAGAGTCATAGCTTAGAGTTTTAGTTAGAGTTGAAGTTTAGTTTCCGTTGATTTTGAATTGAAGTTATCAAGTATTTTACAATAGGTTGTATAGGTTGTGTCAAGACTGGGCTGGGTAACTGTAGGACAGAGAAAAGTCAAGACAGATAGTCCAAAGTAATTGAGAGGCAAATGTTTAAATGGCTGGGGCACGGGTAAATGGCAGGAGTATACATGACTCTCTTATTGGACACATACTTGTCAGGTCAGTTTTTGGAAAGGCATGCCTGCCTAGAGTCTTAGGCATGCTGATCAAGAATTCAAAAAGAGGCAAATAGGCAAATAGACATAGGACCATAAATTTGCTTGAAATAACAGGCAAACAATCGTTTAAAGCCATCTTAATCTTTCAAATAGTACCTATATATAGAGTTGAAGTTTAGTTTAGTTTAGTTTTACTTTATAGTTTTAGCTTAGAGTCTTAGCTTAGAGTTTTAGTTAGAGTTGAAGTTTAGTTTAGTTAAAGTTAAGAGTTTAGAGTTTTAGCCTAGTCTTTGCTTAGAGTTTTAGTTAGAGCTCTAGTTTAGTTTAGTTTTAGTTAAGAGTTTAGAGTTTTAGCCTTGAGTCTTAGCTTAGAGTTTTAGTTAGAGTTGAAGTTTAGTTTAGTTATAATTAAGAGTTTAGAGTTTTAGCTTAGAGTCTTAGCTTAGAGTTTTAGTTAGAGTTGAAGTTTAGTTTAGTAATAGTTAAGAGTTGAGAGTTTTAGCCTAGAGTCTTAGCTTAGAGTTTAGTTAGAGTTGAAGTTTAGTTTAGCCATAGTTAAGACTTTCGAGTTTAAGCTTTGAGTCTTAGCTTAAAGTTTTAGACAGAATTGAAGTTTAGTTTAGTTATAGTTAAGAGTTTTAGCTTAGAGTCATAGCTTAGAGTTTTTGTTAGAGTTCTAGTTTAGTTTAGTTTTAGTTTTACCTTAGAGTCTTAGCTTAGAGTTTTAGTTAGAGTTGAAGTTTAGTTATAGTTAAGGGTTTAGAGTTTTAGCTTGGAGTCTTAGCTTAGAGTTTTAGTTAGAGTTCTAGCTAGTTTAGTTTTAGTTAAGAGTTTTAGCTTATAGTCTTAGCTTAGAGTTTTAGTTAGAGTTGAAGTTTACTTTAGTTTTAGTTAAGAGTTTAGAGTTTTAGCTTAGAGTCTTAGCTTAGAGTTTTTGTTGAAGTTCTAGTTTAGTTTAGTTTTAGTTAAGAGTTTAGAGTTTTAGCTTAGAGTCTTAGCTTAGAGTTTTAGTTAGAGTTGAAGTTTAGTTTAGTTAAGAATTTAGAGTTTTAGCTTAGAGTCTTAGCTTAGAGTTTTTGTTAGAGTTCTAGTTTAGTTTAGTTTTAGTTAAGAGCTTAGTCTTAGCTTAGAGTTTAAGTTAGAGTTGAAGTTTAGTTTAGTTATAGTTAAGAGTTTAGAGTTTTAGCTTAGAGTCATGTCTTAGAGTTATAGTTAAAGTTGTAGTTTAGTTAAGTTTTAGTTAGGAGTTTAGAGTTTTAGCCTAGAGTCTTAGCTTAGAGCTTTAGTTAGAGTTGAAGTTTAGTTTAGTTATAGTTAAGAGTTTAAAGTTTTTAGCTTAGAGTCTTAAGTTAGAGTTTTTGTTAGAGTTCTAGTTTAGCTTAGTTTTAGTTAAGAGCTTAGAGTTTTACCTTAGAGTTTAGTTAGAGTTCTAGTTTAGTTATAGTTAAGAGTTTAGAGTTTTAGCTTAGACTTATAGCTTAGAGTTTTAGTTAGAGTTGAATTTTAGTTTAGTTTTACTTTATAGTTTTAGCTGAGAGTCTTAGCTTGGATTTTTAGTTAGAGTTGAAGTTTATTTTAGTTATAGTTAAGAGTTTAGAGTTCCAGCCTAGAGTCTTAGCTTAGAGTTTTAGTTAGAGTTCTAGTTTAGTTTAGTTTAGTTTTAGTTAAGAGTTTAGAGTTTTAGCCTAGAGTCTTAGCTTAGAGTTTTTTGTTAGAGTTCTATTTTAGTTTAGTTTTAGTTAAGAGTTTAGAGTTTTAGCCTAGAGTCTTAGCTTGAAGCTTTAGTTAGAGTTGAAGTTTAGTTTAGTTATAGTTAAAAGTTTAGAGTTTTTAGCTTAAAGTCTTAGCTTAGAGTTTTTGTTAGAGTTCTAGTTTAGTTTAGTTTTAATTAAGAGTTTAGAGTTTTACCTTAGAGTCTTAGCTTAGAAATTAGTTAGAGTTCTAGTTAAGAGTTTAGAGTTTTAGCTTACAGTTTTAGTTAGAGTTGAAGTTTAGTTTAGTTTAGTTTTACTTTATAGTTTTAGCTTAGAGTTTTAGTTAGAGTTGAAGTTTAGTTTAGTTAAAGTTAAGAGTTTAGAGTTTTAGCCTAGTCTTTACTTAGAGTTTTAGTTAGAGTTCTAGTTTAGTTTAGCTTTAGTTAAGAGTTTTAGCTTAGAGTCTTAGCTTAGAGTTTTAGTTAGAGTTGAAGTTTACTTTAGTTTTAGTTAAGAGTTTAGAGTTTTAGCTTAGAGTGTTAGCTTAGAGTTTTTTTTGAAGTTCTAGTTTAGTTTAGTTTTAGTTAAGAGTTTAGAGTTTTAGCTTAGAGTCTTAGCTTAGAGTTTTAGTTAGAGTTGAAGTTTAGTTTAGTAATAGTTAAGAGTTCAGACTTTTGGCTTAGAGTCTTAGCTTAGAGTTTTTGTTAGAGTTCTAGTTTAGTTTAGTTTTAGTTAAGAGTTTAGAGTTTTACCTTAGAGTCTTAGCTAAGAGTTTTAGTTAGAGTTGAAGTTTAGTTTAGTTATAGTTAAGAATTTAGAGTTTTAGCTTAGAGTCATAGCTTAGAGTTTTAGTTAAAGTTGTAGTTTAGTTAAGTTTTAGTTAAGAGTTTAGAGTTTTAGCCTAGAGTCTTAGCTTAGAGTTTTAGTTAGAGTTCTAGTTTAGTTTTAGTTAAGAGTTTAGAGTTTTAGCCTAGAGTCTTAGCTTAGAGTTTTTGTTAGAGTTCTAGTTTAGTTTAGTTTTAGTTAAGAGTTTAGAATATTAGCTTAGAGTCTTAGCTTAGAGTTTTAGTTAGAGTTGAAGTTTAGTTATAGTTAAGAGTTTAGAGTTTTAGTTACAGTTGAAGTTTAGTTTAGTTATAGTTAAGAGTTGAGAGTTTTAGCCTAGAGTCTTAGCTTAGAGTTTAGTTAGAGTTGAAGTTTAGTTTAGCTATAGTTAAGAGTTTAGAGTTTTTGTTAGAGTTCTAGTTTAGTTTAGTTTTAGTTTAGAGTTTTACCTTAGAGTCTTAGCTTAGAGTTTTAGTTAGAGTTGAAGTTTAGTTTAGTTATAGCTCAGGGTTTAGAGTTTTAGCTTGGAGTCTTAGCTTAGAGTTTTAGTTAGAGTTCTAGTTTAGTTTAGTTTTAGTTAAGAGTTTTAGCTTAGAGTCTTAGCTCAGAGTTTTAGTTAGAGTTGAAGTTTACTGTAGTTTTAGTTAAGAGTTTAGAATTTTAGCTTAGAGTCTTAGCTTAGAGTTTTGTTGAAGTTCTAGTTTAGTTTAGTTTTAGTTAAGAGTTTAGAGTTTTAGCTTAGAGTCTTAGCTTAGAGTTTTAGTTAGAGTTGAAGTTTAGTTTAGTAATAGTTAAGAGTTTAGAGTTTTAGCTTAGAGTCTTAGCTTAGAGTTTTTGTTAGAGTTCTAGTTTAGTTTAGTTTTAGTTAAGAGTTTAGAGTTTTACCTTAGAGTCTTAGCTTAGAGTTTTAGTTAGAGTTGAAGTTTAGTTTAGTTATAGTTAAGAATTTAGAGTTTTAGCTTAGAGTCAGAGCTTAGAGTTTTAGTTAAAGTTGTAGTTTAGTTAAGTTTTAGTTAAGAGTTTAGAGTTTTAGCCTAGAGTCTTAGCTTAGAGCTTTAGTTAGAGTTGAAGTTTAGTTTAGTTATAGTTAATAGTCTAGAGTTTTTACCTTAGAGTCTTAGCTTAGAGTTTTTGTTAGAGTTCTAGTTTTGTTTAGTTTTAGTTAAGAGCTTAGAGTTTTACCTTAGAGTCTTAGCTTAGAGTTTGGTTAGAGTTCTAGTTTAGTTTAGTTATAGTTAAGAGTTGAAGTTTAGTTTAGTTTTACTTTATAGTTTTAGCTTAGAGTCTTAGCTTAGAGTTTTAGTTAGAGTTGAAGTTTAGTTTAGTTATAGTTAAGAGTTTTAGCCTAGAGTCTTAGCTTAGAGTTTTAGTTAGAGTTCTAGTTTAGTTTAGTTTTAGTTAAGAGTTTAGAGTTTTAGCCTAGAGTCTTAGCTTAGAGTTTTTGTTAGAGTTCTAGTTTAGTTTAGTTTTAGTTAAGAGTTTAGAATTTTAGCTTAGAGTCTTAGCTTAGAGTTTTAGTTAGAGTTGAAGTTTAGTTTAGTTATAGTTAAGAGTTTAGAGTTTTAGCTTAGAGTCTTAGCTTAGAGTTTTAGTTGCAGTTGAAGTTTAGTTTAGTTATAGTTAAGAGTTGAGAGTTTTAGCCTAGAGTCTTAGCTTAGAGTTTAGTTAGAGTTGAAGTTTAGTTTAGCTATAGTTAAGAGTTTGGAGTTTTAGCTTTGATTCTTAGCTTAGAGTTTAAGTTAGAGTTGAAGTTTAGTTTAGTTATAGTTAAGAGTTTAGAGTTTTAGCTTAGAGTCATAGCTTAGAGTTTTTGTTAGAGTTCTAGTTTAGTTTAGTTTTAGTTTAGAGTTTTACTTTAGAGTCTTAGCTTAGAGCATTAGTTAGAGTTTAAGTTTAGTTTAATTATAGTTAAGGGTTTAGAGTTTTAGCTTGGAGTCTTAGCTTAGAGTTTTAGTTAGAGTTCTAGTCTAGTTTAGTTTTAGTTAGGAGTTTTAGCTTAGAATCTTACCTTAGAATTTTAGTTAGAGTTCTAGTTTAGTATAGTTTTTGTAAAGAGTTTTACCGTAGTCTTAGCTTAGACTTTTAGTTAGGGTTGAAGTTTAGTTTAGTTATAGTTAAGAGTTTAGAGTTTTACCTTAGAGTCTTAGCTTAGAGTTTAGTTAGAGTTGAAGTTTAGTTTAGTAATAGTTAAGAGTTTAGAGTTTTAGCCTAGATTCATAGCTTAGAGTTTTAGTTAGAGTTGAATTTTAGTTTGGTTATAGTTAGGAGTCTAGAGTTTTAGCTTAGAGTCATAGCTTAGAGTATTAGTTAGAGTTGTAGTTTAGTTTGGTTTTAGTTAAGAGTTTTAGCTTAGAGTTTTAGCCTAGAGTCCTAGCTTAGAGTTTTAGTTAGAATTGAAGTTTAGTTTAGTTATAGTTAAGAGTTTATAGTTTTAGCTTAGAGTCTTAGCTTAGAGTTTTAGTTAGAGTTGAAGTTTAGTTATAGTTAAGAGTTTTAGCTTGGAGTCTTAGCTTAGAGTTTTAGTTAGAGGTCTAGTTTAGTTTAGTTTTAGTTAAGAGTTCAGAGTTTTACCTTAGAGTCTTAGCTTAGAGTTTTAGTTAGAGTTCTAGTTTAGTTATAGTTAAGAGTTTAGAGTTTTAGCTTAGAGTCTTAGCTTAGAGTTTTTGTTAGAGTTCTAGTTTAGTTTAGTTTTAGTTAAGAGTTTTAGCTTAGAGTCTTAGCTCAGAGTTTTAGTTAGAGTTGAAGTTTACTGTAGGTTTAGTTCAGAGTTTAGAGTTTTAGCTTAGAGTCTTAGCTTAGAGTTTTGTTGAATTTCTAGTTTAGTTTAGTTTTAGTTAAGAGTTGAGAGTTTTAGCTTAGAGTCTTAGCTTAGAGTTTTTGTTAGAGTTCTAGTTTAGTTTAGTTTTAGTTAAGAGTTTCGAGTTTTACCTCAGAGTCTTAGCTTAGAGTTTTAGTTAGAGTTGAAGTTTAGTTTAGTTATAGTTAAGAATTTAGAGTTTTAGCTTAGAGTCATAGCTTAGAGTTTTAGTTAAAGTTGTAGTTTAGTTAAGTTTTAGTTAAGAGTTTAGAGTTTTAGCCTAGAGTCTTAGCTTAGAGCTTTAGTTAGAGTTGAAGTTTAGTTTAGTTATAGTTAAGAGTTTAGAGTTTTTGCTTAGAGTCTTAGCTTAGAGTTTTGTTGAAGTTCTAGTTTAGTTTAGTTTTAGTTAAGAGTTTAGAGTTTTAGCTTAGAGTCTTAGCTTAGAGTTTTAGTTAGAGTTGAAGTTTAGTTTAGTAATAGTTAAGAGTTGAGAGTTTTACCTTAGAGTCGTAGCTTAAAGTTTTAGTTAGAGTTGAAGTTTAGTTTAGTTATAGTTAAGAATTTAGAGTTTTAGCTTAGAGTCATAGCTTAGAGTTTTAGTTAAAGTTGTAGTTTAGTTAAGTTTTAGTTAAGAGTTTAGAGTTTTAGCCTAGAGTCTTAGCTTAGAGCTTTAGTTAGAGTTGAAGTTTAGTTTAGTTATAGTTAAGAGTTTAGAGTTTTTACCTTAGAGTCTTAGCTTAGAGTTTTTGTTAGAGTTCTAGTTTAGTTTAGTTTTAGTTAAGAGCTTAGAGTTTTACTTTAGAGTCTTAGCTTAGAGTTTGGTTAGAGTTCTAGTTTAGTTTAGTTATAGTTAAGAATTGAAGTTTAGTTTAGTTTTACTTTATAGTTTTAGCTTAGAGTCTTAGCTTAGGGTTTTAGTTAGAGTTGAAGTTTAGTTTAGTTATAGTTAAGAGTTTTAGCCTAGAGTCTTTGCTTAGAGTTTTAGTTAGAGCTCTAGTTTAGTTTAGTTTTAGTTAAGAGTTTAGAGTTTTAGCCTAGAGTCTTAGCTTAGAGTTTTTGTTAGAGTTCTAGTTTAGTTTAGTTTTAGTTAAGAGTTTAGAATTTTAGCTTAGAGTCTTAGCTTAGAGTTTTAGTTAGAGTTGAAGTTTAGTTTAGTTATAGTTAAGAGTTTAGAGTTTTAGCTTAGAGTCTTAGCTTAGAGTTTTAGTTACAGTTGAAGTTTAGTTTAGTTATAGTTAAGAGTTTTAGCCTAGAGTCTTAGAGCATTAGTTAGAGTTTAAGTTTAGTTTAATTATAGTTAAGGGTTTAGAGTTTTAGCTTGGAGTCTTAGCTTAGAGTATAGTTAAGAGTTTAGAGTTTTAGCCTAGAGTCTTAGCTTAGAGCTTTAGTTACAGTTGAAGTTTAGTTTAGTTATAGTTAAAAGTTTTAGCCTAGAGGCTTAAAGCATTAGTTAGAGTTTAACTTTAGTTTAATTATAGTTAAGGGTTTAGAGTTTTAGCTTGGAGTCTTAGCTTAGAGTGTTAGTTAGAGTTCTAGTTTAGTTTAGTTTTAGTTAGAAGTTTTAGCTTAGAGTCTTACCTTAGAATTTTAGTTAGAGTTCTAGTTTAGTATAGTTTTAGTAAAGAGTTTTACCGTAGTCTTAGCTTAGAGTTTTAGTTAGGGTTGAAGTTTAGTTTAGTTATAGTTAAGAGTTTAGAGTTTTACCTTAGAGTCTTAGCTTAGAGTTTTAGTTAGAATTGAAGTTTAGTTTAGTAATAGTTAAGAGTTTAGAGTTTTAGCCTAGATTCATAGCTTAGAGTTTTAGTTAGAGTTGAATTTTAGTTTGGTTATAGTTAGGAGTCTAGAGTTTTAGCTTAGAGTCATAGCTTAGAGTATTAGTTAGAGTTGTAGTTTAGTTTGGTTTTAGTTAAGAGTTTTAGCTTAGAGTTTTAGCCTAGAGTCCTAGCTTAGAGTTTTAGTTAGAGTTGAAGTTTAGTTTAGTTATAGTTAAGAGTTTATAGTTTTAGCTTGGAGTCTTAGCTTAGAGTTTTAGTTAGAGTTGAAGTTTAGTTATAGTTAAGAGTTTTAGCTTGGAGTCTTAGCTTAGAGTTTTAGTTAGAGGTCTAGTTTAGTTTAGTTTTAGTTAAGGGTTCAGAGTTTTACCTTAGAGTCTTAGCTTAGAGTTTTAGTTTGAGTTCTAGTTTAGTTATAGTTAAGAGTTTAGAGTTTTAGCTTAGAGTCTTAGCTTAGAGTTTTTGTTAGAGTTCTAGTTTAGTTTATTTTTAGTTAAGAGTTTAGAGTTTTACCTTAGAGTCTTAGCTGAGAGTTTTAGTTAGAGTTGAAGCTTAGTTTAGTTATAGTTAAGAATTTAGAGTTTTAGCTTAGAGTCATAGCTTAGAGTTTTAGTTAAAGTTGCAGTTTAGTTAAGTTTTAGTTAAGAGTTTAGAGTTTTAGCCTAGAGTCTTAGCTTAGAGCTTTAGTTAGAGTTGAAGTTTAGTTTAGTTATAGTTAAAACTTTAGAGTTTTTAGCTTAAAGTCTTAGCTTAGAGTTTTTGTTAGAGTTCTAGTTTAGTTTAGTTTTAGTTAAGAGTTTAGAGTTTTACCTTAGAGTCTTAGCTTAGAAATTAGTTAGAGTTCTAGTTTAGTTTAGGTATAGTTAAGAGTTTAGAGTTTTAGCTTGGAGTCATAGCTTAGAGTTTTAGTTAGAGTTGAAGTTTAGTTTAGTTTAGTTTTACTTTATAGTTTTAGCTTAGAGTCTTAGCTTAGAGTTTTAGTTAGAGTTGAAGTTTAGTTTAGTTAAAGTTAAGAGTTTAGAGTTTTAGCCTAGTCTTTGCTTAGAGTTTTAGTTAGAGTTCTAGTTTAGTTTAGTTTTAGTTAAGAGTTTAGAGTTGTAGCCTAGAGTCTTAGCTTAGAGTTTTAGTTAGAGTTGAAGTTTAGTTTAGTAATAGTTAAGAGTTGAGAGTTTTAGCCTAGAGTCTTAGCTTAGAGTTTAGTTAGAGTTGAAGTTTAGTTTAGCCATAGTTAAGACTTTCGAGTTTAAGCTTTGAGTCTTAGCTTAAAGTTTTAGATAGAATTGAAGTTTAGTTTAGTTATAGTTAAGAGTTTTAGCTTAGAGTCATAGCTTAGAGTTTTTGTTAGAGTTCTAGTTTAGTTTAGTTTTAGTTTTACCTTAGAGTCTTAGCTTAGAGTTTTAGTTAGAGTTGAAGTTTAGTTATAGTTAAGGGTTTAGAGTTTTAGCTTGGAGTCTTAGCTTAGAGTTTTAGTTAGAGTTCTAGCTAGTTTAGTTTTAGTTAAGAGTTTTAGCTTATAGTCTTAGCTTAGAGTTTTAGTTAAAGTTGAAGTTTACTTTAGTTTTAGTTAAGAGTTTAGAGTTTTAGCTTAGAGTCTTAGCTTAGAGTTTTTGTTGAAATTCTAGTTTAGTTTAGTTTTAGTTAAGAGTTTAGAGTTTTAGCTTAGAGTTTTAGCTTAGAGTTTTAGTTAGAGTTGAAATTCAGTTTAGTAATAGTTAAGAGTTTAGAGTTTTAGCTTAGAGTTTTTGTTAGAGTTCTAGTTTAGTTTAGTTTTAGTTAAGATCTTAGATTTTTACCTTAGAGTCTTCGCTTAGAGTTTTAGTTAGAGTTGAAGTTTAGTTTAGTTAAGAGTTTAGAGTTTTAGCTTAGAGTCTTAGCTTAGAGTTTTTGTTAGAGTTCTAGTTTAGTTTAGTTTTAGTTAAGAGCTTAGTCTTAGCTTAGAGTTTAAGTTAGAGTTGAAGTTTAGTTTAGTTATAGTTAAGAGTTTAGAGTTTTAGCTTAGAGTCATATCTTAGAGTTATAGTTAAAATTGTAGTTTAGTTAAGTTTTAATTAAGAGTTTAGAGTTTTAGCCTAGAGTCTTAGCTTAGAACTTTAGTTAGAGTTGAAGTTTATTTTAGTTATAGTTAAGAGTTTAGAGTTTTTAGCTTAGAGTCTTAGCTTAGAGTTTTTGTTAGAGTTCTAGTTTAGCTTAGTTTTAGTTAAGAGCTTAGAGTTTTACCTTAGAGTTTAGTTAGAGTTCTAGTTTAGTTATAGTTAAGAGTTTAGAGTTTTAGCTTAGACTTATAGCATAGAGTTTTAGTTAGAGTTGAATTTTAGTTTAGTTTTACTTTATAGTTTTAGCTGAGAGTCTTAGCTTGGATTTTTAGTTAGAGTTGAAGTTTATTTTAGTTATAGTTAAGAGTTTAGAGTTCCAGCCTAGAGTCTTAGCTTAGAGTTTTAGTTAGAGTTCTAGTTTAGTTTAGTTTAGTTTTAGTTAAGAGTTTAGAGTTTTAGCTTAGAGTCTTAGCTTAGAGTTTTTTGTTAGAGTTCTAGTTTAGTTTAGTTTTAGTTAAGAGTTTAGAGTTTTAGCCTAAATCTTAGCTTGAAGCTTTAGTTAGAGTTGAAGTTTAGTTTAGTTAGAGTTAAAAGTTTAGAAATTTTAGCTTAAAGTCTTAGCTTAGAGTTTTTGTTAGAGTTCTAGTTTAGTTTAGTTTTAATTAAGAGTTTAGAGTTTTACCTTAGAGTCTTAGCTTAGAAATTAGTTAGAGTTCTAGTTAAGAGTTTAGAGTTTTAGCTTAGAGTTTTAGTTAGAGTTGAAGTTTAGTTTAGTTTAGTTTTACTTTATAGTTTTAGCTTAGAGTTTTAGTTAGAGTTGAAGTTTAGTTTAGTTAAAGTTAGAGTTTAGAGTTTTAGCCTAGTCTTAACTTAGAGTTTTAGTTAGAGTTCTAGTTTAGTTTAGCTTTAGTTAAGAGTTTTAGCTTAGAGTCTTAGCTTAGAGTTTTAGTTAGAGTTGAAGTTTACTTTAGTTTTAGTTAAGAGTTTAGAGTTTTAGCTTAGAGTGTTAGCTTAGAGTTTTTGTTGAAGTTCTAGTTTAGTTTAGTTTTAGTTAAGAGTTTAGAGTTTTAGCTTAGAGTCTTAGCTTAGAGTTTTAGTTAGAGTTGAAGTTTAGTTTAGTAATAGTTAAGAGTTCAGACTTTTGGCTTAGAGTCTTAGCTTAGAGTTTTTTTTAGAGTTCTAGTTTAGTTTAGTTTTAGTTAAGAGTTTAGAGTTTTACCTTAGAGTCTTAGCTAAGAGTTTTAGTTAGAGTTGAAGTTTAGTTTAGTTATAGTTAAGAATTTAGAGTTTTAGCTTAGAGTCATAGCTTAGAGTTTTAGTTAAAGTTGTAGTTTAGTTAAGTTTTAGTTAAGAGTTTAGAGTTTTAGCCTAGAGTCTTAGCTTAGAGTTTTAGTTAGAGTTCTAGTTTAGTTTTAGTTAAGAGTTTAGAGTTTTAGCCTAGAGTCTTATCTTAGAGTTTTTGTTAGAGTTCTAGTTTAGTTTAGTTTTAGTTAAGAGTTTAGAATTTTAGCTTAGAGTCTTAGCTTAGAGTTTTAGTTAGAGTTGAAGTTTAGTTTAGTAATAGTTAAGAGTTCAGACTTTTGGCTTAGAGTCTTAGCTTAGAGTTTTTGTTAGAGTTCTAGTTTAGTTTAGTTTTAGTTAAGAGTTTAGAGTTTTACCTTAGAGTCTTAGCTAAGAGTTTTAGTTAGAGTTGAAGTTTAGTTTAGTTATAGTTAAGAATTTAGAGTTTTAGCTTAGAGTCATAGCTTAGAGTTTTAGTTAAAGTTGTAGTTTAGTTAAGTTTTAGTTAAGAGTTGAGAGTTTTAGCCTAGAGTCTTAGCTTAGAGTTTAGTTAGAGTTGAAGTTTAGTTTAGCTATAGTTAAGAGTTTAGAGTTTTTGTTAGAGTTCTAGTTTAGTTTAGTTTTAGTTTAGAGTTTTACCTTAGAGTCTTAGCTTAGAGTTTTAGTTAGAGTTGAAGTTTAGTTTAGTTATAGTTCAGGGTTTAGAGTTTTAGCTTGGAGTCTTAGCTTAGAGTTTTAGTTAGAGTTCTAGTTTAGTTTAGTTTTAGTTAAGAGTTTTAGCTTAGAGTCTTAGCTCAGAGTTTTAGTTAGAGTTGAAGTTTACTGTAGTTTTAGTTAAGAGTTTAGAATTTTAGCTTAGAGTCTTAGCTTAGAGTTTTGTTGAAGTTCTAGTTTAGTTTAGTTTTAGTTAAGAGTTTAGAGTTTTAGCTTAGAGTCTTAGCTTAGAGTTTTAGTTAGAGTTGAAGTTTAGTTTAGTAATAGTTAAGAGTTGAGAGTTTTAGCTTAGAGTCTTAGCTTAGAGTTTTTGTTAGAGTTCTAGTTTAGTTTAGTTTTAGTTAAGAGTTTAGAGTTTTACCTTAGAGTCTTAGCTTAGAGTTTTAGTTAGAGTTGAAGTTTAGTTTAGTTATAGTTAAGAATTTAGAGTTTTAGCTTAGAGTCAGAGCTTAGAGTTTTAGTTAAAGTTGTAGTTTAGTTAAGTTTTAGTTAAGAGTTTAGAGTTTTAGCCTAGAGTCTTAGCTTAGAGCTTTAGTTAGAGTTGAAGTTTAGTTTAGTTATAGTTAATAGTTTAGAGTTTTTACCTTAGAGTCTTAGCTTAGAGTTTTTGTTAGAGTTCTAGTTTTGTTTAGTTTTAGTTAAGAGCTTAGAGTTTTACCTTAGAGTCTTAGCTTAGAGTTTGGTTAGAGTTCTAGTTTAGTTTAGTTATAGTTAAGAGTTGAAGTTTAGTTTAGTTTTACTTTATAGTTTTAGCTTAGTCTTAGCTTAGAGTTTTAGTTAGAGTTGAAGTTTAGTTTAGTTATAGTTAAGAGTTTTAGCCTAGAGTCTTAGCTTAGAGTTTTAGTTAGAGTTCTAGTTTAGTTTAGTTTTAGTTAAGAGTTTAGAGTTTTAGCCTAGAGTCTTAGCTTAGAGTTTTTGTTAGAGTTCTAGTTTAGTTTAGTTTTAGTTAAGAGTTTAGAATTTTAGCTTAGAGTCTTAGCTTAGAGTTTTAGTTAGAGTTGAAGTTTAGTTTAGTTATAGTTAAGAGTTTAGAGTTTTAGCTTAGAGTCTTAGCTTAGAGTTTTAGTTACAAATGAAGTTTAGTTTAGTTATAGTTAAGAGTTGAGAGTTTTAGCCTAGAGTCTTAGCTTAGAGTTTACTTAGAGTTGAAGTTTAGTTTAGCTATAGTTAAGAGTTTGGAGTTTTAGCTTTGATTCTTAGCTTAGAGTTTAAGTTAGAGTTGAAGTTTAGTTTAGTTATAGTTAAGAGTTTAGAGTTTTAGCTTAGAGTCATAGCTTATAGTTTTTGTTAGAGTTCCAGTTTAGTTTAGTTTTAGTTTAGAGTTTTACTTTAGAGTCTTAGCTTAGAGCATTAGTTAGAGTTTAAGTTTAGTTTAATTATAGTTAAGGGTTTAGAGTTTTAGCTTGGAGTCTTAGCTTAGAGTTTTAGTTAGAGTTCTAGTTTAGTTTAGTTTTAGTTAGGAGTTTTAGCTTAGAGTCTTGCCTTAGAATTTTAGTTAGAGTTCTAGTTTAGTATAGTTTTAGTAAAGAGTTTTACCGTAGTCTTAGCTTAGACTTTTAGTTAGGGTTGAAGTTTAGTTTAGTTATAGTTAAGAAATTAGAGTTTTACCTTAGAGTCTTAGCTTAGAGTTTAGTTAGAGTTGAAGTTCAGTTTAGTAATAGTTAAGAGTTTAGAGTTTTAGCCCTACATTCATAGCTTAGAGTTTTAGTTAGAGTTGAATTTTAGTTTGGTTATAGTTAGGAGTCTAGAGTTTTAGCTTAGAGTCATAGCTTAGAGTATTAGTTAGAGTTGTAGTTTAGTTTGGTTTTAGTTAAGAGTTTTAGCTTAGAGTTTTAGCCTAGAGTCTTAGCTTAGAGTTTTAGTTAGAGTTGAAGTTTAGTTTAGTTATAGTTAAGAGTTTATAGTTTTAGCTTAGAGTCTTAGCTTAGAGTTTTAGTTAGAGTTGAAGTTTAGTTATAGTTAAGAGTTTTAGCTTGGAGTCTTAGCTTAGAGTTTTAGTTAGAGGTCTAGTTTAGTTTAGTTTTAGTTAAGAGTTTAGAGTTTTACCTTAGAGTCTTAGCTTAGAGTTTTAGTTAGAGTTCTAGTTTAGTTATAGTTAAGAGTTTAGAGTTTTAGCTTAGAGTCTTAGCTTAGAGTTTTTATTAGAGTTCTAGTTTAGTTTAGTTTTAGTTAAGAGTTTTAGCTTAGAGTCTTAGCTCAGAGTTTTAGTTAGAGTTGAAGTTTACTGTAGTTTTAGTTAAGAGTTTAGAGTTTTAGCTTAGAGTCTTAGCTTAGAGTTTTGTTGAATTTCTAGTTTAGTTTAGTTTTAGTTAAGAGTTTAGAGTTTTAGCTTAGAGTCTTAGCTTAGAGTTTTAGTTAGAGTTGAAGTTTAGTTTAGTAATAGTTAAGAGTTGTTAGTTTTAGCTTAGAGTCTTAGCTTAGAGTTTTTGTTAGAGTTCTAGTTTTGTTTAGTTTTAGTTAAGAGTTTAGAGTTTTACCTTAGAGTCTTAGCTTAGAGTTTTAGTTAGAGTTGAAGTTTAGTTTAGTTATAGTTAAGAATTTAGAGTTTTAGCTTAGAGTCATAGCTCAGAGTTTTAGTTAAAGTTGTAGTTTAGTTAAGTTTTAGTTAAGAGTTTAGAGTTTTAGCCTAGAGTCTTAGCTTAGAGCTTTAGTTAGAGTTGAAGTTTAGTTTAGTTATAGTTAAGAGTTTAGAGTTTTTGCTTAGAGTCTTAGCTTAGAGTTTTGTTGAAGTTCTAGTTTAGTTTAGTTTTAGTTAAGAGTTTAGAGTTTTAGCTTAGAGTCTTAGCTTAGAGTTTTAGTTAGAGTTGAAGTTTAGTTTAGTAATAGTTAAGAGTTGAGAGTTTTAGCTTAGAGTCTTAGCTTAGAGTTTTTGTTAGAGTTCTAGTTTAGTTTAGTTTTAGTTAAGAGTTTAGAGTTTTACCTTAGAGTCGTAGCTTAAAGTTTTAGTTAGAGTTGAAGTTTAGTTTAGTTATAGTTAAGAATTTAGAGTTTTAGCTTAGAGTCATAGCTTAGAGTTTTAGTTAAAGTTGTAGTTTAGTTAAGTTTTAGTTAAGAGTTTAGAGTTTTAGCCTAGAGTCTTAGCTTAGAGCTTTAGTTAGATTTGAAGTTTAGTTTAGTTATAGTTAAGAGTTTAGAGTTTTTACCTTAGAGTCTTAGCTTAGAGTTTTTGTTAGAGTTCTAGTTTAGTTTAGTTTTAGTTAAGAGCTTAGAGTTTTACTTTAGAGTCTTAGCTTAGAGTTTGGTTAGAGTTCTAGTTTAGTTTAGTTATAGTTAAGAATTGAAGTTTAGTTTAGTTTTACTTTATAGTTTTAGCTTAGAGTCTTAGCTTAGAGTTTTAGTTAGAGTTGAAGTTTAGTTTAGTTATAATTAAGAGTTTTAGCCTAGAGTCTTTGCTTAGAGTTTTAGTTAGAGCTCTAGTTTAGTTTAGTTTTAGTTAAGAGTTTAGAGTTTTAGCCTAGAGTCTTAGCTTAGAGTTTTTGTTAGAGTTCTAGTTTAGTTTAGTTTTAGTTAAGAGTTTAGAGTTTTAGCTTAGAGTCTTAGCTTAGAGTTTTAGTTAGAGTTGAAGTTTAGTTTAGTTATAGTTAAGAGTTTTAGCTTAGAGTCTTAGCTTAGAGTTTTAGTTACAGTTGAAGTTTAGTTTAGTTATAGTTAAGAGTTTTAGCCTAGAGTCTTAAAGCATTAGTTAGAGTTTAAGTTTAGTTTAATTATAGTTAAGGGTTTAGAGTTTTAGCTTGGAGTCTTAGCTTAGAGTATAGTTAAGAGTTAGAGTTTTAGATTAGATTCTTAGCTTAGAGTTTTAGTTACAGTTGAAGTTTAGTTAGTTATAGTTAAGAGTTTTAGCCTAGAGGCTTAGAGCATTAGTTAGAGTTTAAGTTTAGTTTAGTTATAGTTAAGGGTTTAGAGTTTTAGCTTGGAGTCTTAGCTTAGAGTGTTAGTTAGAGTTCTAGTTTAGTTTAGTTTTAGTTAGAAGTTTTAGCTTAGAGTCTTACCTTAGAATTTTAGTTAGAGTTCTAGTTTAGTATAGTTTTAGTAAAGAGTTTTACCGTAGTCTTAGCTTAGAGTTTTAGTTAGGGTTGAAGTTTAGTTTAGTTATAGTTAAGAGTTTAGAGTTTTACCTTAGAGTCTTAGCTTAGAGTTTTAGTTAGAGTTGAAGTTTAGTTTAGTAAAAGTTAAGAGTTTAGAGTTTTAGCCTAGATTCATAGCTTAGAGTTTTAGTTAGAGTTGAATTTTAGTTTGGTTATAGTTAGGAGTCTAGAGTTTTAGCTTAGAGTCATAGCTTAGAGTATTAGTTAGAGTTGAAGTTTAGTTTAGTTATAGTTAAGAGTTTATAGTTTTAGCTTGGAGTCTTAGCTTAGAGTTTTAGTTAGAGTTCAAGTTTAGTTATAGTTAAGAGTTTTAGCTTGGAGTCTTAGCTTAGAGTTTTAGTTAGAGGTCTAGTTTAGTTTAGTTTTAGTTAAGAGTTCAGAGTTTTACCTTAGAGTCTTAGCTTAGAGTTTTAGTTAGAGTTCTAGTTTAGTTATAGTTAAGAGTTTAGAGTTTTAGCTTAGAGTCTTAGCTTAGAGTTTTTGTCAGAGTACTAGTTTAGTTTAGTTTTAGTTAAGAGTTTTAGCTTAGAGTCTTAGCTCAGAGTTTTAGTTAGAGTTGAAGTTTACTGTAGTTTTAGTTAAGAGTTTAGAGTTTTAGCTTAGAGTCTTAGCTTAGAGTTTTGTTGAATTTCTAGTTTAGTTTAGTTTTAGTTAAGAGTTTAGAGTTTTAGCTTAGATTCTTAGCTTAGAGTTTTAGTTAGAGTTGAAGTTTAGTTTAGTAATAGTTAAGAGTTGAGAGTTTTAGCTTAGAGTCTTAGCTTAGAGTTTTTGTTAGAGTTCTAGTTTAGTTTAGTTTTAGTTAAGAGTTTAGAGTTTTACCTTAGAGTCTTAGCTTAGAGTTTTAGTTAGAGTTGAAGTTTAGTTTAGTTATAGTTAAGAATTTAGAGTTTTAGCTTAGAGTCATAGCTTAGAGTTTTAGTTAAAGTTGTAGTTTAGTTAAGTTTTAGATAAGAAATTAGAGTTTTAGCCTAGAGTCTTAGCTTAGAGCTTTAGTTAGAGTTGAAGTTTAGTTTAGTTATAGTTAAGAGTTTAGAGTTTTTGCTTAGAGTCTTAGCTTAGAGTTTTGTTGAAGTTCTAGTTTAGTTTAGTTTTAGTTAAGAGTTTAGAGTTTTAGCTTAGAGTCTTAGCTTAGAGTTTTAGTTAGAGTTGAAGTTTAGTTTAGTAATAGTTAAGAGTTGAGAGTTTTAGCTTAGGGTCTTAGCTTAGAGTTTTTGTTAGAGTTCTAGTTTAGTTTAGTTTTAGTTAAGAGTTTAGAGTTTTACCTTAGAGTCTTAGCTTAGAGTTTTAGTTAGAGTTGAAGTTTAGTTTAGTTATAGTTAAGAATTTAGAGTTTTAGCTTAGAGTCATAGCTTAGAGTTTTAGTTAAAGTTGTAGTTTAGTTAAGTTTTAGTTAAGAGTTTAGAGTTTTAGCCTAGAGTCTTAGCTTAGAGCTTTAGTTAGAGTTGAAGTTTAGTTTAGTTATAGTTAAGAGTTTAGAGTTTTACCTTAGAGTCTTAGCTTAGAGTTTTTGTTAGAGTTCTAGTTTAGTTTAGTTTTAGTTAAGAGCTTAGAGTTTTACCTTAGAGTCTTAGCTTAGAGTTTTGTTAGAGTTCTAGTTTAGTTTATTATAGTTAAGAGTTGAAGTTTAGTTTAGTTTTACTTTATAGTTTTAGCTTAGAGTCTTAGCTTAGAGTTTTAGTTAGAGTTGAAGTTTAGAAGTTTAGTTAAAGTTAAGAGTTTAGAGTTTTAGTTACAGTTGAAGTTTAGTTTAGTTATAGTTAACAGTTGAGAGTTTTAGCCTAGAGTCTTAGCTTAGAGTTTAGTTAGAGTTGAAGTTTAGTTTAGCTATAGTTAAGAGTTTAGAGTTTTTGTTAGAGTTCTAGTTTAGTTTAGTTTTAGTTTAGAGTTTTACTTTAGAGTCTTAGCTTAGAGTTTTAGTTAGAGTTGAAGTTTAGTTTAGTTTTAGTTAAGGGTTTAGAGTTTTAGCTTTGAGTCTTAGCTTAGAGTTTTGTTGAAGTTCTAGTTTAGTTTAGTTTTAGTTAAGAGTTTTAGCTTAGAGTCTTAGCTCAGAGTTTTAGTTAGAGTTGAAGTTTACTGTAGGTTTAGTTAAGAGTTTAGAGTTTTAGCTTTGAGTCTTAGCTTAGAGTTTTGTTGAAGTTCTAGTTTAGTTTAGTTTTAGTTAAGAGTTTAGAGTTTTAGCTTAGAGTCTTAGCTTAGAGTTTTAGTTAGAGTTGAAGTTTAGTTTAGTAACAGTTAAGAGTTGAGAGTTTTAGCTTAGAGTCTTAGCTTAGAGTTTTTGTTAGAGTTCTAGTTTAGTTTAGTTTTAGTTAAGAGTTTAGAGTTTTACCTTAGAGTCTTAGCTTAGAGTTTTAGTTAGAGTTGAAGTTTAGTTTAGTTATAGTTAAGAATTTAGAGTTTTAGCTTAGAGTCAGAGCTTAGAGTTTTAGTTAAAGTTGTAGTTTAGTTAAGTTTTAGTTAAGAGTTTAGAGTTTTAGCCTAGAGTCTTAGCTTAGAGCTTTAGTTAGAGTTGAAGTTTAGTTTAGTTATAGTTAAGAGTTTTTACCTTAGAGTCTTAGCTTAGAGTTTTAGTTAGAGTTGAAGTTTAGTTTAGTTATAGTTAAGAGTTTTAGCCTAGAGTCTTAGCTTAGAGTTTTAGTTAGAGCTCTAGTTTAGTTTAGTTTTAGTTAAGAGTTTAGAGTTTTAGCCTAGAGCCTTAGCTTAGAGTTTTTGTTAGAGTTTTAGTTTAGTTTAGTTTTAGTTAGGAGTTTAGAGTTTTAGCTTAGAGTCTTAGCTTAGAGTTTTAGTTAGAGTTGAAGTTTAGTTTAGTTATAGTTAAGAGTTTAGAGTTTTAGCTTAGAGTCTTAGCTTAGAGTTTTAGTTACAGTTGAAGTTTAGTTTAGTTATAGTTAAGAGTTTTAGCCTAGAGTCTTAGAGCATTAGTTAGAGTTTGAGTTTAGTTTAATTATAGTTAAGGGTTTAGAGTTTTAGCTTGGAGTCTTAGCTTAGAGTATAGTTAAGAGTTTAGAGTTTTAGCTTAGAGTCTTAGCTTAGAGTCTTAGCTTAGAGTTTTAGTTACAGTTGAAGTTTAGTTTAGTTATAGTTAAGAGTTTTAGCCTAGAGGCTTAGAGCATTAGTTAGAGTTTAAGTTTAGTTTAATTATAGTTAAGGGTTTAGAGTTTTAGCTTGGAGTCTTAGCTTAAAGTTTTAGTTAGAGTTCTAGTTTACTTTAGTTTTAGTTAGGAGTTTTAGCTTAGAGTCTTACCTTAGAATTTTAGTTAGAGTTCTAGTTTAGTATAGTTTTAGTAAAGAGTTTTACCGTAGTCTTAGCTTAGAGTTTTAGTTAGGGTTGAAGTTTAGTTTAGTTATAGTTAAGAGTTTAGAGTTTTACCTTAGAGTCTTAGCTTAGAGTTTTAGTTAGAGTTGAAGTTTAGTTTAGTAATAGTTAAGAGTTTAGAGTTTTAGCCTAGATTCATAGCTTAGAGTTTTAGTTAGAGTTGAATTTTAGTTTGGTTATAGTTAGGAGTCTAGAGTTTTAGCTTAGAGTCATAGCTTAGAGTATTAGTTAGAGTTGTAGTTTAGTTTGGTTTTAGTTAAGAGTTTTAGCTTAGAGTTTTAGCCTAGAGTCCTAGCTTAGAGTTTTAGTTAGAATTGAAGTTTAGTTTAGTTATAGTTAAGAGTTTATAGTTTTAGCTTAGAGTCTTAGCTTAGAGTTTTAGTTAGAGTTGAAGTTTAGTTATAGTTAAGAGTTTTAGCTTGGAGTCTTAGCTTAGAGTTTTAGTTAGAGGTCTAATTTAGTTTAGTTTTAGTTAAGAGTTCAGAGTTTTACCTTAGAGTCTTAGCTTAGAGTTTTAGTCAGAGTTCTAGTTTAGTTATAGTTAAGAGTTTAGAGTTTTAGCTTAGAGTCTTAGCTTAGAGTTTTTGTTAGAGTTCTAGTTTAGTTTAGTTTTAGTTAAGAGTTTTAGCTTAGAGTCTTAGCTCAGAGTTTTAGTTAGAGTTGAAGTTTACTGTAGTTTTAGTTAAGAGTTTAGAGTTTTAGCTTAGAGTCTTAGCTTAGAGTTTTGCTGAATTTCTACTTTAGTTTAGTTTTAGTTAAGAGTTTAGAGTTTTAGCTTAGAGTCTTAGCTTAGAGTTTTAGTTAGAGTTGAAGTTTAGTTTAGTAATAGTTAAGAGTTGAGAGTTTTAGCTTAGAGTCTTAGCTTAGAGTTTTTGTTAGAGTTCTAGTTTAGTTTAGTTTTAGTTAAGAGTTTAGAGTTTTACCTTAGAGTCTTAGCTTAGAGTTTTAGTTAGAGTTGAAGTTTAGTTTAGTTATAGTTAAGAATTTAGAGTTTTAGCTTAGAGTCATAGCTTAGAGTTTTAGTTAAAGTTGTACTTTAGTTAAGTTTTAGTTAAGAGTTTAGAGTTTTAGCCTAGAGTCTTAGCTTAGAGCTTTAGTTAGAGTTGAAGTTTAGTTTAGTTATAGTTAAGAGTTTAGAGTTTTTGCTTAGAGTCTTAGCTTAGAGTTTTGTTGAAGTTCTAGTTTAGTTTAGTTTTAGTTAAGAGTTTAGAGTTTTAGCTTAGAGTCTTAGCTTAGAGTTTTAGTTAGAGTTGAAGTTTAGTTTAGTAATAGTTAAGACTTGAGAGTTTTAGCTTAGAGTTTTTGTTAGAGTTCTAGTTTAGTTTAGTTTTAGTTAAGAGTTTAGAGTTTTACCTTAGAGTCTTAGCTTAGAGTTTTAGTTAGAGTTGAAGTTTAGTTTAGTTATAGTTAAGAATTTAGAGTTTTAGCTTAGAGTCATAGCTTAGAGTTTTAGTTAAAGTTGTAGTTTAGTTAAGTTTTAGTTAAGAGTTTAGAGTTTTAGCCTAGAGTCTTAGCTTAGAGCTTTAGTTAGAGTTGAAGTTTAGTTTAGTTATAGTTAAGAGTTTAGAGTTTTACCTTAGAGTCTTAGCTTAGAGTTTGGTTAGAGTTCTAGTTTAGTTTAGTTATAGTTAAGAGTTGAAGTTTAGTTTAGTTTTACTTTATAGTTTTAGCTTAGAGTCTTAGCTTAGAGTTTTAGTTAGAGTTGAAGTTTAGTTTAGTTATAGTTAAGAGTTTTAGCCTAGAGTCTTAGCTTAGAGTTTTAGTTAGAGCTCTACTTTAGTTTAGTTTTAGTTAAGAGTTTAGAGTTTTAGCCTAGAGTCTTAGCTTAGAGTTTTTGTTAGAGTTCTAGTTTAGTTTAGTTTTAGTTAAGAGTTTAGAGTTTTAGCTTAGAGTCTTAGCTTAGAGTTTTAGTTAGAGTTGAAGTTTAGTTTAGTTATAGTTAAGAGTTTAGAGTTTTAGCTTAGAGTCTTAGCTTAGAGTTTTAGTTACAGTTGAAGTTTAGTTTAGTTATAGTTAAGATTTAGCCTAGAGTCTTAGCTTAGAGTTTAGTTAGAGTTGAAGTTTAGTTTAGCTATAGTTAAGAGTTTGGAGTTTTAGCTTTGATTCTTAGCTTAGAGTTTAAGTTAGAGTTGAAGTTTAGTTTAGTTATAGTTAAGAGTTTAGAGTTTTAGCTTAGAGTCATAGCTTAGAGTTTTTGTTAGAGTTCCAGTTTAGTTTAGTTTTAGTTTAGAGTTTTACTTTAGAGTCTTAGCTTAGAGCATTAGTTAGAGTTTAAGTTTAGTTTAATTATAGTTAAGGGTTTAGAGTTTTAGCTTGGAGTCTTAGCTTAGAGTTTTAGTTAGAGTTCTAGATTAGTTTAGTTTTAGTTAAGAGTTTTAGCTTAGAGTCTTACCTTAGAATTTTAGTTAGAGTTCTAGTTTAGTATAGTTTTAGTAAAGAGTTTTACCGTAGTATTAGCTTAGAGTTTTAGTTAGAGTTGAAGTTTAGTTTAGTTATAGTTAAGAGTTTAGAGTTTTACCTTAGAGTCTTAGCTTAGAGTTTTAGTTAGAGTTGAAGTTTAGTTTAGTAATAGTTACGAGTTAGATTTTAGCCTAGATTCATAGCTTAGAGTTTTAGTTAGAGTTGAATTTTAGTTTGGTTATAGTTAGGAGTCTAGAGTTTTAGCTTAGAGTCATAGCTTAGAGTCATAGCTTAGAGTATTAGTTAGAGTTGTAGTTTAGTTTGGTTTTAGTTAAGAGTTTTAGCTTAGAGTTTTAGCCTAGAGTCCTAGCTTAGAGTTTTAGTTAGAGTTGAAGTTTAGTTTAGTTATAGTTAAGAGTTTATAGTTTTAGCTTAGAGTCTTAGCTTAGAGTTTTAGTTAGAGTTGAAGTTTAGTTATAGTTAAGAGTTTTAGCTTGGAGCCTTAGCTTAGAGTTTTAGTTAGAGGTCTAGTTTAGTTTAGTTTTAGTTAAGAGTTCAGAGTTTTACCTTAGAGTCTTAGCTTAGAGTTTTAGTTAGAGTTCTAGTTTAGTTATAGTTAAGAGTTTAGATTTTTAGGTTAGAGTCTTAGCTTAGAGTTTTTGTTAGAGTTCTAGTTTAGTTTAGTTTTAGTTAAGAGTTTAGAGTTTTTAGCTTTAGAGTTTTTGTTTTAGAGTCATAGCTTAGAGTTTTAGCTAGAGTTCTAGTTTAGTTTAGTTAAGAGTTTTAGCTTAGAGTTTTAGCCTAGAGTCTTAGCTTAGAGTTTAAGTTAGAATTGAAGTTTAGTTTAGTTATAGTTAAGAGTTTAGATTTTTAGGTTAGAGTCTTAGCTTAGAGTTCTAGTTAGAGTTCTAGTTTAGTTTAGTTTTAGTTAAGAGTTTTAGCTTAGAGTTTTAGCCTAGAGTCTTAGCTTAGAGATTTAGTTAGACTTGAAGTTTAGTTTAGTTATAGTTAAAAGTTTTAGCTTAGAGTTCTAGTTTATTTTTACTTAAGAGTTTTAGCCTAGAATCGATGAGGCGGACAATAGATATTGATGACAATACTAAACCAACATAACCACAAAATTCCACATTTTTACATAGAAATACCAAAACCATAGGTTAGATTAGGTTAGGTTAGAGGTTAGGTTTCTCCACGTTTAAGTTAGGTTAGGTTAGCGTATCATGAGCGCTCATGGTAAGCTAACCTAACCTAACTTAAACGTGGAGAAACCTAACCTCTAACCTAATCTAACCTACGGTTTTGGTATTTCTATGTAATAATGTGGAATTTTGTGGTTATGTTAGTGTAGTATTGTCATCAATATCTATTGTCCCCCTCCTCGACTCTAAGCTAAAACTCTAAGCTAAAACTCTAAACTCTTAACTGTGACTAAACTAAACTTCAACTCTAACTAAGTCTCTAAGCTAAGACTCTAGGCTAAAATTCTAAGCTAAAACTCTTAACTAAAACTAAACTAAACAATAACTCTAACGAAAACTCTAAGATATGACTCTAAGCTAAAACTCTAAACTCTTAACTATAACTAAACCAAACTTCAACTCTAACTTAAACTCTAACCTAAGACTATAGGCTAAAACTCTAAGCTAAAACTCTTAACTAAACTAAACTAGAACTCTAGCTAAAACTCTAAGCTATGACTCTAAGCTAAAACTCTAAACTCTTAACTAAAACTAAACTAAACTAGAACTCTAACTAAAACTCTAAGATATGACTCTAAGCTAAAACTATAAACTCTTAACTAAAACTAAACTAGAACTCTAACAAAAACTCTAAGCTAAAACTCTAAACTCTTCTATAACTAAACTAAACTAGAACTCTAACTAAAATTCTAAGCTAAGACTCGAAAGTAAAACTCTAACCTCTTAACTACAACTAAACTAGAACTCTAACTAAAACTCTAAGCCAAGACTCCAAGCTAAAACTCTAAACTCTTAACTATTACTAAACTTCAACTCTAACTAAAACTCTAAGCTAAGACTCTAAGCTACTAAAACTATATAAACTCTTAACTATAACTAAAAGCTAAAACTTACAAACTCTAACTAAAACTCTAAGCTAGGACTCTAAGCGAAAACTCTAAACTCTTAACTATAACCAAACTAAAATTCAACTCTAACTAAAACTCTAAGCTATGAATCTAGGCTAAAACTCTAAGTTAAAACTCTTAACTAAAACTAAGCTAAACTTGAACTCTAACTAAAACTCTAAGCTAAGACTCCAAGCTAAAACTCTAAACTCTTAACTATAACTAAACTTCAACTCTAACTAAAACTCTAAGCTAAGACTCTAAGCTAAAACTCTAAACTCTTAACTAAAACTAAACTAAACTAGAACTCTATCTAAAACTCTAATATATTACTCTAAGCTAAAACTCTAAACTCTTAACTAAAACTAAACTAGAACTCTAACAAAAACTCTAAGCTAAGACTCTAAGGTAAAACTCTAAACTCTTAACTATAACAAAACTAAACTAGAACTCCAACTAAAACTCTAAGCTAAGACTCCAAGATAAAACTCTAAACTCTTAACTAAAACTAAACTAGAACTCTAACTAAAACTTTAAGCTAATCACTCTAAGGTAAAACTGTAAACTCTTAACTATAACTAAACTAAACTAGAACTCCAACTAAAACTCTAAGCTAAGACTCCAAGATAAAACTCTAAACTCTTAACTAAAACTAAACTAGAACTCTAACTAAAACTTTAAGCTAAGACTCTAAGGTAAAACTATAAACTCTTAACTATAACTAAACTAAACTTCAACCCTAACTAAAACTCTAAGCTAAGACTCTAAGGTAAAACTCTAAACTCTTAACTAAAACTAAACTAAACTAGAACTATAACCAAAACTGTAAGCTAAGACTCTAAGGTAAAACTCTAAGCTCTTGACTAAAACTAAACTAAACTAGAACTCTAACTAAAACTCTAAGCTAAGACTCTAAGGTAAAACTCTAAACTCTTAACTAAAACTAAACTAAACTAGAACTCTAACTAAAACTATAAGCTAAGACTCCAAGCTAAAACTCTAAACTCTTAACTATAACTAAACTAAACTTCAACTCTAACTAAAACTCTAGGCTAAAACTCTAAGGTAAAACTCTAAACTCTTAACTAAAACTAAACTAAACTTCAAATCTATCAAAAACTCTAAGGTAAGACTCCAAGCTAAAACTCTAAACTCTTAACTAAAACTAAACTAAACTAGAACTCTAAGTAAAACTCTAAGCTAAGACTCTAAGCTAAAACTCTAAACTCTTAACTATAACTAAACTAAACTTCAACTCTAAGCTAAGACTCTAAACTAAAACTCTAAACTCTTAACTATAACTAAATTTCAACTCTAACGAAACTCTAAGCTAAGACTCTAGGCTAAAACTCTTAACTAGAACTAAACTAAACTAGAACACTAACTAAAGCTCTAAGCTAAGACTCTAGGCTAAAACTCTAAACTCTTAACTATATCTAAACTAAACTTCAACTCTAACTAAAACTCTAAGCTAAGACTCTAAGGTAAAACTCTAAACTAAAACTAAACTAAACTAGAACTCTAACAAAAACTCTAAGCTAAGACTCTAAGCTAAAACTCTAAACTCTTAACTATAACTAAACTAAACTTCAACTCTAACTAAAACTCTAAGCTAAGACTCTAAGGTAAAACTCCAAACTCTTAACTAAAACTAAACTAGAACTCTAACTAAAACTCTAAGCTAAGACTCCAAGATAAAACTCTAAACTCTTAACTATAACTAAACTAAACTTCAACTCTAACTTAAACTCTAAGCTAAGACTCTAGGCTAAAACTCTAAGCTAAAACTCTTAACTAAACTAAACTAGAACTCTAGGTAAAACTCTAAGCTATGACTAAGCTAAAACTCTAAACTCTTAACTAAAACTAAACTAAACTAGAACTCCAACTAAAACTCTAAGATATGACTCTAAGCTAAAACTCTAAGCTCTTAACTAAAACTAAACTAAGCTAGAACTCTAACAAAAACTCTATGCTAAGACTCTAAGCTAAAACTCTAAACTCTTTAACTATAACTAAACTATAACTCTAACTAAAACTCTACGCTAAGACTCTAAGGTATAACTCTAAACTCTTAACTAAAACTAAACTAAACTAGAACTCTAACTAAAACTCTAAGCTAAGACTCCAAGCTAAAACTCTAAACTCTTAACTATAACTAAAGTTCAACTCTAACTAAAACTCTAAGCTAAGACTCCAAGATAAAACTCTAAACTCTTCACTAAAACTATACTAAACTAGAATTCTAACTAAAACTCTAAGCTAAGACTCTAAGCTAAAACTCTTAACTAAAACTGAACTAGAACTCTAACAAAAACTCTAAGCTAAAACTCTAAACTCTTCTGTAACTAAACTAAACTAGAACTCTAACTAAAATTCTAAGCTAAGACTCAAAAGTAAAACTCTAAACTCTTAACTAAAACTAAACTAGAACTCTAACTAAAACTCTAAGCTAAGACTCCAAGCTAAAACTCTAAACTCTTAACTATAACTAAACTTCAACTCTAACTAAAACTCTAAGCTAAGACTCTAAGCTAAAACTATAAACTCTTAACTATAACTAAACTAAACTTCAACTCTAACTAAAACTCTAAGCTAGGATTCTAGGCTAAAACTCTTAACTAAAGCTAAACTACAACTCTAACTAAAACTCTAAGCTATGACTCTAAGCGAAAACTCTAAACTCTAAACTATAACCAAACTAAAATTCAACTCTAAGCTATGAATCCAGGCTAAAACTCTAAGTTAAAACTCTTAACTAAAACTAAGCTAAACTTGAACTCTAACTAAAGCTATAAGCTAAGACTCTAAGCTAAAACTCAACTCTTAACTATTACGAAACTTCAACTCTAACTAAAACTCTAAGCTAAGACTCTAAGCTAAAACTCTAAACTCTTAACTAAAACTAAACTAAACTAGAACTCTAGCTAAAACTCTAATATATTACTCTAAGCTAAAACTCTAAACTCTTAACTAAAACTAAACTAGAACTCTAACAAAAACTCTAAGCTAAGACTCTAAGGTAAAACTCTAAACTCTTAACTATAACAAAACTAAACTAGAACTCTAGCTAAAACTCTAAGCTATGACTCTAAGCTAAAACTCTAAACTCTTAACTAAAACTAAACTAAACTAGAACTCTAACTGAAACTCTAAGATATGACTCTAAGCTAAAACTATAAACTCTTAACTAAAACTAAACTAAACTAGAGCTCTAACAAAAACTCTAAACTCTTAACTATAACTAAACTAGAACTCTAACTAACTTAACTCTAAGCTAAGACTCTAAGGTAAAACTCTTAACTAAAACTAAACTAAACTAGAACTCTAACTAAAACTCTAAGCTAAGACTCCAAGCTAAGACTCTAAACTCTTAACTATAACTAAACTTCAACTCTAACTAAAACTCTAAGCTAAAACTATAAACTCTTAACTATAACTAAACTAAACTTCAACTCTAACTAAAACTAAGCTAAGACTCTAGGCTAAAACTCTATGCCAATGGGTTAAAGAAAAACCGAAAAATGTTGGATAATTTCCAAGTATAAAAAATTCAGTCCGAAAAAGCTTAAAAAATTCAAAAAAGGGAGGGAGGGAGGGATCGGCGGGTCCGAGGGTCCCGGAGGGGCCTTTGGGAGCCAGGGGGCGCCGGAGGGCCATTTGAGGACGCCAGGGGCCCTTTGGGAGCATAAGGGTGGCCCTTAGGGGCCCTTTGGAGGCCCGGGGGGCTTTTGGGGCCCTTTGGTGTTGGGGTAGGGGACCTTACAACACTGTTCAAATGGAGCTTGTGTGTTATAACGACCACACAGTTTCACCCCAAATCATCTTCTAAAATGTCTCAAACTGTTTCGCCTAAATCATCTTCTAAAATGTCTCAAACGATTTCGCCCAAATAATCCCCTAAAAGTAATTTCTGCGTGTTCCTTTGTTTTGGCATCCCTGCGCTGTCACATTTGAAATTCCCATGAAACAATTTCCCGCGTTAATCTCTTCATCTCATAGGTGTTCCTAGCTAAACTATTAAGGCTTCGATAGAATATTCCTAAAGACCCCCAGACCCCCAGACTCCCAGACCTAAAGACCTGATATCTCTCAGACCTAAAGATCAAAGAAGCCATAATGTTTCTCAATTCCCCTTGTGTGGATCAATAATTCCCCGCCGATTATGCAAATCAATTTCTCAGAAATTTAGTTCCCCTCTTGTGGATCAATACATTGTCTATGTGGTTAGGTACCGTTAGACTCAATTATAGATGGCAGCACAGGTGTTCGTCCAGTGCCTTCTGAGGCTTCCCTACTGGTTGTGGGGGAGTGACCTCCTCAAAAAGATATTTTCTATCTGGAAATCAACTCATTGAACAAAATGGCTATCTCCAAATTTTGATTGGATGTGTTTGGGGGAATGATGGAGGAAAACCTTGTTTCCGGAATGCATCCGGAATGATGGAATTTCCGGAATTTCCTTGCATCCGGAATGATGGAGGAAAACCTTGGATGTGTTTGGGGGAAAACCTTGCCCCGAGGGTGGTGGGGGAGTGTCCTCCTCGAAAAAATATTTTCTATCTGGAAATCAACTACGCTAAACAAAATGGCTATCTCAAAATTTTGATTGGATGTGTTTCGGAAAATGGTGGGCGTGGAGGTGGGCTAGTTGCCCTCTAATCACTTTTGACTATTAAAAAGGGCACTAGCCCTTTGAATTTCTAATCGAATGAGCCTTTTATAAGTTTCTACAACAACGCCTTTTATAAAAACCTTATATGCCCCTAGGACATAAGTTAAAAACCTTGCCCCGAGGGTGGTGAGGGAGTGTCCTCCTCAATTTTTTTTTCTATCTGTAAATCAACAACGCTGAACAAAATGGCTATCTTAAAATTTTGATTGCATGTGTTTGGGGGAATGATGGGCGTGGGGGGGGCTAGTTACCCTCCAATCACTTTCGACTATTAAAAAGGGCATTAGCCCTTTGAATTTCCAATCGAATGAGCCTTTTTTTAAAGATTCTACGACAACGCCTTCTATAAAAACCATATATGCCCCCAGGGCATAACTTAAAACCCTTGCCCCGAGGGTTGTGGGGGAGTGTCCTCCTCAAAAACATATTTTCTATCAGGAAATCAACTACGCTGAACAAAATGGCTATCTCAAAATTTTGATTGGATGTGTTTGGGGGAATGATGGGCGTGGGGGGACAGTTGCCCTCCAATCACTTTCGACTATTAAAAAGGGCACTAGCCACTCCAATTTCCCATGAAATGAGTCCTTTTCGAAGTTTCTACAACAACTCCTTTGATACCAAGTGCCCGGGTATGGAGGATAAAAAAAATAATAAATTGTGGCAACATCGTTCTTCACTTAACATCAGTTACAATAATTTCCAGAACTTTCGATTACGTTGAACAAAATGGAGTTGGTTTCCCTTCAATCACTTTCGACTATTAAAAGGGCACTAGCCCTTTCAATTTTCAATTGAATGAGCCGTTTTTGATGTTTTTATAACATCGCTTTTTATAAAAACCTTACATGCTCCCAGGGCAAAACTTACAACCCTTGCCGTGAGGATTGGGGGGGGGATGGGTTGTAATCCTTAAAGACCTAATTTCCCAAACTTTAAACTGCGTTGAATAAAATGGCCATCTAAAAATTTTGATTGGATGTGTTTGGGGAAATGGTGGGCGTGGAAGGGGTGTTAGTTGCCTTCCAATCACTTTCGACTATTAAAAAGGGCACTAGCCATTTCAATTTCCAATCGAATGAGCCCTTTTTCAAGTTTCTAGGACAAAGATTTGAATAAAAACCTTATATGCCCCCAGGGCATAAATTATAACCCTCGCCCTGAAGACTGTGGAGGGAGTGTCCTGCTCAAAGGTATAACTTTCTGAACTTTAAACTGCGTGGAACAACATAACTATCTAAAAATTTTGATTGGATATGTTTGGGGAAATGGTGGGCGTGGAAGGGGTGTTAGTTGCCTTCCAATCACTTTCGACTATTAAAAAGGGCACTAGCCATTTCAATTTCCAATCGAATGAGCACATTTTTTGAAGTTTCTACGACGACGCAATCTATAAAAACCTTATATGCCCCCAGGGCATAACTTTATATATATAATATATATATATATATATATATATATATATATATATATATATATATATATATATATATATATATATATATATATATATATATATATATATATATATATATATATAGTATATATATATATAATATATATATATATATATATATATATATATAATATATATATATCTATATATATATATATATATATATATATATATATATTATATATATATATATATATATATATATATATATATATATATATATATATATATATATATATATATATATATATATATATTATATATATATATATAATATATATATATATATATATATATATATATATATATATATATCAACCCTTGCCCAGAGGGCTGTGGGGGAGTGTCCTCCTAAAAAATAACCTATCTGGAAATCCACAATAATGAACAAAATGGCTATCTAAAAATTGTTATTGGATGTGAAAAGGTGGGGCGAGAGAGGGGGGCTAGTTGCCCTCAAATCACTCTCGACTATTAAAAAGGGCACTAGACTTTTGAATTTCAAATCGAATGAGCCCCTTTTCAAGTTTCTACGACAAAGATTTCAATAAAAAAAACTATATGCCCCCAGGGCATAACTTATAACCCTTGCCCTGAAGACTGTGGGGGGAGTGTCCTGCTCAAAGGTATAATTTCCTGAACTTTAACTGCGTGGAACAAAATGGCTATATCAAAATTTTGATTGGATGTGTTTGGGAAAATGGTGGGCGTGGAAGGGGTGTTAGTTGCCTTCCAATTTCTTTCGACTATCAAAAAGGGAACTGGCCATTTCAATTTCTAATCGAACGAGCCCTTTTTGAAGTTTCTACGACAACGCGTTCTATAAAAACTTTATATGCCCCCAGGGCATAACTTACAACCCTTGTCCTGAGAACTGTGAGGGGGTTGTCATGCTCAAAGACCTAATTTACAGAACTTAAAACTACGTTGAATAAAATGGCTATATCAAAATTTTGATTGGATGTGTTTGGGGAAAAGGTGGGCGTGAAAAGGGGATTAGTTGCCCTCCAATCCCTTTCGACTATTAAAAAGGGCACTAGCCCTTTGAATTTCCAATCGAATGAGCCTTTTTTGAAGTTTCTACAACGCCTTCTATAAAAACCTTATATGCCCCCAGGGCATAACATACAACCCTTGCCCCGAGGGTTGTGGGGGAGTGTCCTCCTCAAGAACGTATTTTCTATCTTGAAATCCACTACGCTGAACAAAATGGCTATCTCAAAATTTTGATTGGATGTGTTTGGGGGAATGATGGGAGTGGGGGGGGCTATTTGCCCTATAATCACTTTCGACTATTAAAAAGGGCACTATCCATTTTAATTTCCAATCGAATGAGACTTTTTTGAAGTTTCTACGACAACACCTTCTATAAAAACCTTATATGCCCCCAGGGCATAACTCAAAGCCTTTGCCCCGAGGATTGTAGGGGAGTGTCCTCCTCAAAAACATATTTTCTATCTGGAAATCAAATACGCTGACAAAATGGATATCTCAAAATTTTGATTGGATGTGTTCGGGGAATGATGGGCGTGGGGGGGCTAGTTGCCCTCCAATCACTTTCTACTATTAAAAAGGGCACTAGCCCTTTGAATTTCCAATCGAATGAGCCTTTTTTGAAGTTTCTACGACAACGCCTTCTATAAAAACCTTATATGCCCCCAGGGCATAACTTAAAACCCTTGCCCCGAGGGTTGTGGGGGAGTGTCCTCCTGAAAAATATATTTTCTATCTGGAAATCAACTACGCTGAGCAAAATGGTTATCTCGAAATTTTGATTAGATGTTTGGGGGAATGATGGGCGTGGGGGGGGCTAGTTGCCCTCCAATCACTTTCGACTATTAAAAAGGGCACTAGCCACTCCAATTTCCAATCGAATGAGCCCTTTTCAAAGTTTCTACGACAACTCCTTCGATACGAAGTGCCCGGGTATGGAGAAAAAAAAACACATTGTGCCCACATCGTTCTTTACTTAGGCAGCGCTAGCGCGCTGCATATGATTAGCCATGCCTTGATTCCCAAACTACTTGAATTTAATTCAAACTTTTGGCCTAGTAACTTTCAGTATACAATCAAAATTATCTAAAAAACTTAGTCATAAAAATAATAAGTTTAAAGTCATTAAACAGCATACAAAATAATGGATTGATCTATCAAGTAACATCTTGGTCTCACCTAGTATTGCACGGCATGAACAACATATTAACCGTAATATAAACTCTGGAAATCCAGTCATTTTTCTCTATAAAACGGAGAATTTCATGTTGTGATACAAATTCTAAAGCGAGTCTATAGTTTTAATATTAACAAGATCACTTCACTTTGAACTTGTCTACACAATAATCATAAAATGTCCTTTTCAGATCCAAAACGATAGTCAATCTGATTGAACTGAGCTCATTGTGCAGAAGTGATGCCAAATCAAACGAAAAAAATAATAATAAAGCAACAATCTAAAAATGCTTTATTTTTATACTGTTAAAAGTATCATTAAATGTTTTACTTTTACCGTACCAAAACTCCTATATTGTTTTGTGTTTTCAGTAAAGAGCTAGTTTTCTATAATCCTACAAACATAGGGAAATGTCACTAGTTGATTTATTTGCACTACTTTTATTGATATATGTTCCATAGGCTGTGAAGTAATAATTTTTTGTTCGTTTAAAGTTTTAACTTCGCTCTTTACTTCCCTCGGAATTACTTTTTTTTAAATTAATAATAATAAACAATTGTTTAAATAATCGCACGCCTATTACATAGTTTCAAAAAATGTCGTTACTTCAAATTCTAGAGCCATTTTCCCACTTCATATGAAAATGATTAGTTAACAATTTGATTAAGTAGCGTAAATAGCGAGGTGTTGAAAAGTTCTCCTCTCATATATGTAATAGTTTCTGTTCGTTTTAAGTTTTGATGTTGCTTTTCATTTTCAGATTGAAGAAACCTTTTTTTTTTTATATTAATTTCTGATCTTTTTTAAATAATGCCGAGAAATCCGGCTTCCCCCTCCATGGAAAATTTCTATCCCTCGCGGTAAATCCCTCCATGTAAAGTTCTTCCCACATAACCCCCCCCCCTCCCAACAAGGAAAATTTTCCCAGACAATTCCATTCTAGCTGAAAATTACCCCGGGAAAATTTCTTAAGGACGATTCCAGCTAAAAAATTTTCCTTATCCCACTTTCATTTGAGACCTTTATTTCTGATTGTCTTTAAAATTATGTCGAAAATTTCCCTCCGTGTAAAATTCTTCCCAGAGATCCCCTCACCCTCGCCCCCACCCCCTAGTAGAAAAGTACTTCCGGCAGAAAATTCCCTCTGGAGAATTTATCCTGTGAAAAATCTCCCCCATGGAGAATTTCTCCCGGAAAATTCCCCTTAATATCTTCACATACAGAATTGAACCGACAGAGAAAGCAAGAGGAACAAAAGGAATTTTGAGTAAGAATCCTGGCAAACTCCCCCCACACATAAAATTATCCGCTAAAAAATCCCCTTGCAGAAAAGTCTCCCCCCTTCCCGAAAAATGTCTGTATACTTCCCAATAAGAAATACTATACGTAAATAACGGACCAATTTCATGACTTATAAACCTTTCCCCAGGGGCTGTGGGTAAATATCCTATCCTCAGATATAGTTACTGGGTTTTACAATTATGCTGAACAAAATGACCATCTCAGAATTTTGATCGAATGACCTTTAGGAAAAACCATGGGAGGGAGGGAGGCCAGTTGCCCTCTAATCTCATGGTCACTTAAAAAGGGCACTAGAGCTTTTAATTTGCGTTCGCATGAGCCCTTTCTCAATATTCTAGGACTATCGGTGCGATGCAATCACCCCTGAAAAAAAAAAAAAAATAAAATAACTCATCCGTGATCTTTCTTCTAGCAAAATATACAAAATTCCATTTTTGCAGATGGGAACTTGAAACTTCTACAACCGGAGTTTCGTATACACTGAATCCGTTGGTGTAATTTTAATGAATATTTCCTGACCTTTAGGGGGTGTCTACTCCTTTTTTTTCTAAAAATCAGGTAAATATTCTCAAGCTCGTGACTTCGGATGGGTAACACCAAATTTAATGATTTGTATATATTTGGAACCAACATAATAATCTGATTCTTTCGATATTGACATCAAAATTCCGTTTTTTAGAATTTTAATTAATATTGAGCCACATCGCTCCTTACTTACAGTTTCTTACCACGAACAGTTTGATAAAATTTAGGAATACAAATGTCTGCTAATTCAGACAACTTTGAATTATTGATCTAAGAGAGGAAATTAGATCGACGCAAACTCCTTTTCTTAAAACCAAACTGTTCTTCACTTATAACTTTATTTACAACAAAATTGACTTTAATTTAGCCCTATAGTAAAAATATTAAACGCAAACTTAGCACTTATGGCGTTTTTCACAAGAACAGCTTCAAGGATTCTTAATTAAAACTCACACTCTGCTTGGAAGTTGAAGATTTCCTGCCTATTTTACACACAAAGCTTTCTCCTCTTTGGAAGGAAATCCGAATGCTTATTTGAAATAAAAAACTCTTCTTACGACACAACCGCAAATTTTTTCCCCGTTGTAGATGGTCATGATTTCCTTTCATTTACTCTTTCAGGAGAAATGTTTCCTAAAAAACAAGGGGTTGCGGAATTTTGAGCAGAATAAGATCTAATTTAAGCATTCATTCCAAATTTAAAAGTTAAAGTTTTTCAATAAATCTTCAACTCAAATAGTTTGTCTTCAAACTCTTCTCTCACATGACACAGTCATTCCATTTATATCTTTAAGTTATCCGTTTAATTAAAACGTTTATTGCCAACTAAATACTACCGGGATTATTCACCAAAATGGACTATACTCATGTGTTCCTTCAACTTATATGTTTTTCATATATCTTATATGTTTGTAAAGTCACGTGTTTCCCTTTTGATTAATACTTTAATTGCAGACTAAACACTTGTAGGATAATTCATCAGAATGGATGATGCCATGAGTTTCTTCAAGCTATACATTAGGCTAAAGTTATAACTGCAAATGAAGCACTTTTGGTGGTTTTCATCAGAATGGAAGATAGCAATATGCCTCCTTAAATTACGCATTTGATCGAATTTTTGATTGCAAATTAAACACTTTTGAGGTTTTTCACCAGAATGAATTCTTAGGTGAATATTCTTGTTCAGTTGAGAGGTAATTTTTTTCCCAGGTGTAACACTCAAAGAGATTTTCTCCGCTGTGTGTGCTTTGACGCACAGCCAAATACGCCTTTGAAGAAAAAATCTTCTGACATATATAACTCATGCAGTTTTCCCCACTGTGGATACTCAGGGGATTCACGTTTGTATTCTTACTAGAATTCATTCTCAGGTGACTATTCATGTTCTTCTTATAAGTAGAGGCTTTCCCGTATTTTTTACTCAAATCGTTTTCCTCCGCTGTGTCTTCTTTGATGCAAAGTCAAATATGCCTTTGAAGAAAAACTCATCTAACATATATTACACTCATGCAGTTTTTCACCGGTGTGACTGGTCATGTGGAGTTTTAAATGTCCCATTTAAATAGACTTCTTACTACAAACCAAGCACTTATGAGGAATATTGTGGGCCATAATGAATTCTTAGGTGAATATTCCTGGTATGCTTATAAGCAAATGTTTTCTTACATATTTTGCACTCAAATGGTTTTTCTCCGCTGTGTCTTCTTTGATGCAAAGTCAAATATGCCTTTGAAGAAAAACTTTTCCCGCATATATTGCACTCATGCAGTTTTTCACCGGTGTGGCTGTTCATGTGGCGTTTTAAGTGCCCAATTTGAGTAAAAATTTCGCTACAAACCAGGCACTTGTGAGATTTTTTGCTATAATGAATTCTTAAGTGAATATTCCTGGTATGCTTATGAGCAAAAGTTTTCTTACATATTTTACATTCAAATGGTTTTTCTCCACTGTGCCTTTTTTTATGCAAAGTCAAATATGCCTTTGAAGAAAAACTTTTCCCGCATATATTACACTCGTGCAGTTTTTCACCGGTGTGGCTGTTCATGTGGCGTTTTAAGTACCCAATTTGACTAAACTTCTTACTACAGACTAAGCACTTGTGAGGTTTTTCACCAGAATGACTTCTTAGATGAACACCCAAATAATGCTTTGAAGAAAACTTCTTTTTACATATATCACACTCATAAAGTAATTTTCCACTTTGGCCAATTAGGGGAACATTCATGTTCAGATTTTTACCAGAATGCATACTGAGGTGATTTTTCCGTCTTTCCTTAGAAACAAAAGTTTTCTCGCATATTTTACAGTCAAATCGTTTGCCTCCCTTGTATGTTCTTGTGTGCAAACCCAAAGAATGCTTAGAAGAAAAGTTTTTTTTATATATATCACACTCATGCTGTTTTCCCCCACTGTGGATACTCAAGGGAACATTCACGTTTGTGTTATTACCAGTATGAACTCTTAGGTGATTATTCATGTTTATCTTGTAAGTAAAAGTTTTCCTACATATTTTACACTCAAATGGTTTTTCACCACTGTGGGTTCTTTGATGTAAACTCAACCGTTGTTTTGAAGTAAAACTCTTCTTACATATATTACACTCATTCAGTTTTTCAACGGTGTGGGGAAAATGAAACGCCAATTTCATGTGGCGGTTTAAGTTACATATTTGATTAAACTGCTTGCTACAAACTAAGCATTTGTAAGGTTTTTCGCCAGAATGAATTCTTAAATGAATATCCATGTAGGGCTTTGAAGAAAAACTCTTTTTACATATATTACACTCAAATAGTTTTTCTCCGCTGTGTGTTTTTTTATGCAAAGTCAAATATTGCTTTGAAGAAAACCTCTTTTTACAGATGTTACACTCATGTCGTTTTTTATCATTGTGAGTAGTCATTGATGTCATTGTGGAATCATTGTCAATAATCAAATGACTATTGTGAATAGTCATTTGCGTCTGAAAGACAGTGCTTTTTGACAGTTTCTGTGGGAGAACTAGCGAAGTATTCATCTGCACGTCTAATTCAGCCATTTTTGATACATAATGACCCTGTAAAACCAAGTGCTGTTTCATATCATCAATACTCTCATATAAACAGATGGGACATCTCTTTTTCCTTCCCATTTTATGTTCCATAAAATGAGCAACAAAACTGAAGTAATCATTAGTTACTATAGGACACATGTCACACTCTATTCGTGACAATTCCTCACAACCTGTGTTTTCGTGCAGATCTAACATCAAAAAAGAGTTCTCTGTTTTACCGCAAGAGCCACAACGCCATATACCAGCTGTTATTTCTTCTATAACCTGTTGCTTTAACTTTTCTAACACAACGGTTGGATTTATGTTTCCAAGTTTTAGTTTCTTTAGACCATCTAAACGAGAAATTGAAGAACTCGACGCATCTGAAAAGGAAGAGAAATATTAGAATAAAAGTAAAAAGATAATGGAATATTCAATAAAAAAATATTATGGAAATCTACGGCTTCTCTCACTTATCGTTCAACTTCTTTTAAGCCAAGAAAACACACAAAGAATAATCAATTGATTCAGGTGAAAGTAACAGCAGCAACAATTTGAAACATTGAAAGTGTTTTGATACCATAAACGCCATTTTGTGTCTCTCAGTGTCAGTTGACAGTTTCAAAGACAAAGGGAATTAGCAAATCTTTCCTCCACAACATGGAGCTTCCGATGCAAATTAGGTAAAAAATATATATAGAGGATCCTCAATATGTCAACAGTTCGAAAAGCTAACGAGAGGCTAGTTTAAAATAAACAAAACCCATAATTTGCTGCTAATCATTAAGCAAAACGCTGTCTATTCAATGTACATACAGCCCAAATAATCTGTATCCTGTGTCGGTAAAGATTTCAATCAAGACAGATAGCACAGCAATAAACTTCCAAAGCTGTCAAATTATTCATTGATACTTCTTTTGGGCTGATTTTAACGTTTTCCAAGCAGGTTTTTCAAGCGTTTTCTCAACTATATATGAGCTATTTCTACAGCTCAACTATAGAAATACAATTCTGCTCCGTTTAATGAGAACAAACAAAACTCGTATTTTCTAATGATGTAGGTTTCATTACAACTGAATATTTTTATCATCGACACAAAACGAGAGAAGCTATATGGTTTTTTTTAAGATTTTCGTAAAAGCAGGTATCAGCTTTTAGTTTTCTGTCGTTTATTCCGATCTCTTAACAAAGCTATCAAAGCTATGACAACACGACCCAATCAATTCTTAATAGTTTGGCCACACAAACTAAAAATGTTCATAGTGGACGAGATAGGGTGATCCTTTATGGTATCGAATGGCCTTAAGCCATAATATTTGGGAAGTAATACTATAGAAAATATTGCCTACTCTATCCTCTGTCTATACAGATTTTATAAAAAACAAACTGAAATCGATTTATGATTTCAGTATGCGTGAAAGATCATTGGACAGCTAAAGAAAAGTTTAAAGGACTGCTAAAAAAAAAGAAGTAATATTTGTTAAGTTAAATATTTGGGAAAACATCATATGATGTTATTTAATTAAAAGGTGTTTAATAAATCAATCACAATCAGAAACATCTATATCAATTTCAAATAAAAAATTGAATTTTCATATGAAAACCCTGTCGGGTGTTGTTAGTCCAAGATTTAGTTTCCATAAGGAATTGAATATAATAAATCTAAAACAAGGTCCCAACACCAGGTTAGGAAGAAAGTTAGCACGTTAGAGAGAAATCAAACAAACAAACCTTTATTTTTTTCCATTGTAGTAGCAGTTGGATTAGGCTCTACCTGAACAACGTCTTCGCTGTTAGGCGACGAGATACAGCTTGGTTGTTCGTGTTCCACCTCTGGAATAAATAAAAGTATGCTTCAATATAACTGATAACGCATAATGAACTTACTCAAATGCTAAAAATAAAAACTGTCACGTTTAGAACCTATCTTACATTAGAAGAGCAGAACCCGAAGAATTACATTGAGCTGAATTATTGAACTGAAAGAATTACATTTATTTTTGTTTTCTGTAAACATTAAGTAACAAAAAATTAATAAGAAGGATATATTATAATAAGAAAAAGTAATAAGAAGGCAAATAAACAATTCGGATACATCAAACTTGGACAAGGGGAATCCTTAGAGAATAAACTTTCGGGAAAAATGGTTAAAAACAGCCCAAAGTTCAAACACCAGATATGCTTAACTTTCGCAAATAAAACAAAATCATCGAAGTTGAGACTTTCAGGACATTTTGAGAAGGATGGTGAATTAACCAAAAGGCACTATATACATGCTACTACTACTACTTCTGATGCTAGTTCATTGCTTCTACTAACGGCAAGATGCTTTATTTCCACCTGTGTTTTCTGGTTTGTGTATATTCTATATAAATGAAGTTCAATCCATTTCTGAATGATCATAAATTTAAAATTCGTGGCAAAATCGAATAACAATAAGCCAGAAGAGAATATCAGAAGGTTTTATGATTCTTTTCATGGACTCCTGTATTTTTCATAAAATTTAGTCTCTATGAAACTTGCCTGCTCAACCGCATCAATGAGTAGGAAGCTGAAAAAAAACACTAGCTCAAAGAAAATAAAACGTTCTTTAAGGATTTCTCGAAAAACAGCTAAGCCTTCTCGATTTTTATAAAGAATTAAAAACTTGTAGTAAAATTTATTGAAATCGATTTACGATTCAAGCAGGCATGAGAGACCATTGGACTGCTAAAAAAAACATCCTATGTTACTATATCATTTATCAGGTATTTATTAAATCAATCGAAATGGGAAACATACATATCAATTTTCAAATGAAAATCCTGTCAGGAGTTCTTAGTCCACGATTTAGTTTCAATAAAGAATTAAATATAAGAAATTAGCAAGAAAGTTAGCAGGTTAGCGAGAAATCAAACAAACCAACCTTCAATTTTTTCCACTGGAGTAGCAGGTGGATTAGGCTCTACCTGAACAACGTCTTCGCTGTTATGCGACAAGATACACCTAGGTTGTTCGTGTTCCACCTCTAGAAGAAATTAAAGTATGCTTCAATATAACTGATAACGCATAATGATCTTATTCATATATTAAAAATAAAAATTGCCATGTTTAGAACCTATCATACATTTGAACAGCAAAATCCGAAAAATTACATTGAACTGGGCTTAATTACATGGATTTCTTTTTGTTGTCTGTAAATATTGAGTACCATAAATGTAATAAGAATGATTTATAATAATAATAAGAAGTAATAAGAAGGGGAAATGTAATAAAAAGGCAAATTAACGAATTCGGGTATATAAAAATTGGACGAGTGGAATCCTTAAAACACAAACTCCTTAGAAGATAAACTTTTGGGAGAAAAGGGTTAAAGCAGCCCAAAGTTCAAACAAAGATATGCTTAACTGTCGTAAAATAAAACAAAATAATCAAAGTTGAGACTTTCAGGACATTTTGAGGGGGCTGTTGAATTAACCAAAAGGCACTACATACATGCTACTACTACAACTTCTGCTGCTAGTTCACTGCTTCTACTAACGGTAGGATGCTTAATTTCCACCTATGTTTTCTAGTTTGTGTACATTCTATACAAATGAAGTTCAATCCACTTCTGAATGATCATAAATTTAAAATTCGTGGCAAAGTCGACTAACAATAAACCAGAAGAGAATACCAGAAGGTTTTATGATTCTTTTCATGAACTCCTATAGTTCTTATAAAATTTATTCCCTATCGAACTTGCCTACTCAACCGAATCAATGCATACGAAGCTGAAAAAAACACCAGTTAAAAGAAAATAAAACGAACTTTAAGGATTTCTCGAAAGAAAGCTAAACTTTCTTAAGTTTCATAAAGAATTAAAAACGTTAAGTAAAATTTACTGATTTCATAGCCAGAAAAAGACTACGGGAGCTATATGAAATAGTCCTTTATGGACTATTAGGACTATAGGACAATTATGGACTATAGGACTATTATAGTGGCCTATAGTCCTGTAGGCCACTTAAGGATTTTTATGATTCTTATCCTGTTTTATAGGTCGCTTTTCTCTTTTCCACTATATATATATATATATATATATATTATATATATATATATATATATATATATATATATATATATATATATATATATATATAATACATATATATATATATATATATATATATATACATATATATATAATATATATATATATATATATATATATATATATATATATTATATATATATATATATATATATATAGCATAACTTTCTTTACTGATCGAAATTCTTTCAGAAGCTATTAGCTTGTAAGTCACTTTCCATGATCAACTGAACATAATAAATCCATAACTAGATCCTAACATCAGGTTAGAGAAAAAAATAACTGTCGCATGAGTTTTTTCTAATTTATCAAACAAGCAAACCTTCACTGCTATCCTCTAGAGTTGCAGGTGAGTTAGGCTCTATCTCAATAAGATCTTCACTGCTTTGCGGCGAAATACAATTAGATTGTTCGTGTTCGTCGTCTGGAAAAAACAAAAATATACCTCAGTATAAGTGATAGCACAGAGGTTACTTATATCCTAAAAAACAAACTACAAATTGCAGAACCCATCTTGCATTTGAATAGTAGAACATTAAAAAGTAGATTGTACTAAGCTTAATTTTATACAGAAATGTTTTTGTGAATTGTGCATTGAGTAACAGAAATACAATAAGAGGGATATGTCCTTCCGTAAAGCTTCAAATTCAGCCGTAAAAACTTAGAGCAAAATAAATTCCTTGGTGGATGAACTTTTGAAGAAAAACGGTAACAAAAAAAAAAAAAACCTAAACTTAAAACCGCAGATATTCTAAACTGTCACTCTAAAATAAAATCATTAATTTAATGAGCAAATAATTATAATTAAAGCACAAATCCAGGACATTTGTTTTATTGCACTTAGTTTCCACATATATTTACTGGTTTACCTGCGTCCTATGCCAGTGAAGTCTCAACACCTTTTTCAAAAACTTTTACAATTGAATATATGTGAAGATTAAATAAGATAAAAAAAATTAGACATGACGTGGGATAAACACTCCAAACAGCTAAAGTAAAAGGCATAAAAAAGATATCTGAGGCAATAATAAACGAAAATAAAGCATCGTGAAATTTTCGGTTAGAAGACAGGCAACAGCAAGGATTAAATCGAATCGTAAACGAAAATGACCCGTAACAAAATTAGAAGTTAGAAGGGAAGCATCAGCAAGAATCACTACCAATCCCGATAGAACACAAATCCTTTAAAATGTTTTATTCTACCGCATGACTGAAAACTAAAAATAGCATGATAATTATGCTCATTCGCAATTTGAGAATCAAATACAAACGAAACTGCAGTGCGCCAAGTGCCAGAGCGAAAGTCAGGCTCCGGGTACGTTTTCATGGAGACAACGGAAACTACAGGAGTGGTAGGCTCATGGTCAAGACTTAGTTCTCGGATAAACCTGGAAACCTTTTCCTAGAAATTAAAAAAAAGAGAGAAGGTGACACACCAGAGGGCAAGAGAGACCCGTACAAAGGTAAACGAGCAAGATCACTAGGCAAACATGAAGAAAATATATGTTTGTGGCAACTCCTATGAGAATGGAGGAGACGAGGAAGACAAAGCCCACTGAGACTATTGGAAGAAACACATGCAACGTTAGGAACATGGGGGTAGGTGTAGCAACCTATAAACAAAATGGGGAGGTGAAGCCACCCAATCTTAAATTGAAGCAATCGATATTCCGATTCAGAATGCAAATAGTTTTAGGCTCAAAACTCGGGTTGCAGCAATGAGGACAATATTGGAGTAAAGAGATAAGGTTCAAGAGACTGAGAAGAACCAACCCCCCGATTTAGTAATTGAAGCGCTAGTGGACAGTAATAATTCAAAAGAATATGCTTTTCAGCTCAGAAGGAAGGAAAACTCAAGAAGAAGGATAAGGTCTTCGCTCTCTTAGCAGTAAATAAGGATAATCAGGAAACAAAACAGGATGGACCATAGCGGAAATTTGACAAGTCAGATGATTTCGTGGCATTAAAAACGCGGTTGGATAAGCCTTGGAGGGGGTTGGAAGTCTGCTCTATCGACTTCCGGGGGCAAATGTCCTTAAGAGTGCGGAGGAGCAGTCCCTTCCGGATGTCGGAAATGATAATCAGTCCCGTCAACCAGCAGCTGATTCTGACCTTAACAGCCCAGTTGTAATTACCTTACCAAGGTCTGGCATTCCCTGATTATGGTCCACGGGGATACTCCCTCCCATTACCAGACATTACATATTTCCCTAAACCTTTACCCTGCTTCCCCATATCTCATTTTCACCCTGTGTTGGTATCCATATGTACTAACTAGATGTCTGTCCCATGGGTTTGACCCAGAAACAGTGACTTTATGTTTACTTGATATTTTTACCCTTTACCCGTGGACTACAATCATTCTCGCGTACCTTTAAGCCTTTTGAAACAAGTAATTTTAGACTAAATCTTAATTCAAAGCCCAAACCTTCGCAGTTACTGCCAATTATTTTGATAATCCCTGGCGGATACAGGGCGGCGGAGCCCCCCCCCCTCCCTCATAGACTTTTTCTGGCACCCTCTTATCTTGTTTTTTACTCTTTTTTAAATAGATTTGTCAATTTGGTCAATTATTGGCACCTTTGTCACATTGAACCCCCCCCCCCCCAAGAATTTGCTTATTGGCACCCATGTCACATTTGGCCTCCCCCAAGATTTTGATCTAGATCCACCACTGCTGATGATTCAGTACAGGAGTTACGTTGATGGCAATAGCTCTATGGCCAAGCCCATTTAGCATACTGCAAATGCAGAGACTGGATAGAGAGGAAAAGAAGAGAAAATATGCAAGTTTTGAGATTTGCGAAGCATATTTTGTTTCGCTTTTGACCACAAGGGATAGGTGAATGGTTAAGTCGCTTAGGAAGGGTGTTCGATAGCATTGTTATCCATTTTACACCCATAAATCTTCTTTTTCTCCTGTATATGAGGTGTAAATCCTCATATGAGGTTTATATGCCTCATATAAGGTTAATATACCTCATATGAACTATATATCAAACAGGCAAACCTTTATTGCTATATTTTCGTGTTGCAGTTGAGTTAGTCTCAGTCCTAAGAGCATCTTCACTGTTTTGCAGCAAGATGCAGCTAGATTCTTTGTGTTCAACCTCTGCAATAAATAAAAATATACTACAATATAACTGACAATACAAATCAAACTTACTCAGCATATTTTGTTTCGCTTTTGACCACAAGGGATAGGTGAATGGTTATGCCGCTTAGGAAGGGTGGTCGATAGCATTGTTATCCATTTTACACCCCAAAAATATCCTTTTTCTCCTGTATATACATTGCTTTCAGCCGCGCTTTAAATCCATTTGTTTTCCTATCTTAAAGCTCATCTTAAAAAAAATTAATTAGCTTATAGCATTAACATTTCTTTACGAGTCACCGTAATAGCTGAGAATCTTTTTCATTGATTTTACTTTCTGAATACTGTCAAATTGAGTTTGAGGCGGTCATTGATAACTGAATCTTGTGATTGATAAACACCTCCTGGTCCACAAAGAGTGCGACTTCACCGTATTTTAATTTTGGTGTTTCAAATTCAGTTCCCATTAAGCTTCCATTGAAAGTACGGATAAGTTTTGGTCTGTGTAACAGTCTGCTAAATAAATCAAGTTGTTTTCTATATGCCGTTATTGATTATTTCCCCACCTGATTTAGGATATTGGAGGGAGTTTTAGAATTTCTTAGTATATGTTGAAGTGTGATATCCAGTGAGCAATTAAACATAAGAATCTGATAATAATATCCAAAACTCGGGTTAGCAAGAAAAATGACTAAGTCATATGAGGTGTATACCCTCATATGAGGTATATATACCTCATATAAGGTTTATACACCTCATATGAGGTATATATCAAACAGGCAAACCTTTATTGCTATAATTTCGAGTTGCAGTTGAGTTAGGGTTAGTCCTAAGAGCATCTTCACAGTTTTGCGGCAAGATGCAGCTAGATTCTTCGTGTTCAACCTCTGCAATAAATTAAAATATACCACAATATAACTGACAATACAGATTAAGCTTACTCGTATGCTAAAAATAAAATTATTGTACAGGAATTTCAAATTTTAATTTTGAATAGTAAAAAATGAAATAGTGCATGTATTAGGATTAATTTTATGCATTAATTTTTGTTTTCTGGAACGGAAATACAATAAGAAGAATATACAATATATGTCTGTGTAAATTTTTAAATTCGGCCGTAAGAATCCTGGCAAAATAAATTTTAGAAGATGAACCTTTAGGAAATAATGATTTCAAAAAGCCAGTCAAACCACAGATATTATAAATTGTCACTCCAAAATAAAAACATCAATTTGAACAGCACACGCAGAAGTGGAACACACTAATTTTTGGTTTGAAACAGGATTCTAATTAGAAAACTCAACAAACATAAGTCTAAAAAAAGCTCCAAATTCCAGCAACAAGACCAATTTGCAGGACAAAGTCCTAGCGGATCCAACAATAGGTCAAGGGGGGTCGGGGCTGGGATGTCACCAAGATTTTTCCGACACCCTTTCAAACGTCAAGGGCACTACCTTTTTTCTAGAATAAATCTATAGAATTTTTTGACTCTTTGTTAGTCGTTCTTTGGAGATAAACCCTTAACAATGTCAATTCTTTGACTCAGTTAAATGTCAAAAAAAGTTCAGCTTTTCATTTATTCAGTACAAAAAACTGCTTGAAATCGCCCTTTTCTTGAATTGAAAGTTATATTGTTTTCTTCTGTCTAAAAGAATGATATCCAACAATTTCAAGTACCCCAGCCCCTCTCTTATTTCCATAATGAAGTTTATGCGTAAAAAGTAAACATGTAGCATAATTTGATGTTTGTCCAAGAGGTTGCGAGGTTCATCTATTGACCCTTTCATCTATTTTGAGCCAAATGACAATAAAAAATTCGATGCCGTATCGAAAAGATTCGATAGGATGCCTTTGGGGCAGCAGGGGCTGGGCGAAAAAAAGGACATTACTTCCCATCTTCACGTCTTCGCGGTTGGCTTTGTAAAAAACACTTTTATCACAACAGTGGCAAACCCCTTGATTTTAAACTCCACGATAAAGCTAGATTGAAGATGAACTTATTTCTGGCAATGAAAAGAAGAGAGTTTAATGATGTGCTTGGCGCGGTCAATATACATCCGCACCATGTGTAGATGAAATCAGATACAGATGGAAACTCTGTAGATATTTAATACAAAAGTTCTTCGGGTATATAACTAATCTTTGTAGAGCTTGGTCTTGCTTCACAGAGCAAGAAAAATTCTGATCTTCGTGTTCTTCTAATATTCGTGTAGGTTGACCTTGAGGCTGTATTTGAACTTGCATTTGAACATAAAACTGTACTTCGCAAAACTCTTTGAAATGTAGAATTTCCTGATGAGGTCATCGAGTCTTTCGATAACTTCCTGTCAAAAAGGTGCAAAATAGAAAAAACAGTTCACAGATAATAATCTATAGTTTATCCACGACAAAAGGGAGTCCTACCATGGGAATCATTTAGCCTTTTCTTTGTTCACACTATTTCTATCCAAACTAATATTCAGCTCTGATAACGATCTTTTGACTAAATTCCGTCATTGTCCTTAAGATTAATTTAGAAAAAACAAAGTTTTTCCGAGGGAAGTAAAGAGCGAAGTTGAAACTTAAAACGATCAAAATTATTACTTCACAGCCTATCTAACATATATCAATAAGACTAGTACAAATAAACCAACTAATTATGTTTCCCTATGTTTCTAGGATTGTAGAAAACTAGCGCTTTACTGAAAACACAAAATAACATAGGAGTTTTGGTACAGTAAAAGCAAACCAATTAAGGACACTATTTTTACGGAATAAAAGTAAAGTATTTTAAGATGGTTGGTTTATTTTACTTTCGTTTAATTTGGTATCACTTCTGCATAATGGATCAGGTCAATGATTGGGTCTCGTTTTGGTTTTGAAAAGGACATGTCATGATTAGTTTGTAGACAAGTTCGAAGTAAAGCCATCTTGAGAATATTAGGACTATAGACTAGCTTTAGAATTTGTATCATAGCTTGAAATTCACTGTTGTATAGAGAGAAATAACCGGATTTCCAGAGTTCATATTATATCTTATTTGATATTATTTCAAGTAATACTTAGGCATATTTCTTACAATTTAAGATTGTATATTGCTCACTATTGGTATTATAGCTGGCGACACCAAAATGCTACCTGATAAATCAATCCAATATTTCTGTATAATGAAAGTTACTGATGTCACAACTGGTGTAAGACTATAAAAAACTTTAAAGATTAGTCTATTGTTGTCAGGCTACATACTCATTTGTGTTTTCAGTAAAGCGCTAGTTTTCTATAATCATAGAAACATAGGGAAACAAAATTAGTTGGTTTATTTGTACTAGTTTTTATATATATATATATATATATATATATATATATATATATATATATATATATATATATATATATATGTTAGATAGGCTGTGAAGTAATAATTTTGTTCGTTTTAAGTTTCAACTTCGCTCTTTACTTCCCTTGGAAAAACTTAGTTTTTTTAAATTAATCTTAAGGATAATGACGGAATTTAGTCAAAAGATCGTTATAAGAGCTGAACATTAGTTTGGATAGAAATAGTGTGAACAAAGAAAAGGCTAAATGATTACCATGGTAGGACTCCCTTTGGTCGTGGATAAACTATAGATTATTATCTGTGAACTGTTTTTCTATTTTGCATCTTTTTGACAGGAAGTTATCGAAAGACTCGATGACCTCATCAGGAAATTCTACATTTCGAAGAGTTTTTACGAAGTACAGTTTTAAAAGCACGTAGATATGAGTCATAGGTTTAAAATGAGCCTTCTCGGGATATGCTTCTAAAAATGAGTGCATCGTATTTGCGAAAATAGTGGATTATTTGGAAAGTAATCGTAATGTAACAAAAAACAAACAAGATATAGACCTGTAATTCTTTGTCTAAATATCAAGATATATTTCCTTTGTTTTAAAAAAATTAATTTAGTAGCAATTAAGAATCACTAAAACAATAGATATTGGACCTTTGAACTATGTTGAACAAAATGGCTATCTTAAAATTTTGATTGGATGACTTTGGGAGGAGGAGACCTGTAGGGAGGGGGTAGTTGCCCTCCAATCTCTTTGGTCACTTAAAAAGGCCACTTAAAAATGTAACTCCTTTTCGAATGAGCTATTAAACATCTCTCTATAATTCTCTGGCCACCCCCTAGCCCTGCTAGAAAAAAAAAGCATAAAAAACGGGAGACAGATCAGTGTTACGGATGCAAAAAAGCGAATTTTCTTTTTTGTCCAAGGAAGGGGACTGTAATTTCCATGTGAAAGGTTTTCGACCATGCTGATTCCAATGGTACAGTTTTTATTTTGATCTGACGCCATTTTCGAGGGGTTTCAGGCTTTTTTTCGAAATCACCATAAATTTCATTTCGCAATAAACTTGTACTTTTAAGACAAACGGAAATAATAGTCATCGTTCCTCAATCAGTGTCAGATGGCAATTTTTTTTTCACTATATAGCTTTTTTCTAAACGCGGTTTTTAACTTATGGTTACTATGGGATGTGGTTCGCTCTTTACAAGGTTGCAGCTGCCGCTGCAACCATGATATTTAGTTTCTCCAAAAGTGTTGTCAAAACTAAGATGAGCTTACACAATTCAAGCATCCACTGAAACAGGTCAGTTCTTTTAGTACATCTTCACCTTTTTCATTGCTATATGACTCACTTTTTCAGTTTTCTCTGTCACTTTCACTTTATTTGGAAAAATTGGCTCCAGCTTTGACCCCCCCCCCCCCAGGATTTTGAAAAAAATTAATTCATTCGTTGGCACCAAAAGTGCCGTTTTTAGTGTCATTTGGAACTTGCTGATGGTGGAATTTATAGGAAGGACGTAATAATGAGCAATATCTTTTACATGAGCTACTGAAAATCTGTCTAAGATACCGGCGAAACCAATACGCCCAAAACAATATTTCCAAAAAAGTGATTTTCCTTGTTGTTACCGATACGCACGACATCGATACGCCCGATACCATATACAGCCCTTCCCCAGGGACTATGGAGGGCCATATCATCATCAAAGCCACATATATTGGACCTTTGAACTATGTTAAGCAAAATGGCTGTCTCAAAATTTTTATGGGACTACTTTTGGGGGAGGGGCCTGTAGGGGGGGGGCTATTTGTCCTCTAATCTTTTTGGTCACTTAAAAAGGGCATTAGACGATTTAATTTCCATTCTAATGAGCCATTAAACATCTCTATGATGTTCTAATCATTCGTTAGCCCTGGTGAAAAAAAAAGAAAAAAGGAGACATTAGTGTGCTACCCATGCAAAAAAAAGTGATTTTCCTTGGTGTTCAATGTGAGAGACTGTAATTATCCTACAAAACGTTTTGAACCATCATGATAGCAATGGTACACTTTTCATTTTGATCAGACGTCATTTCAAGGGGTTTCAGGCTCTTTCGAAGTCACCATAAATTTCTTTTCGCAATGAACTTTTACTATTAAGACTAATCGAAACAATAGTTACCATTCCTGATTCAGTATCAGATGCCAATATTTTTTCACAGGGCAGTTCTTTTTTTCAAAACGCGTTATTTAACTTATGGTCACTATGGGCTGTTTGTGCAAAAATTTTTTGCACAAAATAAGTTTTTCAAACAAAAAGAACTTCATTAAACCATAAATGAACAAAAATAGAATCAAATAATCTACCAAGTATATAACTACCACAAATCAGTACCAATAAATAAATGAAGCCCAAAACTAACAGAAATTAAAATAAGTCAAACTCAAAACGAGCAGAAAATAATCTGAGTAGGGTTCTAAACCCTATGCTTTCTAAAAGCCAGAATATAATTTGTACTTTATTGAAAAAAAAAATCAAATGAATTCACTGAAAAAAAATGTGCATTTTCAGTTTAATATACATATGCTGATATTTATTATTTAAAATCTTAATTAATTTTTGTTTTCTTAAATTGTAAGTGAAAACATCTAAAAGAATTTTTTTTCAGTAAAGTACAAATTATATTCTGGCTTTTAGAAAGCATGGGGTTTAGAACCCTACTCAGATTAATTTCTACTCGTTTTGAGTTTGACTTATTTAAATTTTTGTTTATTTTGGATTTCATTTATTTATTGGTACTGATTTGTGGTAGTTGTATGCTAGGTAGATTATTTGATTCTATTTTTGTACATTTGTGGTTTAATGGAGTTCTTTTTTTTGAACAACTTATGTTGTGCAAAAAAATTTTTAGATTAATTTCTGTTCGTTTTATATTGACATAGTCTTTTTCAGGGAGAAAGACTGAGCCTCTTATGAAGTTAAACAAACATATCTTCCATAAAAACCTTAAATATCCCCCGGGCATTACTTACAACCCTTGCCCCTAGTCTCTGGGGTTTGTTTCAACCCCAAAAGCCTTGTTATGTGATATTTAGACTATTTTGAATAGAATGGCTGTCTCAAAATTTCTATTAGACACATTTCGGAACCATATAACGTGTGTGTAGGGGTGAGAGGGTAGCTGCCCTCTGATCACTTTGACTCTTAAAAAGAGTACTAGAGCGTCTGCTTACCAATCCAATGAGCCCCCTTTGAAGTTTATACGACCACAATGTCTCTAAAAACCCTATATGTCCCCAGACCTTTCTGATAGACCTTTCTCCAGACCTTTCTGATAGGCTTAACAAAATGGCTATATCAAAATTTTGATTGGAAGTGTTTGGGGAAATGATAGGCGTGGAGGGACACATTTGCCCTCTGATCACTTTCGACTAATAAAAAATACACTAGTCCTCTCAATTTCCAATCGAATGAACCCTTTTTGAAGCTTCTACGACAAAACTTTTTATAAAAACATTATATACCCCAATGGCATAGCTTACGACCCTTGTCATGAGGGTTATGGGGGGGGGAGGGTTGTCATCCTCAAAGACATGATTTCCAGACCTTCCAACTACGTTGAACAAAATGGCCACGTCAAAATATATATCGGAAATGTTTGGGAAAATGCTGGTGGGGGGGCCTATTCTCCCTCTGATTGCTTTCGACTTTAAAAAGAGCAATAGCCCTCTCAATTTCCAATCGAAAGAACCCCTTTTGAAGTTTTTACGACAACACTTTCTATATGACATTATATGCCCCAAGGGCATAACTTACAACCTTAGCCCTGAGGACTGTTGGGGGTTGTCATACTCAAAAACATAATTTTCGGACCCTTCAACTACGTTCAACAAAATTACTATATCAAAATGTTGATCGGAAGTGTTTGGGGAAATGATGGGTATAGGGGGGGGGGTTCATTCGCCCTCCGATCGCTTTTGACTATTAATAAGGGCGCTATCCCTCTCAATTTCCAATTGAATGAGTCCTTTTGGAAGTTTTTACGACAACGCTGGCAAAGACCTAATTTCCAGAACTTTCAACTACGTTGAACAAAATGTCTATCTCAAAATTTTGATTGGATGTGTTTGGGGAAACGATAGGCTTGAGAGGGGCGTTAGTTGTTCTTAAATTACTTTCGACTATTAAATAGGGCAATAGCACTTTCAATTTCCAATCGAAAGAGCCCTTTTTGAAGTTTCTACGACAACACTTTCTATGAAACCTTATATGCCCCCAGGGCATAACTTATAACCCTTGCGCTGAGGACAGTGGTGGAGTGTAATCCTCAAAGACAAAATTTCCGGACTTTTCAACTACGTTGAACAAAATTGATATCTTAAAATTTTTATTGGATGTTTTCGGGGAAATGGTGGGCGTGGGAGGGGTATTATTTTTCCTCCAATCCCTTTTGACTATTATAAAGGGCACTAGCCACTCCAACTTCTAATCGAATGAGCCCTTTTCGAAGTTTCTACAACAAATCATTCGATACGAAGTGCCCTCTGGTTTAAGAAAAAGAAAATACATTGTGCCAACATCGTCCTTTACTTAGATGGTTTGGAACTTGCTGATGGTGAAATTTATAGGAAGGAAGGACGTATATATGAGCAATATGTTTTATATGAGCTACTAAAAATTTTTATAAGATACAGACAATACCAAAACACCCAATAACAATACACCCATACCGATACGCGTGATATCAATACGTCCGATACCAATAAAGCGTACAGCCTTTTCCCCATGAAGTATGGTGGGTCATATCATCACTAAAACCATAGATATTGGACCTTTGAACTAGATATTGAACTTTGGGGAGGGGGCCTGTAGGGAGGTGGGCTAATTGCCCTCCAATCTCTTTGGTCACTTAAAAAGGGCACTTACAAATTTAATTTTCTTTCGAATGAGCTATACACATCTCTCTATGATGTTCTGGTCATTCGCTAGCCCTGGTGAAAAAAAGGGAGACAGATCAAATGCAAAAAAGCGATTGTCTTTGTTGTTCAAGGAGGGGGACTGTAATTTCCCTGTAAAAGGTTTTTGACCATACTGATTCCAGCGGTACACTTTTCATTTTGATCTGACACCATTTTCAAGGGGTTTCAGGCTCATTTTCGAAATCACCATAAATTTCTTTTCGCAATAAACTTTTACTTTTAAGATTAACCGAAAAAATAGTTACCATTCCACAAGAATTTTTCCACAAGACAGTTTTATTCAAAACATGTTTTTTTAACTTTTGGTTACTATAGGCTGTTGTTGACTCTTTACTAAGTTGCAGCTGCCACTGCAACCATGCCACTAAATATGCTATATTTATTGTGCCAATTTTATGTGCTACATTTTGTTTCAGAAAACATTGATTAACTAGAATAGAAAAGAGAGATGCAACCCATTTTAAAATAATTGTCTACATAAACTCTCGAAAGAAGAAATGCCTCATTCGACAAGCTTTTGACAAAAATGGTCAAATACAACCCCTCCAAAATCCAACAGTAAAGGTCTTTAACAATCACTCTACAATAGTCTCAAAAGAAGCTTAATTAGGTAAACAAAATACCGTGGCAGAAGTATGACTTTGATAAGTAAAAATTAAAAGATTTAAGGCTTTGTCGCTGCTTTATTTAAATTAAACCAGTTTTTCTCTCTTAATTTACCGTAAATGGAAAAGCATTATGTCTAGAAAATAATTTATGACTTTGATATATTTGATCTTGGTTAATGAATTGATTGCTGCTGATCCTTGGAATTTTATAGCCTTTTTTATATTTTTGATTTTGTTGTTTCTTTGAACTCAAGTTTTTAAAACTTTTTTAGAACGCTTAGATTTATTATTGTTTTGAGAAACCAAACCGTTAAGGAGACGGGTGGGGGTTGGTATGTAGAAGGTTGGTCAATTAAGTCAGAAATTTATTTTAGTAGAATAAATTAAAACACGCAAATGAAATTACCAAGTTTTGAAATTACAACTTTTTGCTAAGATAAGAATTTGGAAATTAACCGTAAAAGAGCCACAAATCCTTGGGAAATCACGATATATGTGGGCAATGTAGGAGATTTAGTAATACCCACATCCTTGCTTATGAAAGGATGTAGGCCGGAAAGCATCGTTGGGCCTATCCCATAAAGCTTACTTTTTATTGGAATAAGCATCTTATCATCTCTTGATATACGGTTGACGTTTGGTCTTTGTTAAAGCTTGACAAAGCTTTAGTTGAGTTTATTATAAGTAATCCATATGCATACTGAACTTATCTATATCAATATTTGCATTTCTCATCTATGCCCAGTAGGAACGCCTAGTATAACTAGTCAGGCCGACCCTCGTGTAAGTCACTCTATTGACTTAACTCCTTACCCCCTCTAAGTGTCATACAAATACCCACTTTACCACAGGTAGACTTTAGTAGGAAATCTTAAACTTGCCAAAAAGGCTTATAGATGTAGTGAAACATTGTTACAGTGCAGAAAAAAAAAACAGAAAATTACGGATATAGTTTATAACAGAGAGCTAAAACCGTTTTAAAAACCAGAGCCCCGGTCTTTGTCTTAAATATAAATTCGAGAAGGTGAAAAAGTTTCTTATTTAATGACACTACAAGTTCCTTTAAAGTGACAACCTAGAACCCAAAAGATTTATGTTGCCTTTTGGGGTTTTCCGTTTTTGGTTGAGGGTAGTCGTGGTGGGTAGTCTGAGGATTTCTCCTCAGACAACAGGCCAAGCCCGAGAATTACATTACTATACTCACACGATTAAAATCTGCTGATCTTGAACATTCCCTTCTTCAAAGCTTAAATCTTGTCGAGATGGATGCACAGCTCATTATTGCAATTGTTTTACGCTGTGCACGTTCATTCTGAGCCTAACTAATTTGTACCCACAATATGGATGCTGGCCACAGATGGAAGATTAGAAGGTTTATTTGAGATTATAAAGTTTGTCTTTTTTTTTTTTCTTTTCTCTTTTTTTCCTCTTTTATTATTACTTTGAGGTTCTGACCAGTGTGATAAGGAGGCAACCATTTATCTTCGTGAGGGGTTGTTGGGATTTCCATCCCTTTTCTTAAGTCACTGGCAAGTTTTATTTCATACTTATTGTGATTACGTTTGATCAGGATTAAAGCTGCATTACGTTTGATCACGTTTGATTAGGATTAAAGCTGCATATTGCAGGATTACGTTTGATCAGGATTAAAGCTGCATAATCTTCTTTGCTACTATTTGACTCGACGTGACTCACTGATATTTAAGAAAAAATCGCAATATATATTGAAAAGTATATTAATGACTAAATGAAACTGTCGAAAATCTCTTTTTTTTAAAAACACTTCAAGAACATTTGAACCAACAACTGCATTTTTCCAACTGTGAAGTCACTAGAAGGGAACAAGCCTTTCTAATTCCCAATCGAATGAGCCCTTTTTGAAGCTTCTATAGCAGCATTATCTATAAAAAGCTTATATGCCCTCAGGGCATAACTTACAACCCCGAGGGCTATGAGGGGGTTATCACCCTCAAAGACCTAATTTCTAAAACTTTTAACTACGTTGAACAAAATAGCTATCTAAAAATTTTGATTGGATATGTTTGGGATATAGGTGGGCGTGAGAGGGGGGTTAGTTGCCCTCAAATCGCTTTTGACTAATAAAAAATGCACTAACCCTTTGAATTTCCAATCGAATGAGCCCCTTTTCAAGTTTCTACGACAAAGCTTTCAGTAAAAACATAATTTGCCCCTAGGGTATAACTTACAACCCTTACCATGAGGACTGTGGGGGAGTGTCACCCTCTTAGATATAATTTCAGGACCTTTCAACTACTTTGAACAAAATGCTCAAAATTTTGATTGGATGCGTTTGGATGAATGGTGGGTGTGAAAGGGGTGTTAATTGCCTTCCAATCACTTTCGACCATTAAAAAGGCACTAGCCATTTCAATTTCCAATCAAATGAGCCCTTTTTGAAGTTTCTACGACAACACTTTCTATAAAAACAACTTTATATGCCCCCAGGGCATAACTTACAACCCTTGCCCTAAAGGCTGTGGGGGGGGGGTGTCATCCTCAAAGACCTAATTTCCAGAACTTTCAATTACGTTGAACAAAAAATGGCAATCTCAAAAATTTTGATTGGATGTGTTTGGGGAAAAGGTGGGCGTGAGAGGGGGGTTGGTTGCCCTCTAATCACTTTCGACTATTAAAAAAGGCACTAGCCCTTTGGATTTCCAATAAAAAGATCTTTTTTTGAAGTTTCTACGACAACGCTTTCAATAAAAAACCTTATATGCCCCCTGGGCATAGCTTACAACCATTGCCCTGAGGGCTGTGGGGGAGTGTCCTCCTTAAAAACATAATCTCTATCGGGAGCTCAACTACGCTGAACAAAATGGCTATCTCAAAATTTTGATTGGACGTGTTTGGGGAAATGGTGGGCGTGGAAAGGATGTTAGTTGCCTTCCAATCACTTTCGACTATTAAAAAGGGCACAAGCCACTCCAATTTCCAATCGAATGAGCCCTTTTCGAAGTTTCTACGACAACCCCTTCGATACGAAGTGCCCTGGTCTAAGACCAAGAAAAAAAAAAACAAAAAATAAATAATACATTGTGCCAACATCGTTCTTTATTTAGGCAGCGCTATTGCGCTGCCTATAACTACGGTAGGAAATCAAGACGGATTTCAATATAAGAAACATTCACAGTACTTATGTTGTTTTGCATATGATTCAAGAATTTGCAAGATTAGAGCTTTTAAGTTTGGGTAATTGAACTTATTATTTATCTTTTTAGCAACATAGTAATAAAGACGCTCAAAAAGGAGACTATGACAATAATATACTTAGTTGGTGGTAAGTTTAGGGGCTTCCGGTAACTTTTAGCTGCCCCCCCCCTAGAACGGATATGCTAAATACGCCACTGGTCTCCATTATCTGTCTTATTTTCCTTTTTAACTTAATTTTGTTCACGTGCAAAAAGTTTAATCTAAGACTGTGCTTCTAATTTTGTGAAATGTCTGAGAGAATAAATATTTTTTCTATCTGGAGAAGTTTCATTCACTGTAGTTGATGCTAATATTTGGAGTTCCAGTGCCAGTTCTGAGGATCTGGTCTAGCTGTTTAGGTACCTTTTGCTCATGTTTCGAAGTTTAAACGCAGCAACAAAAAAAAATGCATAGTAGTCGTGGGAATTGAAATACAGCCAAGCCAAAACCCACAAATAATTCTATGTGGTTCTCTGCTGCATGTAAACAACCCCTAGAGCCCATTTTGTCGTCATTCTAGCGGGACTCCAGCAAGGTCAAATGATGTTTTATCGTCACTAAGTTGTTTGGTTACATCTCCGGAGATATCCCTGAATTGCCTTCCGTCACTAGGTCTACAAGCTTCGCTCATTAAAGTCACTTAGCTGGCACACAAAATTGTGGCATTTTAAATTACTAAAAAGACAAAATACATTTAGACTGAAAGTATTAAAAGATCAAAGCTATATTCATTGACTTCAGGGATGGAAGACTGTTTTCAGTATACTTATTCACTGTTTGATTTTGAAGGCTGAATTTTAAGCTGGTTTCGAAATGCTTGAATTTTCCGGGAAGAATTTTGCTTGGGATAAATTTGTCTGTGCTGGAAAAGAGTAAAATCGCAAAAACACTTTTATGCCCTTATAGACGATTGAATACGTACTTTTGTCATTCTCATCGACTGAATCCACTTCAATAAATTTTAAAACGTAAAAGTTATATTCAATGATTTAACGGATGGAACATTTTTTTTCAGAATTTTTTTCTCATGATACACTAAACTGTTTGATTTTGCGCCACTGAACCATTCACTGGGCCAGCGAATGCTTGCTAAGGAAACGCATAGTATTTCGTTACTATCAAATACTATTCCTTCACTAAAAGGAAGCCAGCCTTTCAGTGACTGAGCCAGTACCACCAAAATGCATTCCTAATCTACCCTTTGTAACCAATGCTTAAGCTTTCCAGTCAATTTGTTATGGATACCAAAATATTAGACTTGTCGCATTTTTTAAGGTATCATTGTCACACGGTGGCCTCTTTTTCAGTTGGCAACCTTGATTTATGCTTTAGCAGGATTCTCTGTTTGGAAGATACTAGTAAGTTGTTCCTGATCGTATTATGACTATATGTTTTTTCCTAGAACATAAAACATCCATACTAGATAGAATACCCAGAAGGAAGGACGGCGTTTTGGATTTGTTCTGTTTCGCGCACACGTATGAATACCTATTTGGTATTACCCGTAAGAGAACCTCTCTTCAAACTAGCACCAAGTATGGGAGTCTGAGGTGGCTATTGAGTATATCAGCGTGGGGTGATTCTAGGCGTGAATACACCCTAGGACGGGTTTTGTAGGCTATTAAAGGGGTAAAACATTCGCAATTTATAAGTTTTTCTTATTAAGAGCGAGGTGTACGCCTCAGTAATACTATTCAACCCCAAAACCCCTACACTGGTGGCGGTTGGATTCGTGCCCCATCTTCTGCACCTGGGTAATAGCGATTCAAACCCACGCGCATGAACCATCGCAATTGATTTAAAATTTCAAAGGCCTATCCTAAATCTAAGAGAAATTTATTGGAACAATTAGGGTGTCAGCTTCCTCTACCCAAAAAATGGAACAGAATGAACGCCAAAAATTGATTGAATTGATAACTGTAAAGAATTGTTGAGGGCAAATCTAAAAATTCAGCCAAGGAATGAAGCTAAAGATATATCTGCATACATCGAATTTTGAAACAACCACTGAATTAAACGGGTACCCAAAAGAAAACTGGGTAACCAAAATTCAACCCTACCTAAATGACAAGGCACAGAATACCTTTGTGACTTGGCCAATTTATAACGTACGGGACTTTTTATGTAATCTCCAGAACACTTCCTTCGAAAGTTCAGAAGCGAAAGGAAAAAAAATATTCAGTCTTGGAAAGAGTTCCGATACAAGTTACATGATCTAGGACTTAAATTGCTACGAATGGGCGAATGTACCATGATATAAGACGTCGGAGAACTAAAACAAAAAGTTAAAGGACTTCTGGAACAAAAGTAATGGAACAAATTTTGGAAAATTGAAGAAATGGGAAGTTAAGTGGATCTTTGTGTTCGAACAGGTGCATCAAATACAAAACCAAGATACACATACACAGATACACTTACGCAAAAGATACACTTACTGAGAGAAAAAAAAATCAATTTCAGCAAAAAGAAATGGAGGTATTATATTACAATTGTGGATTCCCAGGGCATTTTTCTGGATATTAACCCTATAAATTATCCAAAAACAATAAAACAACGGCTCGGACAACCGGCTTGGACAATAAGGCAAGAAATTTTGTGTGTCCATAATAATACAAAATACACTGAAAATCAAATTAGAAGTTGGCTGATATTGCTAGTAGAAACTGGATAGAGAGGAATAGAAGAGAAAATATGTAAATTTTAAGCTTTGTGAAGTGTATTTTATTTTGCTTTTGACCGCAAGGGATAGGTAAATGGTTATATCCCTTAGGGAGGATATTCGATAGCATAGTTATCCATTTTACACCTCATAAATCTCCCTTTTCTCCTGTATATAAATTGCTTTCAGCCACGCTTTAAATCCATTTGTTTTCCTATCTTAAAGCTCATCTAAAAAAAAAAGAAACTCAAAAGCTTATAGCATTAATATTTCTGTACGAGTTACAGCAGTAGCTGAGAATATTTTTCATTGATTTTACTTTCTGAATACTGTCAAAGGCGGCTATTGATAACTGAATCTTGTGATTGATAAACCCCTCCTGGCCCACACAGAGGTGCGACTTCACCATATTTTAATTTTGGTGTTTCAAATTCAGTTCTTATTAAGCTTCCATTGAAAGTAGGGATAAGTTTTGGTCTGTGTAACTGTCTGCTAAATAAATCGAGTTGTTTTCTATATACCGTTATTGGGTTACCAATAACGGTATACCGTTATTATAAGCCGTTATTATACCGTTATACCGGTATTTCTCAACCTGATTTAGGATGGTGAGGGTAGTTTTAGACATTCTTAGTGATGTTGAAGTGTGGTATCCAGTAAGCAATGAAACATAAGAAATTGATAATAAAATACCAACATCGGATTAGCGAGAAAAATAACTAAGTCATATGAGGTGTATACCCCCATATGAGGTTTATATACCTCATATAAGGTTTATACACCTCATACGAGGTATATATCAAACTTGCAAACCTTTATTGCTATAATTTCGAGTTGCAGTTGAGTTAGGCTCAGTCCCAATAGCATCTTCACTGTTTTGCGGCAAGATGCAGCTATCAGGTATATGTTCTTGTTTAACCTCTGCAACGAATAAAAGTATACCATAATATAACTGACAATACAGATTAAGCTTACTCATATGCTAAAAATAAAATTCTTGTACAGGAATTTTAAATTTGAATAGTAAAAATGAAATAGTGCATTGTACTAGAATTAATTTCATGCATTAATTTTTGTTTTCTATAACGGAAATATAATAAGAAAATACAATATATGTCTGTAAATTTAAAAATTCGGCCGTGAGAATCCTGGTAAAATAAATCCTAAGCGGATGAACTTTTGGGAAATAGTGATTTAAAGGAGCCAGTCAAACCACAGATAATATAAATTGTCACTCCTAAATAACAACATCAATTTAATCACCAGGTGCAGAAGTGTGAGACATTGGTGTCTCACACTTCAAACCAAAATAATTTCAAACCAAAATAATTTGGTTTGAAATAGGATTCCCCAGGAAATAGGATTCTAATTTGAATACTCAACAAACATAAGTCTAAAAACAAAGCTCCAAATTCCAATAACAGGACCAATTTGCAAGGCAAAATCCTAGCGGATCCAACGAAAGGTCAAGGTTGGTCGGAGCTGAGATCTCAAAAAGATTTTTCCGACACCCTTTCATTTGTTCACCTTTTTTTAGAATAACAAAGTAATTTCTTTGACTCAGTTAAATTTCAAAAAAGTTCAACTTTTCATTTATTCAGTACACAAAACCGATTTAAATCACCCTTTGCTTGAATTGAAAGTTATATTTTTTTTTCTGTCTAAAAGAAAGATATCCGACAATTTCAAGTACCTCACCCCCTCTCATTTCCATAATAAAATTTAAGTGTAAAAGGTAAACATGTCGCATAATTTACGGTTTGTCCAAGAGGTTGCGGGGTTCATCTATTGAGCCTTTCATCTATTTTGAGCCACATGACCATAAAAAATTAGATAGGATACCTTTGGAGCTGCAGGGGCTGGGTGGAAAAAAGGACATGGCTTCGCAGCTTCATGCCTTCACGGTTGGCTTTGTAAAAACCACTTTTACCACAACAGTGGCAAACCCCTTAATTTTAAACTCCACGATAAAGCTAGATTGAAGATGAACTAATTTCTGGCAATGAAAAGAAGAGAGTTGAATGATGTGCTTGGCGCGGTCAATAAACATCCGCACCAAGTGGAGACAAAATCAAATGTAGATGGATAATTGACACTGTAGATATTTAAAACAAAAGTTCTTCGGGTATATAACTAATCTTTGTAGAGCTTGGTCTTGCCTCACAGAGCAAGAAACATTGTGATCTTCGTGTAGGTTGACTTTGATGCTGTATTTGACGACCTTGATAAAACTTTACTTCTTAAAACATTAGAAATGTAGAATTTCCTGATGAGGTCATCGAGACTTTCGATAACTTCCTGTCAAAAAGGTACAAAATAGTTTCACAGTTCACAGATAATAATCTATAGTTTATCCATGACAAAAGGGAGTTCTACCATGGTAATCATTTAGCACTTTGTTTGTTCACACTATTTCTATCCAAACTAATATTCAGCTCTGATAACGATCTTTTGACTAAATTCCGTTGTCATCCTTAAGACACTAAATATGCTATATTTATTGTGACAATTTTATGTGCTGTATTTTTGTTTCAGCGAATATTGATTAGTGAGAATAGAAAAGAGAGATGCATCCCATTGTAAAATAAGCAATTTGACAATATAAACTCTGGAAAGCACAAATGCCTCATTGGACAAACTTTTGACAAAAATGGTCCAATACAACCCCTCCAAAATCAAACAGTAAAAGTCCTTAACTATCACAGTACAATAGTCTCAAAAGCAGCTTAATTGGATAAACAAAATACCGTGGCAGAAGTATGACTCTGATAACAAGAAATTTAGAGATTTAAGACTTTATCGCTGCTTTATTTAAATTGAAACAGTTTTTCTCTCTTAATTTTCCGTAAATGGAAAAGCATTATAGTCTAAGAAATATTTTAAGACTTTGATATATTTGGTCTTGGTTAATGAATTAATTGCTGTTGATCCTTGGAATTTTATAGCTTTTTTTATTTTTGGTTTCTTTGAATTAAAGTTATTAAAACAACTTAAGAACACTTAGGTTTCTTATTATTTTGAGAAACCAAACCGTTAAGGAGACGAGTAGGGGTTGGTAGTAGGCAGATTAATCAAGTCAGAAATTTATTTTAGTGGAACAAATTAAGACGCAAATGATATTACAACTTTTTACTAAGATAAGAATTTGGAAATTAATCGTAAAAGAACCACAGATCCTTGGAAAACCACGATATATGTGGGCATTATAGGAGATTGGGAAATACCCCCATCCTTGCTTATGCAAGGGTATAGACCAGAAAGCGTCGTTGTGCCTATCCCATAAGTTACTTTTTACTAGAAAAAGCACCCTCTCATCTCTTGACACATGGTTGAGGTCTAGTCTTTGTTAAAGCTTTGCTTAGGAGTTTTGGAGTGTCGTAAATGCCGTAATTTTCTCACAGTTTATAGTTATATCTTGGTGTTCTTTTTATTTTGTGGTAAAATAGTCCCGGTACCAAATTTATATATAGTCAGACCATGTACCGTTGTTTATTTCATTAAAAGTAATCCATATTTATACTGAACTTCTCTATATCAATATTTACACTTCTCATCCATGCTCAGTAGGAACGTCTAGTGTAATTAGTCAGGCCAACCCTAGCATAAATCAGTCTATTGACTTACCTGCTTATCCCCTCTAAGGGCCATACAAATACCCACTTTACCACAGGTAGATTTTAGTAGGGAATCCTAAACTTGCCAAAAAAGCTTTATAAGCCCAAATATCTAGATTTTTTCTCCACTTGTTTTTTTTTTTTTTTTTTCTCCTTTTATCTCAGTTTCAATTCTCCCTAAATTTGCTATATATTTTCGATCAGGTAAGCGCCAACCACTTTGGTGTAGAGCCAATTAAACCAATATAGAATACAATTTGAATATTAATCTTATTCTTTTATTTAAACAAATATTCGTTAGATTTTAGCTCTTATTTTATATCATGGTCACTGTTGCATGTATTACTGCATGAATAAATCACATTTCTTTTTTTAGCTGCCGCTTTCGAAGCAGCTTAGTGTAAATTTTTATTGCAGAAAACCAGATATAATGCCGATTTTGAATCAGAGCTTTAAATTAACTGATGGTGTAATAAATTTTAAAGTGTTTGATTTTTAGATGTCTCTTATAGTTGTCTCAATGTCAACACAATATAATGTCTTTTACAGGCGGTAATTCAGCTAAATGTGAAGGAGAAGGGACAAAACATTAGGAACAAAATATTTTTGTTATATTAAGCGTATGGTGTTTTTAATTACAACTAAAAACGTTGGTAGGAAGGGATAAGGTCAGGAAAAAAACTTGTCACGCAAAATGTCACACTTTGTAATGTACAGTAGTTTGATACCTCTGGTATCACTGATACCACAGGGAAGCCAAATTTCCTAGAGAAGAGGCAAGACAATTTGAAATTTTAGGGGAGAATGAGGTAAAGGTCGTATTTTTTTGTCAAAAAATAGGCCATTTTCTAAAGTAGCTATTAGGGTGAATATACAGTTCATAAATACACAGTTGATGCAGGTAATATGCATGTGAATATACAATTAATACAGAAGATATTAGGGTGAATATACATTTCTAAAGCAGGAAACCCAACCTACATAGGTGTATATGATGAACATAAAATAAGTTCATAGAGAGGGGGTTAAACAAGTAACAATATTAGGAGTGGGAAAAGCAAAGATATCTTTTGTCAAAAAGAAGACCTTTTTTCTAATATGGACATGTTTTTCATAATTGGGTGAGCATACAATTCTAGAGTTTCCAAACATAGGCTGCAATATGGAAGATGAGATTCAATATGATAAATCCCGTCATGATAAAAATAAGTCCCAAGAACACTATATCTGCGCAGACTCACATTTAAAAATTGAAAAATTTTATAAAGGTGCATAAAAAGGCAATATAAAGAAACGCAATAAGCAATATAAAGGCAATATAAAAAATATAAGGAAAAAAAGTAACCCCAGTTAGCCCCCCCCCCCAAAGCTGAAATTTAGTTCCTTCAAAACTCTTGTCAAAATTAAGATAAGCCTGCATAATTCAGAAAAATGGGTCAGTTTTCTTCAGTATTTCTTTGGATTTAAGGTGCTATATGGCTCATTTTTCATTTCTCACTGTCATTTTCACTTGATCTGGGAAAATTTGGCAATTCTTCAACAATTGAAAAAGTTATAAAAGTGCATAAAAAGGCAATATAAGAAAATAGAGTAAAATTACGTTGTTCAACAACCCTTAAATACTAGTTTTAAAACACAAGCAACATATTAGTAAATTCCAGTATTTTGCTTAATTATCTGCCGCAAAAACAGTATCTTCAAACTCAAATATTTACCTGGGTCTCCACTAAATGTCAGAGACTTTTCAGGAGGAGGTCCTTGGCTACTAGGAATACCACCAGCAAAAGAAGCACGATGAAGAGGAGAATCAGGGCAAAATTTATTATAAATTAAGCCTTTTGATTTCCGAGGTTTTAGCTGCGTTGAGTTGCGTTGCTCCAGTCGTCTCTGTTTGGATTTTTCATTTTGGAACCACACCTAAAAATTAATGTGTTAATCAAAATTATTTTTGCGGAAAACCAAATCAGTTTAATCTTCAACACACCTCAAAGCTCCGCCTGTTACTGGGCTACATCATAAGAAAAAATTGCAAAGAAGAGAGAAATAAGGATAATAAAAGCCAATGAAAAGAATCTTACTTTTTAGTTTCAGTGCTTGTTTTAAGGTTCGGTTTTTATCCTTTGCACTTTAATCTGTATTTTATTATTGTTCTGCAATGAAGAAGGTCAAGCAGAGTTCTCGCCGGAATATTTACATAGTTCTTTTCGATTTTTTACTGGCTGTGTTTCTCTTTTCAACAATTTTTTTGTTTTGTCATGATTAGCTAGTGTGGTCTCAGAAATTATCATATGCAGAACAGCAGCACTGCCTAAGTAAAGAGCGATATGGGCACAATGTATTTTTTTTTAGGCCAAGTTATTTCGTACAGAAGGAGTTGTCTTAAAAACTTTACAATGGGCTCATTTGCTCGGAAATTAAAAGGGGTAGTATCTTTTTCAATAGTCAAAACTGACTGGAGGGCAACCAGCCCCCAAAACACCCCTCAGTTCCCCAAACACCCCCAATCAAAATTTTGAAATAGCCATTTTGTTCAGCGTAGTGAAAAAGTCTAAAAATTAAATCTCTGAGGATAAAATGAGGGAAAAATAGGTCATTTTCTAAAATAAGTTCATGTTTAATATTACGGTGAATATACAGTTCTAAAGCAGGAGACTCAAGCAACATAGGTGCCGATGATAAAAATAATAGAAGTTCTTAGAAAGGGGGTGAAACAAGGAAAAATATTAGGAGTGGGAAAAGCAAAAAATATTTTTTGTCAAAAAGAAGGGCCTTTTTTTAATATAGACATATATTTTTAAAATTGAGTGAGCATACAATTCTAGAGTTCCAAATATAGGGTGCAATATGGAAGATGAGATTCAATATGATAAATCTCGTCATGATAAAATAAAATCCGAAGAACACTATCTCTCCACTCATATTTGAACGTTTGAATACATTTGAACAATTTGAAGCACATTTGAAAAATTTGAAGATAGAACATATATTCTTAAAACTGATGAGCGCCAAAATACAAGTTCACCTCAAGAGCAACAACATTTACCTCAACAACTAAAACAGCAAAAACAGCAACAGCTTGCATTCTTAAAACAGCAATTATATTCTTATATAATTCTTAATTATATTATATTCTTATTATATTCTTAAAACAACAAAAACAGCAACAGCTTCCCCAAAAAAAGAGGAGACAACCAAAAATGGCATTATTAATAAAACCAAATCTTGAAACAAACTTGAATAAAAACAGAAATAAGAACGAAAAAAAGAAATATGGGAGATTATTTTTTATACAGGGACCATGCAAAAGCTATGCGAACGATAAAAAAAAAAACTACTGTCCTTAAAAAGTGAGTTTTATCCATGGTTTAATTTCGGTAAAGTCTATCGCTGCATTCTTTTTTATACCCTTAATCCCTTAACCGTTGGTCAGAAAGGGAAGCCAAGTAAGACTTTATTTTTTACCCACTGTTGTATTTACCTATTAATACTGTGTCCAATTTGAGCCAGTACAACGGTCAATTTGGTCAATTATTGGCCATTTCCATCCTTCCCACAGCCCTCAGGCCAAGGGTTGTAAGCTATGCCCTGGGGACATACAAGTTTTTATAGAAAAGGTAGTCGCATAAGCCTAGGAGGGAACTCATTAGATTGTTGATCATAAGTTCTAGTACTCTTTTTAAAAGTCAAACTGATCGGAGGGCGCTGAACCCCCCCCCCACACACACACACACACGTCGTAATTTCTCAAAAAGCTTCTGATATAAATTTTAGATAGCCATTTGTTCAAAACATAGTCCAAAGATTATAGGTGGCAAAAATGCGCTGTCTAAGTGAAGAGCGATGTGGACACAATGTACTATTTTTTAGAGCCGGGCACTAAACATAGAAGGATTTGCTGTAGAATTCATTTTCTTCAGCGTATTTGAAAATTCCAGTAATATATCTTTGAAGATAGAAATCCCCCTAGAGCCCTAAGGGCAAGGATTGTATCCCCCGGGGGCATATAAGATACTTATAGAAAGAGTGGTCACATAAACTTAAGAGGGAGCTTATTCGATTGAAAATTTAAACTTCTTGTGCCCTTTCTAATATTCGAAATTGATTGGAGGATGACAACGCCCATCACGCTCCCCCCTACGCCCATCATTTCCCCGAATACATCCAATCAAAATTTTGAGAGAGATATTTTGTTCAGCGTAGTTGAAAAGTCCAGTAATATGTCTTTGAAGATTGAACCGCCCCCCCCCCTCCCCAGAGCCCTCAGGGCAAGCATGTTATGTCCCAGGTCAGTAAGATTTCTATAAAAAAGTGGTCACATAAACTTCAGAGGGGGGCTAATTGGATTGAAATTGGAAATTCTAGTGCCCTTTTTAATAGTCGAAAGTGATTGGAGGGTCACCAACCGTCCCCCGTCCATAGAGTCAAAAAAGAGTAAAATATGATGGGAAGGCAACTGGCCCCACTTAACGTCTTCTTTTCCCAAATGCATCCAGTAGAAATTTTGACATAACAATTTTGTTCAAAGAAGTCTAAAGATCATGTTACATGGCTTTTTGGGTTAAAAATAGCCCCTTTGAACCTGGAAGCAAGGGTTGTAATTTATGCCCCAAAGGTTTTTAACGATATGGTTTTTGTAAAAAAAAACTGTATAGGGCTTATTTAATTGTAAATTGGAAGTCAAAAGTGAGTTGAGGGCAACCCCCCCCCCCTCTCCCACGAGTATCATTTTCCAAAACAAACATCCAGTCAAAATTTCGAGACGTCTGCTTTCCTAAGCATTATTGAAAGATCCTGTAATTATGCCCTTGAGGACTTCCACCCCTTCACAGCCCTGGTGCCGGATTTAAAGCTTTGACGCTCCTAGGCCCAAGAGTTTTTGCCACTAAATTTTTGCGATTTTTTAGGGAAAGTCTCCCAAAAATTTGAAAATTTGGGAATAGTGGAAGCACTGAGCAGAAGACAACTGATAAGCCAAAAGTAATTAAAGAGAGGGGTGATACCGAACTTTCAGCTGCCGTTCTTGGAAGAAATTTGACACTTTATCAGTGGCCACAGAATTCCTGTGTTGTTTTAAAATCACTTTTTTGTGAATATGCTGCATGCCAGCATAGTCCATCTAGCACTTTGACTATAAATAATATTGATCCAGTTTTTGTTATTAAAAAAAAAAAAAAAAAAAAAAAAAAAAAAAAAAAACTCGGTGATAATTTATCGGCACAGGCCTAGTGGGCCTAATGGTAAATCCAGACCTGCACAGCCTCTAGAACAAGGAATGTAAGCTAGGCAATTCGTTCACTTTTTAAATATGGCATGTGTTTTTTAGAAAGGCATGCATGTTTGACCTTTACTTTCCAAAAAGACAAAGGCCATTTAGGTGAGCCTTCCAGAGAAGGTTGAGGGATATATTGAACTAAATAAAAACGCGTTATGGGCATACGGGCTTTCAAAGGAGCGTAACTCAGGAATGACTGAAAATATTAATTTGGATCTTACAGGAAATGTTAAGAGAGGTGATCTATTGACCAAAAAGGTAATATTTTGTACGCTACTACTATTATTACAGCTACCACCACTACTAATGCTGCCACCACTACTACTACAACCGCACTACGACATCTAAAACATTGAGGGAAATTTGAACTATACCAAAAACACTATGTGCGTGCACGTTTTCAAAACAGCGTATCCAATGGTGGGTGTGAGAGGGGGGTTAGTTGCCCTCTAATCACTTTTGACTATTAAAAAGGGAACTCGCCCTTTCAATTTCTGATCGAATGAGCCCTTTTTGAAGTTTCTACGACAACACTTTCTATTAAAACCTTATATGCCTCCAAGGTATAACTTACAACCATCACCCTGAGGGTTGTGAGGGGGTTGTCATCCTCAAAGACCTAATTTCCAGAACTTTCAACTACGTTCAAAAATATGGCTATCTCAAAATTTTCATTGGATGTGTTTGGGGAAATGGTAGGCATGAGAGGGGGTTAGTTGCTCTCCAATCACTTTCGACTATTAAAAAGGGCAATAGACCTTTCAATTTCCAGTCAAAATGAGCCCTTTCTGAAGTTTCTACGACAACGCTTTCTACAAAAACCCTATATGCCCCAGAAAATAACCTGCAAACCTTGCCCTGAGGGCACTGAGGGGGTTATCATCCTCAAAGACCCAATTTCCAGAAGTTTCAACTACGTTCAAAAATATGGCTATCTCAAAATTTTCATTGGATGTTTGTGGAAATGGTGGGTGTGAGAGGGGGGTTAACTGCCTTCCAATCACTTTCAACTATTAAAAAGGACACTAGCCCTTTCAATTTCTAATCGAATGAGCCCTTTTTGAAGTTTCTACGACAAGCCTTTCCATACAAAATCTCGTACGACCCCAGGGCATAACATGCAACCCTTGCCCTGAGGGCTCTGAGGGAGTTATCATCCTCAAAGACCTAATTTTCAGAACTTTCAACTACTTTGAACACAATGGATATCTCAAAATTTTGATTGCATGTGTTTGGGGAAATGGTGGGCATGAGAGGGAGGTTAGTTGCCCTCCAGTCACTTTCAACTATTAAAAGGGCACTAGCCTTTTGAATTTTCAATCAAATGAACCCTTTTTGAAGTTTTACGACAACGCTTTCTGTAAAAACCTTATATGCCTCCGGGGCATAACTTACAACCGTTGCCCTGAGGGCTGTGGGGGGAAGTGTCCTCCTCAAAGACATAATTTCCAGATCTTTCAACTACGTTAAACAAAATGGCTGTCTCAAAATTTTGATTGGCTGTGTTTGGGGAAATGGTGGCCGTGGAAGGGGTGTTAGTTGCCTTTCAATCACTTTTGACTATTAAAAAGGGCATAAGCCCTTCCAATTTCCAATCGAATGAGTCATTTTCGAAGTTTCTACGACAACTCTTTCGATACGAAGCGCCCTGGTCTAAAACCACCCAAAAATTAAATAAATAATACAGTGTGTCAACATCGTTCTTTACTTAGGCAGCGCATTGGCGTTGTATTAAATCAGGAGTTAAGCCGGGTTGTGTTCTATCTCCCTTTATATGGATCATTTTGATGGACTTTCTCTTAAGCAGCACAGGAAAGGCAATGGGAGTTTACGGAATCAAATGGGGAGGAAAAACTCTCCTGGACTTAGATTATGCTGATGATTTAAGCATCAGCATATGATGTGAGCAAAATGAATGGATTCTTAGATGTTTTGCCAGTTCAGGGTGCTAAAATAGGTTTAAAAACTAATGTTAAGAAGACTAAGTCACTAAAGCTAGGAATAAGTGAAGATGAAAAGGTGACGTTGGGTAACGAAAATATTGATCAGGTGGACAGGTTCGCTTACCTAGGTAGTATTATTAGTAAAGACGGTGCGAGTAGTGAAGATGTTAAAAGTAGAATATCCAAGGCTCAGGTTTTTTTTTCACAGTTAAAAAAAAGTTTGGAGGAATAGGAAGATAAGTCTGCAAACCAAGATTAGAATAGGTGAAGGTATAGTGATGAAAGTGGTCAAATATGTTTTTTAAGCATAGGCGCTTCGAAAAGCGAATGAAGATTAACTAGATATTTTCAAAAGAAATTGTCTACGGATTGTTCTGGGTACTCGGTTGACTGACCGTATTTCAAACAGGTGGCTGTACGAAAAATGTTGCTCAATCCCACTTTCTAGGGCTATAATGAAAGAAAGGTTGAGATTGCTAGTGCACGTTCTGCGGATGAAGAATGACAGATTGCCGAAGAATGTCCTTTTCAGCCAACCGTCTAGGGCTGAACGGAAAGCAGGTTATCCTCGTCTGGGGTGGGCGGATGTCATAAAGAAAGATTTAAAGGAAATGGGAACTTCCTGAGAGGATGTAAAGAGGAAGGCTTTGAATAGATTGGGATGGAGGAGGACCGTTCGTAGCTGTGTTGGCCTCAGGCGGCTTGGTGCTGCAGTGAGTTCTTGTTAGTAGCAGTAGTAGTAATTTTGTTCTCTGACTTTCAGAAAGAAATTTCTTTCTGAAATTTGAGGACTACAACATACAATTTTTGTGAAAAATTAACTAACCGAGCTACGATAGTTTTGTTTTAAGAACATGTACCATGATACCATGTTTTTTTCTGAAATTGATATTTAATAGGCTTCACTGGAATTTTCCCTACCCTCTCTCACTACTCCCATACAGGAAACATTCCGAATTTGCATCTATTCACACTTCGAAGAGCAGACTGAGGATCTGTTTCGAAGAAAAACAAAACAAAAACAACTACGAAAGCAGTTCAGTTTGTAGTCAGAGTTCAACCTGTCAACATCTCTCTAAAGCAACTGTATCAGAGAAATTCCGTGATTGTCAACCTTTGCATGACCAAATGCCCAAACAAAAGCAATATTGTCCAGTGTGCAGACTACGAAATATATCTAACTCAATTAAATGTGCTAATTGTGACTCTTGATTCCACGCAGGGGCCGAAAAGTGTGCTAGGATAGATATTAGCAATTGGAGTAACTCCTGGATGTGTTGCACCTTCCTCATCATGCTTCGTCAATATTCTTGCCCGTTCCCCCACCTCCAAATCCCCAAGGTAAATCCTTCTCTTACCCTACTTCTCCAAAGCATCATAACATTAAGTAAAAACCACGCCCAGGAATTTCTCAAACTCATCAAGTCTCTCTGTCGCGATTCCCTTATCGGTTTGTTTTTCCCAAACTTTTAGTTACTAATGCGAAGTCTTAATTTTGAAAAGCTTACCATACTCAAGGTACTTTCAGAATCAAAACAAATAGATGTTATAGCTATTACTGAAGTACAGTCCCGTGACCCAGGGTCCCTGCGCCTGACTAACTTTTAAGAGTTTAATTTAACTCCGTTCTTTAGACCATCCACTCGGAAAAAAGGTGGCGGTGTTTTGCTCTTTGCTAAGAGTAACCTTTACCCAAAGGTTATTCGAGTCCCTAGTTTATCCGAGTATGATGAAATCCTCTGGCTAAGTATTAGGCCAAAAATACTCCCTCGTCCATTTAATATTATTGTAATAGCTGCTTTCAATTACTTCCCAAATCAAAATATTGATTCAAAACGTAAAATCATCCAGCAGTTGCAGACAAGTGCTGATTTTGTTATTTCTAAGGACCCCAATGCTGGCCTTTTTTTAGTTGGCGATGCCAACGACCTTAAAATGGATTCTTTTTGCTCCTCACTTAAAGTACAGCAAATGGTTGAAATACCAACGAGGCGAGGAAATACCTCTCTTGATGTTATTTTAACTAATATGTATAATTTTTACAGCCCTCCCTCAGCTTTGCCCCTATTAGGTGGGAGTTATCATCTTTCGATTCTTTTATCCCCCTCTTCAAATTTTAAGCATTCTTTCTCAAAAACTTCAGGCACTTACCGCCCTCTTCAAAATTCTGGTCTTTTGGTATATGGCTCAATACTGAAGATTGGTCTGATATTTATAGTTTGAAAAATATTGATGAGAAAATGACTACGTTCCACAAAAAGCTAATTGATTGATATCAAATTTGTTTCCCCCCAAAAAAAATATTTAAAAGGTGCTCCAGTGATAAACCCTTTATTAAAAAAAAACTACAAAACACTAATTAGAACCCAGTTGAATCTTTTCAAAAAGGTAAACCGGATGAAGCCAATAAACTAAGAAAATCAATTAAAAGAAATTCGTAAATCGGCATGATCGTACTACAAAAAAAAGGTCGAAGAATTGTTCAATAATAAACCAAAAATTTGTATTTCCAGGTTAAAATGTTGTGTGGCAGAAGGCTTGAGCAGCTTAACTTCAATCTACCCGAGTTCTCTGATGTTGCTGTCAATAATCTAAATAAATTCCTCGCTTCCCTTGTCTAGAGTCTTACAGCATTGTCTGACCAATTACCAACAGGAGCCCTTTCCCCTTCTTCTCACACTGTTCCCCCGTCTGAGATAGAAAGAAGAATTGGAAAACTAAGAAAAACCACCGTTTGTCCTTTGAATATCCGTTTCCTCTTATTAGTGCCTTCAATTACATCCTTTTTAAGCCCTTGTCTGTCCTGTTTAAAGAGATTGCCGATTCTGGGCGAATTCCTACAATTGGGGAACAGGGTTTCATAGCCCCTTTGAAAAAGAAAAACGGAAACCCTGGTTTTAAAGTAGTTCTTCCTATTACTCTTACTCCTACTTTCTCGAAACTACATGAAGGATTCCCTGCAGATCGGCTAAAGGAAAAAATCCTCCCTCTTACTGACCTGAGACAATTCGGGAACCTGAAACCCACTTCTACTTCCCACGACCTCGTTTCTCTTATCGACCACATCGGGAAAATCATCGAAAAGCCTAATTCCTGGCTAAATTTAATTTTATTTGACCTTCAGAGAGCATTTAACCATTTTAACCACAATATTTTAGTTGAGAAACTTGTCAGCGAATTCAATATTGATCCCTTACTGGTAAAATTGGTTGCCTCCTTCTAACAAAGAGATCACAGGTTGTTAAATACCATGATCATTATTTAAATCCTCTCCCTGTCCACAATAACATACACAGGGGTACTTTCCTAGGTTCCCTCCTTTTTTCAGTCATGATTAACAGCCTCGCAGAGGAATTTCCTGACCGATGAGAATTTGTTGATGACATAACGGTTTTTTAAACTTGCTTCAGAAATTTGGTAAGGGACCCTATGAGTATCATCAATGAAAATGGAGATGAGGTCTCGGACTTAGAGATGACACTAAAACCCTCTTAAGTCCATGAAAATACCGATTTGTTTCCTCAAATCCTCGACCCATTTTCTTAATCCTATCCCTCTTGAAATTTCTGTGCCCTCCTTTTGGTGTCACAATTTCGTCAAATTCGAAGTGGGATACCCACGTTAAAGACACCCTTAGAGCTAATGTGTCTATCTCCCTCCTTAAGCTCCTAAATAAATTTAGCGTCCCTCCATCCCCTTCCTTAAGAATTTACACATCTTTTGTTTGCCCGAATCTCGAATATGCTTGTCCAGTTTGGCACCCTGGTATCTCTCGCGAAGAATCGGAAAAAATTGAATAAATAAAAAAAAGCCTTGCGATAAGTGCCATATTCTCTGCTCCTAAAAAAGCTAGTTTGGAAAACCTTCAGCGCAGGAGAGTAAAGTTGTACCTCCGTTTTTCAAAAAAATAACAAACCCTCGGACGTATTTTTCCCAAACGTCACTCCCCATCCACATTAAGGCTACCTTGAGCTGTTTCTGAGTCCATCCCTATTTTGTCACCCATTTGCTGCTTTACTGCCATATATGAAAAAAACTTTTGTCCCCTTCATCATAGAAAAAATAAACAAAATATCCCACTAGTTTCTTCTTTTTTTCTTTTTTTTTATTGCCTGATAGTGCTGTCCAGGCTCTTGCACTTATTTCCTTGTTTTGCCCCACTCCTCTCTATTTTTTTAGTGTCCCTTTCAATTTTTATATATATATTTATATTTCGTTCTCTTTTTTGTGTTTTTTCACTTATTTTTGTCCCCTCCCCCTTTTTTGACCAATTTTTACCTTTTTAATTTTTCATTGACTTTATGCAGTTAAATTATTGACACTTTTTTAGTGTCCCTTTTAAATATTACATATATTTATATCTCGTTCGTTTTTTGCATTTATTCGCTTATTCCCCCCCCCCCCTTTTTTTCTATTTCTCTTTTAATTTTTTTTTTCACTTGTATTTTTTAGTTTTTTTCACTTGTTTACCGGTTTCACTCGTTTAAATTTAGTTTGACCAGCTTTTAACTTTTTAGTTAACTTGTTACAGTTAAATTATTGACTCACAAGTGATTATTCATTATGAATTTCTTTTTCGCTGCTGCTTTTTGCATTTTTGCCAGTTTTCGTGTAATCATATGATATGTCGACTCCGAAGCCCGAATTCGGCCCTTTGTGGGCTTGTGATAATGATTTTTTCTTAAATTAATTTTTATCTTACAAGGCCGTGCCCAGGATTTTGTTCGGGGGGGGGGGTAAAAAAATTCTTCCCGTAGACTTGTTCTAACGGTTAACTGTGGAGACTGTTAGTCCACCCCTTGCGAACGAGGACGCGTCCACTAAGCACACTTCTGTAACTTTAAGGTGCTTTTTTCTTTTTTTCTTTTTTTTTACAGTATCGCACTAGCAACCTCAGTATTTACATAATATATCTACAGAGCCGACCAAGAGTTTTTGTCAAGTAAAATAACTAACTACAAAACAAATTCTAAGCGACGATTTTTCTTCCCTGCAAAAACGTCTATGAATTTTTCGTGGCAGACATCAATATCTCTATGGATAGCGAGCAGGGCTGAACCACTCAGCATTTTTGTCCCGTTGAACTTCTTAACCAGGTTTTAACCTTCTAAGTGTAGAGAAGCTTCTTTCCGGAGTAGCACTACTGGCAGGCAAGGTTGCAAGGACAGTCAATAGAAAAGAAATTTTTGGGAAAAAATGGAGTCACATACGGGAAGAGAAGATACAGCACAAGAAGGCCTTTATGTGATAAGAAGTTTTTCACATTTGCTGCGCAAAAGCTCAACCTCTTGCTTCAAGCAGCCAGGCTCGGGAAGAATGATGCTATACGACTCAAACAAAGACTCCAACTACATGTTTTTGGGATCAACTGATACAATCTTCGAAGGGACAAGGATGCTGAGATGAGACAACAGATTATGGTGGAGTTCAAAGCGTTGTTTCAGCTCCGATACGAAGTGATCTAGAGAGTAAAAAGAACAGGATCGTCAAGATGAGATTTCCTTCCACCCCTTGCTCTTGGGTGAGTCATCTCAAGTCAAAAAGTGGTTGCAAAAGACTGAGCATTGTTGAAAAGAGGAGCAAAGGTAGCGACAGAATCTTGTCCGACGTCCAGCATTTGCGACGCTTCCGCAAACGTTTCTGCGTTGCTGTTCTCCTCAAGATATTCGAGAGAACATAGAATTGGCTGATAGAGCTAAAAAAAAAACATATATCTGAATCTTGGTGCTCGACCTATCTTGTTTCGCCGAGTCTAGTCAGGTTCGGTTTTCGCGAATCCGGCAAGAGTTCGTTGATCTTTTCATTTTAATTTCAGGTCCTGAGTGGCGAAGCACTGTAGAAATCGCGAATTTGCGACAGGGTTCCAAGAAAATGCTTAAAGCTGGAATAGCGTAGACAGATGAAATGACAAGGTTGAGACTATATGCGCTACATAGCATAAATTGCCATTGGATACTGTTTGCGCATAACGGCTTGAACGCCCCTTAGATTGTCGCTCTTCGATGCAGCACTATCATACCCCTGGCCAACAATCTTGTTTAAGTCAAGTCCAAGGCTTTCCAAAAAATGCAGAATTGCCGAAGTGATACCTTGTCGCCATAGATACGTAGCTGGGACAAAACTAAGAAAATCCTCGTGAAAATTTCAAGTCGAGGTGTAGCGGACGCAAACACATAGCTGCTCCTTATTAGAAACTTCCAACGTTTCGTCAGCATGCACCAAAAAGCAAGGACTTGCGTTTAATTTTTCGACAATGGACTGTTGAAGAACTTCTCCATAAGGGGCAATCAGACCATTCTGAACCTGTAATGAAACAAACGTGATATTTGCTACTCCGAAGGGAGAGCTTCCTCAAAATATTACAGTTTCAACAATCGGTCTCAGTTTTCGACGATTTTCCTGAACCTGTGCTACTTTTGCTATGTTTATCTGGTTGATAATGTTACCTTACATTTTCTCCGAAGCAGAAATGAAGTTGTCAGCAGTTAAGTAATTTTTTTTTTTTTTTTGAGAAACTGTGTTTGCTGGTGACTTGTGTAGCATTCAACTGCACCCTTCCAGTTCCTGAAGGGTTTGCTGACAAGATTACTTAAGCGCTGGTGGCTGCCTTTGCCAGCTGTTTCGGACAAAAAAAGAAGACAGAATCGACAAAAAGCACCATCCTCAGATGGCAAATAGGACAACCAGCTCAAAGGAATCAGCCAACTCAACTGAAACTTCAACTTCTTTTTCCATATATTGGAAAAGTATATGCGTTATATGGAGTCCAACGACTCAATAGCAGGCAAAGTTTGGACGCTGTGTCGAGTGACAATGACTTAGGGCCAAACCGTACGATGTCGTTTGGAACCAAATAAGATTGGGTAATAGCGTGCTGCGAAGTGACTGTATCGAATGGACTGGAATGTGAATCAAGTTTAGCGTCCTCAAGTTTAACCTGAGCATCAGCAACCGCTTTTGTGTTATTTAAGCCCGCAGGGGCAGATAAAAAATCCGCAGACGACCCTCCAACGTCATTATTAGAAATAAGCAATCTTGTTCGCTTGGGTGCAAAAAACGTTTCATTTTTCGAGTCACTCTTCACTTCAAAAAGTCGGAAACTAAACTGACAAAAAAACCTGTTTCACAATTACAAGTTCAGCAACATATGACCCACTGGCTGCAATATATTAGTTATAATCAAGGTTACTGTTGGCAACAATTTTCTTATAAGCCAAAAATTTTTTTGCATGACACATTTTTTAGAATTTTTTTAAATTTCTGTTTATATGACGAAGATTTTTGAGGGGGGGGATGAAAAAGGTGACCCCCCCCCTGGGCACGGCCATGTTATCTTATCTTATCTCAGTAAATAGAAATAGCTGCAAAAGTAGTAATGGCACTCCGCAAGATAAATAAGATGTTACTCTGCGATAAAAGAATAAGCAAATTCGACATTGTTCTTCTTTAGAAATATCTATTCTATTAGTACTATCCGTCTAATCCAGATAAGTAAACGGAAGAGAATAAAATGCGAAATTAGAAGTTCTAGTGTCCTTTTTAAGAGGCAAAAGTGACAGGACGGCAATGAGTTCTAGTTTCCCCCATGCCTTTTTTTTTCCCTTAAAAACAACCGATAAAAATTTCGAATTAGCAACTTTGTTCAGCATAGTTGGAAAGTCCAATAAATATGACAGTGGGGATGAAAACCCACCACAACTGCCCAAGAGGCAAGGTTTTTAAAATATGCAATTCCCCTATTTTTTTAATATTGGCTACTATTTTTTATGGGAAATGAAGATATATTTGATATTTGATGTAACAAAGGCTAAGGATATTACAGTGAAGTTTTCAAAGAGTCTTGAGGGGAGTGTTGAATTAAGTCATAACCCCCTATGTGCACCCAAGTTGTCAAAAGAGCGTATCTCGGGAACATCTTAGGGTATTAGATAAAAACTTTCAGAGAACTATCTTGAGGTTACTAAAAACACAATCATCTATATACACAATAGGTATGAAGGTCGTCAAAAGGGCGCGTGCACAATATCTCAGGAACGGCCGAGGGTGCTAAATTGAACCTTTAAGAACTATGACTACTACTGCTATTACTACTACTACTACTACTAATGGGATACTATGGCGACTGCGACTACTAGTGACGGCGAATGTGACTGCTTAGAACTACAGCTGCGACTACTTGTGACTACGACTTTGACTACTTTGAACTGTAGCCACGACTGCATGCAATTGTGAGTACTTGCAATTGCTACTGGGACAATTACGACTGCTACTGCTACTCCCGATATTATTAATGCTACAACTGCTACACCTACTACTACTACTACTAACTAGTAGCACTACTACTGCAACTTCTAGAAATGCTACACATAACAGTAATAATAATAGAACATTTTGAAATTACCTTAATCACTCGCATCGGTAAGCCAGTTTTATTGGCTAATTGTTCAAAAACATGTCCAGTGGGTGTATGAGTCTGAGAAAAAGCTGTTTTTAATACTTCTAATTCGATTTCTGTCAGTCTTGAACCGTAATGCCATGGCCTACCACCTCTGTCTTTACCAAAGGGGGATTTTGCTTCACCATTAGTGCCTCTAGAATTATCATCTTCATTTCCATTGGGGGATGCTGAAACTTAATCAATATGAGACAATTAATATCGACAACAAAAAATTTGCTGACCTTAACATATATAAAATTTTCAGAGCTAAACAATGAAATCTTTAAACAATGTTACATATACGATATTGAGTAATATCAATTTTGACGATATAAATTTCCATTCGTTTTTTTTTCAGGAATCAAACAAACCACACATCCCCCTTCAATATAACCCATCAGCAATCCTAATTAATAGCTTACAAATATTTATAACATTACAATGCATGAATTTATAATCGGTAGCAAAATTGGCCCAATCATAGGCAGTGCAATCGCGCTGCCTAAGTAAAGAACGATGTATGCACTAAGTTTTTTTTTGTTTTTTTTTTACCAAGGCACTTCGTATCGAAGGAGTTGTCGTATAAACTTCGAAAACGGCTCGTTCGATTGGAAATTGGAATGTCTAGTGCCCTTTTAAATAGTCGAAAGTGATTGGAAGGCAACCAACACCCCTTCCAGGCCCACCATTTCCCCAACACATCCAATCAAAATTTTGAGATAGCCATTTTGTTCAGCGTAGTTGATTTCCTGATAGAAATTATGTTTTTGAGGAGGACACTCCCCCATAGCCCTCAGGGCAAGGGTTTTAAGTTATGCCCAGGGGGCATATAAGATTTTTATAAAAATAGTTGTAGAAACTTCAAAAAAGACTCACTCGGTTGGAAATTCAAAGGGCTAGTGCCCATTTTAATAGTCGGAAGTGATAGGAGGGCAACTAACCCCCCTCTCACGCCCACCTTTCCCCCAAACATATCCAATCAAAATTTTGAGAAAGCTATTTTGTTCAAGGTAGTTGAAAGTTCTGAAAATTAGGTCTTTGAGGATGATAACCACCTCAGAGTCCTCAGGGCAAGGGTTATAAGTTATACCCTGGGGGCATGTAAGGTTTTTTATAGAAAAGCTTTGTCGTAGAAACTTGAAAAAGCGCATTCGATTGGAAATTCAAGGGGATAGTGCCCTTTTTAATAGTCAAAAGTGATTGGAGGACAACTAATCCCCCTCCTCACGCCCACCTTTACCCCCAACACATCCAATCAAAATTTTTAGATAGCCATTTTGTCACAGTAGTTGAAATTTTGGAAATTAGGTCTTTTAAGGATGGCAACCCACAGCCCTCAGGACATGGATTGTAAGTTATGCCCCGGGGGCATATAAGATTTTTGTAGAAAGCGTTGTCGTAGAAACTTCAAAAAGGGTTAATTCCATTGGAAATTGAAAGGGCTCAAGCTCACTATTTCCCCAAACATATCCAATCAAAATTTTAAGATAGCCATTTTGTTCAACGTAGATGAAAGTTCTGGAAATTAGGTCTTTGAAGATGACACTCCCCCCAGAACCCTCAGGACTAAGGTTTTTAGTTATGCCCCGTGGGCATACAAGGTTTTTTATACAAAATGGTGTGGTAGAAACTTCAAAAAAGGCTCATTCAATTGAAAATTTAAAGGCTAGTGCCATTTTTAATAGGCTAGTCGAAACTGATTGGAGGACAACTAACCTCGCTCTCACGCCCACCATTTCCCCAAACACATCCAATCAAAATTTTGAGATAGCCATTTTGTTCAACGTAGTTGAAAGTTCTGGAAATTAGGCTTTTGAGGATGATAACCCCCTCAGAGCCCTCAGGGCAAGGGTTATAAGTTATACCCTAGGGGCATGTAAGGTTTTTTATAGAAAATCTTTGCCGTAAAAACTTGAAAAAGAGCGCATTCGATTGGAAATTCAAGGGGCTAGTGCCCTTTTTAATAGTCGAAAGTGATTGGAGGACAACTAACCCCCCTCTCACGCCCACCTTTTCCCCAAACAAATACAATCAAAATTTTTAGATAGCCATTTTGTTCAACGTAGTTGAAATTTTTGGAAATTAGGTCTTTTAAGGATGACAACCCACCCCCCCAGCCCTCAGGACATGGGTTGTAAGTTATGCCCTGGGGGCATATAAGGTTTTTATAGAAAGTATTGTCGTAGAAACTTCCAAAGGGCTCATTCCACTGGAAATTGAAATAACTAGTGGCCTTTTTAATAGTCAAAAGCAATTGCAGGGTAACTAACCCCCCTCTCACGCCCACCATTTTCCGAAACACGTACAATCCAAATTTTGATAGCCATTTTTTTCAACGATGTTGAAAGTTCTGGAAATTATGTCTTTGAGGATGACAACCCCCCACAGCCCTAAGGGCAAGGGTTGTAAGTTATGCCCTGAGGGCATATGAGGCTTTTATAGAAAGCTTTGTCGTAAAACTTCAAAAAGGACTCATTCGATTGGAAATTCAAAGGGCTAGTGCCCTTTTTAATAGATGAAAGTAATTGGAGGGCAACTAACCCCCCTCTCACGCCCACCATTTCCCCAAACACATCCAATCAAAACTTTGTGATATTCATTTTGTTCAATGTAGTTAAAAGTTCTGGAAATTAGGTCTTTTAGGATGACAACCCCCTCAGGGCAAGGGTTGTAAGTTATACCCTCGGGGCATATAAGGTTTTTATAGAATGTTGTCGTAGAAACTTCAAAAAGGGCTCATTTGATTGGAAATTGAAAGGGTTGGTGCCCTTTTTAACAGCCGAAAGTGAGTGGACAGCAACAAACCCCCCTCTCAAGCCCACCATTTCCCCAAACACATTCAATTAAAATTTTGAGATAGCCATTTTGTTCAACGTAGTTGAAAGTTCTGGAAATTTTGATTTTGAGGAGGACAAATCCCCCAAACCCCTCAGGGCAAGGGTTGTAAATTATGTCCTGGGGGCATATGAGGTTTCTATAGAAAGCATTTTCGTAGAGACTCCAAAAAGAGCTCATTTGATTGGAAACTGAAAGCGCTAGTGCCCTTTTTAATAGTCGAAAGTGATTGGAGGACAACTAGCCCCCCTCTCAAGCTCACTATTTCCCCAAATACATCCAATCAAAATTTTGATATAGCCATTTTGTTCAACGTAGATGAAAGTTCTGGAAATTAGGTCTTTGAGGATGACACTCCACCTCAGAGCTCTCAGGGCTAAGGTTTTTAGTTATGCCCTGTGGGCATATAAGGTTTTTTTTATAGAAAATGGTGTCGTAGAAACTTCAAAAAAGGCTCATTCAATTGAGAATTGAAAGGCTAGTGCCCTTTTTAATAGGCTAGTCGAAACTGATTGGAGGGCAACTAACCTCCCTTTCACAACCACCATTTCCCCAAACACATCCAATCTAAATTTTAACATAGCCCTTTTTTTCAACGTAGTTAAAATTTCTGGATATTATGTCTTTGAGGATGATCAACCCAACCCCACACCCCTCAGGGCAAGGGTTGTAAATTATGCCCTTGGGTCATATAAGGTTTTTATATAGCGTTGGAATAGAAACTTCGAAGGGCTAGTGCTCTTTTGATAGTCAAAAGTGATTGGAGAAAAACTAACACCCCTCCCACTTTACTTTACTGGTTTACTGAAAAAAATTCTTTTAATTGTTTTCACTTATAACTTTAAGAAAACAAAAATTAATTGAGATTTTAAATAATAAATATCAGCATATGTATAATAAACTGACAATGCACATTTTTTTTCAGTAAATTCATTTGAATTTTTTCAGTAAAGTACAAATTATATTCTGACTTTTAGAAAGCATAGGGTTTAGAACCCTACTCAGATTAATTTCTGCTAGTTTTGAGTTTGACTTATTTTAATTTCTGTTTGTTTTTGGGTTTCGTTTATTTATTGATACTGATTTTTGGTAGTTGTATGCTTCGTCGATTATTTGAATCTATTTTTGTTCATTTTTGGTTTAGTGGAGTTCTTTACTTTTTTTGGAAAAACTTATTTTGTGCAATAAGTTTTTTTTATTAATCTCAGTATAACTTGTGGTTTTGTTCCACAAATTGGTGGAAATCACTACTTTGCTGCGAATTATTCCGGTGAATTATTCCGAATTATTTGTGGCACCCTCTTATATTGTTTTTCTTTTTTTTACTCTTTTTTTAGAATAGATTTGTCAATTTAGTCAATTATTGGCACCTTTGTCACATTGGACCCCCCCCCCCCTTAGATTTTGCTCATTGGCACCATTGTCACACTGGACCTCCCCTAAGATTTTGCTCTAGATCCGCCCCTGCCGATGATTCGGTACTGGATGTACGTTGTTGGTAATAGTTCTTTGGTCGAGCCGATACTGCAAATGTAGAAACTGGATAGAGAGGAAAAAAGAGACAATATGTAGATTTTGAAATTTGTGAAGTATATTTTATTTTGCTTTTGACTAAAAGGGATAGGTAAATGGTTATATCCCTTAGCGAGGGTATTCGAAAGCATAGTTTTCCATTTTACACCCTATAAATCTTCTTTTCTCCTGGATATACATTGCTTTCAGCCGCGCTTTAAATCCATTTGTTTTCCTATCTTAAAGCCCATTTAAAAAAAACTCATTAGCTTATAGCATTAAAATTTCTTTAGGAGTCACCGTAATAGCTGAGAATCTTTTTCATTGATTTTACTTTCTGAATACTGTCAAATTGAGTTTCAGGCGGTCATTGATTACTGAATTTTCTGATTGATAAACATCTCCTGGTCCACAAAGAGGTGCGACTTTACCGTATTTCAATTTTGGGGTTTCGAATTCAGTTCTTATTAAGCTTCGATTGAAAGTGCGGATAAGTTTTGGTCTGTGTAACAGTCTGCTAAATAAATCAGTTGTTTTCTATATACCGTTATTGGTTATTTCTCAACCTGATTTAGGATGGTGAGGGCAGTTTTGGACATCCTTAGTCATGTTGAAGTGTGGTATCCAGTAAGCAATTAAACATAAGAAACTGATAATAAAATCCTAACATCGGGCTAGCAAGAAAAATAACTAAGTCATATAAGGTTTATAACCTCATATGAGGTTTATATACCTCATACAAGGTTTATACACCTCATATAAGGTATATATCAAACAGGCAAACCTTTATTGCTATATTTTCGAGTTGTAGTTGAGTTAGGCTCAGTCCTATGATCATCTTCATTGTTTTGGGGCAAGATGCAGCTAGATCCTTCGTGTTCAACCTCTGCAATAAATAAAAATATACCACAATATAACTGACACTACAGATTAAACTTACTCATATGCTAAAAATAAAATTCTTGTACAGAATCTCAAAATTAAAATTTGAACAGTTAGAAATTAAATAGTGCATTGTACTAGGATTAATTTTACGTATTAATTTTTGTTTTCTGTAACGGAAATATAATAAGAATATACAATATATGTCTGTAAATTTAAAAATTCGGCCGTAAGAATCCTGGCAAAATAAATCCTAAGCGGATGAACTTTTGGGAAATAGCGATTTAAAAGAGCCAGTCAAACCACAGATAATATAAATTGTCACTCCTAAATAACAACATCAATTTAATCACCAGGTGCAGAAGTGTAACACACTATAATTTGGTTTGAAATAGGATTCCCCAGGAAATAGGATCCTAATTTGAATACTCTACAAACATAAGTCTAAAAAAAAGCTCCAAATTCCAATAACAGGACCTATTTGCTGGGCAAAATCCTAGCGGACCCAACGATGGGTCAGAGGGGGTCGTTGCTGGGATATCACCAAGACTTTTCCCGACACCCTTTCATCCACCAAGGGCACTACCTTATTTTAGAAAAACAATGTAATTTCTTTGACTCAGTTAAATTCAAAAAAGTTCAACTTTTCATTTATTCAGTACACAAAACCGATTTAAATCACCCTTTGCTTGAATTGAAAGTTTTTTTTTCTGTCTAAAAGAGAGATATCCGACAATTTCAAGTACCCCACCCCCTCTCTCATTTCCATAATGAAATTTATGCGCAAAAGGTAAACATATCACATAATTTACAGCTTGTCCAAGAGGTTGCGGGGTTCATCTATTGAGCCTTTCATCTATTTTGTCATTTTATTTTAAATGACAAAAATAATTCAAAATAATAATTGGCAAACCCCTAAATTTTAAACTCCACGATAAAGCTACATTGAAGATGAACTTATTTCTGGCAATGAAAAGCAAAGAGTTGAATGATGTGCTTTGTGCGGTCAATTAATATCAGCAGCAAGTGGAGACAAAATAAGTTATAGATGGATAATTGACTCTGTAGATATTTAAAACAAAAGTTCTTCGGGTATAACTAATCTTTGTAGAGCTTGGTCTTGCTTCACAGAGCAAGAAAAATTATAATATTCGTGTAGGTTGACTTTGAGGCTGTATTTGACGACCTTGATAAAAATTTACTTGGTAAAACTCTTAGAAATGTAGAATTTCCTGATGAGGTCATTTCCTGAATGGTACAAAATAGTTTCACAGTTCACAGATAATAATCTATAGTTTATTCACGACAAAAGGGACTCCTACCAGGGTAATCATTTAGCCCTTTTTTTTCACACTATTTCTATCCAAACTAATGTTCAGCTCTGATAACGATCTTTTGACTAAATTCCGTCGTCATCCTTAAGACACTAAATATGCTATATTTATTGTGACAATTTTATGTGCACTATTTTTGTTTCAGCGAATATTGATTAAATAGAATAGAAAAGAGATATGGATCCCATTGCAAAATTAGTAATTGGACTATATAAACTCTCGAAAGCAGAAATGCCTCATTGGACAAGCTTTTGACAAAAATGGTCAAATACAACCCCTCCAAAATCAAAGAGTAAAAGTCCTTAACTATCACTGTACAATAGTCTTAAACTATACTTAATTAGATAAAGAAAATACCCGTTGCAGAAGTATGACTTTGATAACAAAAATTAAGAGATTTAAGACTCTGTCGTTGCTTTATTTAAATTTAACCAGTTTTTCTCTCTTAATTTTCCGTAAATAGAAAAGAATTATGGTCTAGGAAATAATTTATGACTTTGATATATTTGATCTTAGTTAATGAATTAATTGCTGCTGATCCTTGGAATTTTATAGCTTTTTTATATTTTTTAATTTTTTTTGTTTCTTTGAACTAAAGTTATTAAAACGATTAAAGAACGTTTAGATTTCTTATTATTTTGAAAAACCAAACTGTTAGTAGGCTGACCAATTAAGTCAGAAATTTATTTTAGTGGAATAAATTAAGACGCAAATGAAATTACAACATTTTAATGAGATAAAAATTTTGAAATTAACCGTAAAAGAACCACAGATTCTTGGAAAACCACAATATATGTGGGCATTGTAGGACATTGGGAAATACCCTCATCCTTGCTTGCGCAAGGGTGTAGGCCGGAAAGCGTCGTTGGGCCAATCCCAAAAAATTACTTTTTATTGGAACAAGCGCCATCTCATCTCTTGACGCACGGTTGACGTCTGGTCTTTGTTAAAGCTTTGCTTAGGCTTCTTTAGGAGTGTTGTAAATGCCTTAAGTTTCGTACAGTTTATAGTTATATCTTTGTCTTCTTTTTATTTTGTGGGATAAAACCCCCGGTACCGAATTTATATATAGTCAGACCATGTACCGTTGTTGAGTTCATTGAAAGTAATCCATATGCATGCTGAACTTCTCTATATCAATATTTACACTTCTCATCTATGCCCAGTAGGAACGCCTAGTATAATTAGTCAGGCCGAGTCTCGTATAAGTCACTCTATTGACTTAACTTCTTACCCCCTCTAAGATATCCACTTTGCCACAGGAAAATTTTAGTAGGGAATCTTAAACTTGCCAAAAAAGCCTTATAAGCCCAAATATCTAGATTTTTTCTCCACTTTCTTTTTTTATCCCCTTTTATCTCAGTTTCGATTCTCCTTAAGTTTGCTTTATATTTTCGATCAGGTGAGCGCCAAACCACTTTGGTGCAGAGCCAATTAAACCAATATAGAAAACAATTTTCTATATTAATATTATCTTTTATCTAAACAAATATTTATTAGATTTTAGCTCTTATTTTATTTCATGGTCATTGTTGCATGTATATTGCGCAAAGATTTTTGGTGAAGCTGCCGATTGAACGAAATTTACAATTGACAATTGAAATTTACAATTGAATGATTCACATTTCTTTTTTTAGCTACCGCTTTCGAAACTGCTAAGTGTAAATTTTATATCAGAAAACCAGATTTAATGCAGCTTTTGAACATAGTCCAGGTTCAGAGCTTTAATTTAACTGATGGTGTAATAAATGTAATAAATTTTGGTGCAATAAAATATTTTGTTATATTATGCGTATGGTGTTTTTAATTACAACTAAAAATGTTAGAAGGAAGGGATAAGGTCAGGAAAAGAACTTGTCCCGCAAAATGTCACACTTTGTAATGTACAGTAGTTAATACCTCTGGTATCACTGATACCAGAGGACAGCCAAATTTCTTAGAGAAGAGGCAAGACAATTTGAAATTTTAGGGGAGAAGGAAGTAAAGGTCGTAATCTTCTTTATCAAAAAATAGGCCATTTTCTGAAGTAGTTTCATGTTTTATATTAAGGGGAATATACAGTTCTAAAGCAGAACACCCAACCTACACAGGTGTATATGATGAACATAAAAGAAGTTCATAAAGAGGGGGTAAAACAAGTAACAATATAAGGAGTGGGAAAAGCACAGATATCTTTTGTCAAAAAGAAGACCTTTTTTCTAATATAGACATGTTTTTCATAATTGAGTGAGCATACAATTCTAGAGTTCCAAATATAGGTTGCAATAAGGAAGATGAGGTTGAATATGATAAATCCAGTCATGAAAAAAATAAATCACAAGAACACTATCTCTGCGCTGACTCACATTTCAACGATTGAAAAATTTTATTAAAGTGCATAAAAAGGCAATATAAGAAAATAGAGTAAAATTTCGTTGTTCACCAACCCTAAAATATTAGTTTTAAACACAAGCTTCATATTAATAAATTCCAGTATTTTGCTTAATTATCTGCCACAAAAACAGTATCTTCAAACTCAAATATTTACCTGGGTCTCCACTAAATGTAAGAGAATTTTCAGGAGGGGGTCCTTGGCTACTAGGAAAACCACCAGCAAACGAAGCATGATGATGAGGAGAATCAGGGCCAAATTTATGAGAAATTAAGCCTCTTGATTTCCGAGGTTTTGGCCGCGTTGAGTTGCGTTGCTCCAGTCGTCTCTGTTTGGATTTTTCATTTTGGAACCACACCTAAAAGTTAATGTGTTAATCAAAATTATTTTTGCGGCAAACCAATTCAGTTTAATCTTCAACACGCCTCAAAGCTCCGGCTGTTACCGGGCCAATCTTAAGTATATTTGCACCTTAAATCCTTAACTTCCTGAGATTTTAATTTATGGACAAATAATTTGCAAGAAAATCAACATATTTGTAATAAATTGATTCATATACAATACTTGATGAGCTAAGTTAAGTGGCTTTAAACTACTTTTTGGTAGGCTTAATGTACCAAGGTCATCACAGTAAAAACATCTTTTATGCTTTGGATCAATCTTAGGTATATTTGCGCCTTAAATCCTTAACTTCCTGAGATTTTAATTTATAGACAAATTATTTGCAAGAAAAACAGCATATTTGTAATAAATTGATTCATATACAATACTTGATGAGCTAAGTTAAGTGGCTTTAAACTACTTTTTGGTAGGCTTAATGTACCAAGGTCATCACAGTAAAAACAACTTTTATGCTTTGGACCAATCTTAGGTATATTTGCACCTTAAATCCTTAACTTCCTGAGATTTTAATTTATGGACAAATAATTTGCAAGAAAATCAACATATTTGTAATAAATTGATTCATATACAATACTTGATGAGCTAAGTTAAGTGGCTTTAAACTACTTTTTGGTAGGCTTAATGTACCAAGGTCATCACAGTAAAAACAACTTTTATGCTTTGGACCAATCTTAGGTATATTTCCACCTTAAATCCTTAACTTCCTGAGATTTTAATTTATGGACAAATAATTTGCAAGAAAATCAATGTATTTGTAATAAATTGATTCATATACAATACTTGATGAGCTAAGTAAAGTGGCTTTAAACTACTTTTTGGTAGGCTTAATGTACCAAGGTCATCACAGTAAAAACAACTTTTATGCTTTGGACCAATCTTAGGTATATTTGCACCTTAAATCCTTAACTTCCTGAGATTTTAATTTATGGACAAATAATTTGCAAGAAAATCAACATATTTGTAATAAATTGATTCATATACAATACTTGATGTTCTAAGTTAAGTGGCTTTAAACTACTTTTTGGTAGGCTTAATGTACCATTAAAGTAAAAATATTTTATAAGCTTTGGACCAATCTTAGGTATATTTGCACCTAAAATCCTTAACTTCCTGAGATTATAATTTATGGATAAATTTGTAAGAAAAACAACACATTTGTAATGAATTAGCTCATATACAACACTTGATGAGCTAAGTTAAGTGGCTTTAAACTACTTTTTGGTAGGCTTAATGTACCAAGGTCATCACAGTAAAAACAAATTTTATGCTTTGGACCAATCTTAAGTATATTTGCACCTTAAATCCTTAACTTCCTGAGATTTTAATTTATGGACAAATAATTTGCAAGAAAAACAAAACATTTGTAATGAATTAGCTCATATACAAAACTTGATGAGCTAAGTTAAGTGGCTTTAAACTACTTTTTGGTAGGCTTAATGTACCAAGGTCATTAAAGTAAAAATACTTTATATGCTTTGGACCAATCTTAGGTATATTTGCACCTTAAATCCTTAACTTCCTGAGATTATAATTTATGGATAAATTTGTAAGAAAAACAACACATTTGTAATGAATTAGCTCATATACAACACTTGATGAGCTAAGTTAAGTGGCTTTAAACTACTTTTTGGTAGGCTTAATGTACCAAGGTCATTAAAGTGAAAATACTTTATATGCTTTGGACCAATCTTAGGTATATTTGCACCTTAAATCCTTAACTTCCTGCGATTATAATTTATGGATAAATTTGTAAAAAAAATTTATCACATTTGTAATGAATTAGCTCATATACAACCCTTGATGAGCTAAGTTAAGTGGCTTTAAACTACTTTTTGGTAGGCTTAATGTACCAAGGTCATTAAAGTAAAAATACTTTATATGCTTTGGAACAATCTTAGGTACATTTGCACCTTAAATCCTTAACTTCTTGAGATTATAATTTATGGATAAATTTGTAAGAAAAACAACACATTTGTAATGAATTAGCTCATATACAACACTTGATGAGCTAAGTTAAGTGGCTTTAAACTACTTTTCGGACGGCTTAATGTACCAAGGTCATTAAAGTAAAAATACTTTATATGCTTTGGAACAATCTTAGGTACATTTGCACCTTAAATCCTTAACTTCCTGAGATTATAATTTATGGATAAATTTGTAAGAAAAACAACACATTTGTAATAAATTAGCTCATATACAACACTTGATGAGCTAAGTTAAGTGGCTTTAAACTACTTTTTGGTAGGCTTAATGTACCAAGGTCATTAAAGTGAAAATACTTTATATGCTTTGGACCAATCTTAGGTATATTTGCACCTTAAATCCTTAACTTCCTGCGATTATAATTTATGGATAAATTTGTAAAAAAATTTATCACATTTGTAATGAATTAGCTCATATACAACCCTTGATGAGCTAAGTTAAGTGGCTTTAAACTACTTTTTGGTAGGCTTAATGTACCAAGGTCATTAAAGTAAAAATACTTTATATGCTTTGGAACAATCTTAGGTACATTTGCACCTTAAATCCTTAACTTCCTGAGATTATAATTTATGGATAAATTTGTAAGAAAAACAACACATTTGTAATGAATTAGCTCATATACAACACTTGATGAGCTAAGTTAAGTGGCTTTAAACTACTTTTTGGTAGGCTTAATGTACCAAGGTCATCACAGTAAAAACAACTTTTATGCTTTGGACCAATCTTAGGTATATTTGCACCTTAAATCCTTAACTTCCTGAGATTTTAATTTATGGACAAATAATTTGCAAGAAAATCAACATATTTGTAATAAATTGATTCATATACAATACTTGATGTTCTAAGTTAAGTGGCTTTAAACTACTTTTTGGTAGGCTTAATGTACCATTAAAGTAAAAATATTTTATATGCTTTGGACCAATCTTAGGTATATTTGCACCTAAAATCCTTAACTTCCTAAGATTATAACTTATGGATAAATTTGTAAGAAAAACAACACATTTGTAATGAATTAGCTCATATACAACACTTGATGAGCTAAGTTAAGTGGCTTTAAACTACTTTTTGGTAGGCTTAATGTACCTAGGTCATCACAGTAAAAACAAATTTTATGCTTTGGACCAATCTTAAGTATATTTGCACCTTAAATCCTTAACTTCCTGAGATTTTAATTTATGGACAAATAATTTGCAAGAAAACCAACATATTTGTAATAAATTGATTCATATACAATACTTGATGAGCTAAGGTAAGTGGCTTTAAACTACTTTTTGGTAGGCTTAATGTACCAAGGTCATCACAGTAAAAACAACTTTTATGCTTTGGACCAATCTTAGGTATATTTGCACCTTAAATCCTTAACTTCCTGAGATTTTAATTTATGGACAAATAATTTGCAAGAAAATCAACATATTTGTAATAAATTGATTCATATACAATACTTGATGTTCTAAGTTAAGTGGCTTTAAACTACTTTTTGGTAGGCTTAATGTACCATTAAAGTAAAAATATTTTATATGCTTTGGACCAATCTTATGTATATTTGCACCTAAAATCCTTAACTTCCTGAGATTATAATTTATGGATAAATTTGTAAGAAAAACAACACATTTGTAATGAATTAGCTCATATACAACACTTGATGAGCTAAGTTAAGTGGCTTTAAACTACTTTTTGGTAGGCTTAATGTACCAAGGTCATCACAGTAAAAACAAATTTTATGCTTTGGACCAATCTTAAGTATATTTGCACCTTAAATCCTTAACTTCCTGAGATTTTAATTTACGGACAAATAATTTGCAAGAAAAACAACATATTTGTAATGAATTAGCTCATATAGAACACTTGATGAGCTAAGTTAAGTGGCTTTAAACTACTTTTTGGTAGGCTTAATGTACCAAGGTCATTAAAGTAAAAGTACTTTATATGCTTTGGACCAATCTTAGGTATATTTGCACCGTAAATCCTTAACTTCCTGAGATTTTAATTTATGGACAAATAATTTGTAAGAAAAACAAAACATTTGTAATGAATTAGCTCATATAGAACACTTGATGAGCTAAGTTAAGTGGCTTTAAACTACTTTTCGGTAGGCTTAATGTACCAAGGTCATTAAAGTAAAAATACTTTATGTGCTTTGGACCAATCTTAGGTATATTTGCACCTTAAATCCTTAACTTCCTGAAATTATAATTTATGGATAAATAATTTGTAAGAAAAACAACACATTTGTAATGAATTAGCTCATATACAACACTTGATGAGCTAAGTTAAGTGGCTTTAAACTACTTTTTGGTAGGCTTAATGTACCAAGGTCATTAAAGTAAAAATACTTTATATGCTTTGGACCAATCTTAGGCAAATTTGCACCTTAAATCCTTAACTTTCTGAGATTATAATTTATGGATAAATTTGTAAGAAAAACAACACATTTGTAATGAATTAGCTCATATACAACACTTGATGAGCTAAGTTAAGTGGCTTTAAACTACTTTTTGGTAGGCTTAATGTACCAAGGTCATTAAAGTAAAAATACTTTATATGCTTTGGACCAATCTTAGGCAAATTTGCACCTTAAATCCTTAACTTCCTGAGATTTTAATTTATGGACAAATAATTTGCAAGAAAATCAACATATTTGTAATAAATTGATTCATATACAATACTTGATGAGTTGAGTTAAGTGGCTTTAAACTACTTCTTGGCAGTTCTCATTCAGCTCCCGTGCTGTGAACATCTAAGCAAATAAATAGCATTCGTAATCGGATTATATTTGAAGTGACAAAAAGGATAATTTATTGTGCAAGTATATTTCATAAGGAATTTAGCAACTAGCATTCAACCAAGCAAGTTCGAAAATTTACCTGTGCTGTATTCCGTGCCAAGTACACTGTGACGTAATCTATTGGATAAACAAACTAATTATTGGATAAGCTAACTAACTGCTGGCGGACGTGGTTTATTGCAAGGAATTTTTGGAATACAGGGGGATTTTATTGCCCCCCCTGCCATATTCATTCAGCATTCGAAGGGTGAACATCGATTTGATACCAAGTGAGAGCGTTGCGATAGTGAAATAATACGAACGATTCAGATAAAGGACTGCGTGGAGTACGGTCAGGAGATTGGATTTTTTTGACTGGATTGTTATTACTCGGTGACGTCACTGATTAGTTATTGTTACAATGCAAGCGGATAGATGTGATTCGAAAAACAGTCAGTTTCTACAAGAGATAAATTTTAAGCTGGATTTGCTGCCGGAATTGACATCAAAAATGGACGCTCTCCCGAAACTTGTGGAAAGTGTAACTTCTGTCGAGGCACAGTTAGCCCAAGTGAATGTGCAGCTAAAATCGAACGCAGAAGCTAACAAGAAACTGAAAAGTGAATTGATACTGGTTCGCCAAAATTTACAGTCAGCCACGCTTAGAGCTGACCGTTTAGAGGATGAGTTGCGACGCAGCAATGTTATAATCTACAACTTTGAAGCGGTGGATCCGAGAAGGTATACCCTTAGTGAAGAGATTATAAAGGTTTTGAACGACGTAATTCCCAATTTGCGCCTCACCCGCAGTGATGTAAGAGACTTTCCGATTGAAGGCGGGTCCTATTGTGCTAAAGCTGAATTCGATGGATGTAAGATATATGATTTTAAGGGGAAATCCACTTCTACGAGAATATGGACTTTCTGCTGCACTCGATTATAGCCCCGCCCAGCGTGAAGCTAGAGAGCACCTCAGAGTAGAAATGAATAAAGCTCTCTCTGAAGGTCATTCTGCCTATCTCAGGGGTGTCAAACTCTATGTGAACGATGTTATGTTTAAATATGATGAGCTATCGAATAAGGTTATAAAGGAGACTCCGCGCACCACGCAAAAAGTACAAAAGGCAAGCGAAGTTGTTATTCGAGGAAATGCGGAAGACAATTCGGGTAGCGATGCAACAATGTCTGATAGCGATGCGGAAACAGTAGTTGAAGTTGATGTGAATAACCCCGCACCTACTGGCAGTAAAACCTACCATAAAGACACTATTTTAGCGAGGTCTCCATCAAAGGGTAATGATAAGAAGACGCGAAAATTTTCGGAAGTTATTAGTCCTGAAGAACAGTCAAGGGGAAAGAGTAGGAATGTTTCCAGGCGAGTGTCGCCCACCGGTGGTTGGCCAAATAGAGTTGGTCGGTACGTGTCGAGGGGCCCCCGTGGAGGTACCCCCTATAGTAACAGATATCGTGACTAGTACCCCATTACTCCGGAAGATTCAGATTCTGATGCAGCTAATACCAAAGACCGACCGGTACGCAGTGACTAGGAAAAACCCGGCGCTATATATCGAATAAGTTTAGTAACCTGGAACGTACAAGGTGTGAAAAATAAAGTGAAACAGATTAGTGAAGATTTAAAGTCAATCGATATTATAGGGTTAGTTAAAACATGGCATAGCGCAAGTGACCCTCCGATATTCGACGGTTTTAGTGTTGAGCATGTTGCACGAAAGCCAGCTGGAAACATGCGCTGCTATGGAGGGATAACCGTGTTACTAAGTAAAGCTCGTTTCCGGAGTTATCATAGAATCGCTAGTAATTCAGAGAACATTCTTTGGGTACGATTGGAGTTAGTGAGAAACAAATGGATGACTTTAGGATCTGTGTATATAGCGCCTCAGAATAGTTCCTATAATAGAGAGGAAACATGGGATGTGTTAGCTGAAGAGTTAAGTGGACTAAGAAGAGATTTTACAGAGGATGTTTTTGTTGTTATGGGGGATTTTAACGCTTATACGGGTGCTGTATTAGAAATGGAGTGTCTCGTTCCGAGAAGTGCCAGACTTGGTTCCATCTGAGTATGGAATGCCTAGAAGTAGCAGAGATATGGATAGGAGGGTAAATTGTTGGGGGAAAAGGCTCTTGGAGCTCTGCTCGGAGAATGGTCTAATAATTGGGAATGGGAGATTTGGAACTGATGGGGGAGTAGGGGAGTTTACCTGTATGTCGGGAGCTCGTCCAAGTCTGATTGATTATGTGTTGGTTGACAGTGGGCTTGTAGCTCAATCAGTTGACGTTGAGGTACTTCAGCCAGTTGGTTCAGACCACTGGCAAGTTAAGTTAGAGTTGGGTATAGAGGTTGAAGGTAAGAGGAGCGGTATTGTAAAGAGGTATGAGACAGTCAGTCAAGAGAAGGTTGGAGTTCGAAAACGTTAAAAAGAGATTGGAATAATAAAGAAATTGATAATATGACTGAGATAATAGCGAGACCGGAAGTAATGGATAGATTAGAGGAGACTAGAAATCTAGATTGCGGTGCTGAGAAAGTCCTTGCCGAGTTATGTGAGTTGGTGCACCAGTGGTCTAGTAAAGCGGTAGAAAGGAAAGTTAAATCAGGAGATAAAGGATATTATGATGAGGAATGTAGAAGGTTAAAGCAGGAGGTAGAAACAGAATTAGAAATTGTTAGGCAGTGCCAGGATGAAGAATTGCGGTTAGAAGCGTTGAATTTTTATAGAGTTAAGAATAGGGAATATAAGAAATTGCTGAAGAGGAAAAGTCGGGAATGGGATAGTTTAGAAAGGAAAAAGATGATGGAGGATTTTACACTAGGGAATGTTAAAGAATTTTGGAGTAGAATGAGAAAGGAAAGAGCTAATATTTCAGGTCGAACTCCTTCACCGGAGTCGTGGCCTGGTTATTTTGAGAATTTAGAAGGAGATTGTGAAGGGCTAGAAGAGGATAGTCAGTCGTCATGTTCAGGTGAAAGTCTTTTCCCGCTGCAGGAGAATGATTATGAATTAGTAGGGGAAGTAACAAGAGAGGAGGTTAGAGAAGTAGTTAGTAAGATGAAAGGAGGTTCAGCACCAGGTTTGGATGGGATACCAGCCTGGGTGGTTAAGAAATTTTTGTCGGTGTTTTTGTCGATATTAGTTATAGCATTTAATAGTATTGTATCTACAGGTAAGTGGCCAGAATTATGGAAGACTTCAGTTGTTATACCGCTTTTTAAGAAGGGGGACCCTAGCTCGAATGATAACTATAGGCCCATAGTTCTAGCACCAGTTTTTAGTAAAGTGTTAGAGAAAATTTTAGATAGGAGGCTAGATAGGTGGTTAGATAAAAATAAGATTATAAATGAAGAGCAAGGAGGATTTAGGAAAGGTTACAGTACAGCAGATAGGGCATTTGTGCTTAGAGCTTTAGTCGATAAGTATGGAACAGGGAATAGCCGTCTATATGCAGCTTTTTTAGACCTAAGAAAAGCTTTTAATAATGTTGAGAGGGTGCTTTTGGTAGATATTCTTAGAAGTATAGGATTACCTAGTATTTTTGTGAGGTTAGTTACTAGCATGTATTGCGGAACTAAGGCGGTAGTAAAGGTAATAGATCAGGGTTTTTCCAGAGTATATAGAAACCGTGAAGGGGTAAAACAAGGTAGTGCTCTTTCCCCCCGTTTGTTTTCTATTTTTATAAATGATTTAGTTCAGTTTTTGGAAAGAAGGTGGGCTCCGACAGTGGGTCTTGGCTCAAAATTATTTTCAGTTTTGCTTTTCGCTGATGATAGCGTACTTGTAGCTAAGTCTGCCCAGGAATTACAGATTTTGTTAGATCTTGTTGCAGATTACTTAGATTTGAAGAAGCTCCAACGTAATGTTAAGAAGACAGAAATAGTTATTTTTGGTAAAAGAAAAGATAATGAAAGAAATGGTAAGTTTATGTTTAAAGGAGATGAAATAAAGATAGTTGAAAATTCAAAATATTTAGGTTTTGTATTTCAAAATAATGGTAGTTGGTGTGCCCACATTAAAGAGTCAGTAAAAAGGGGGAAAGCGGCTATATCGACGGTTTTTAGGAATGGTACAGTCATGGGTCTTAAAAGTCTAGCAATGCATAAGAGAATATTTTTAACGAAGATTATGCCAGTTATTCATTATGGTGGGGAATTATGGGGGATGGAAGTGGCAAAACAGCTGGAGACCCTTCAGATAAGTTATTACAAAAGGCTTTTCGGCCTCCATAGAACTACGCATACCCAGTTTTTGAAAGGGGAGCTAGGGCTTTTTTCGCTCCGTAAACATAGGCTAGTTCAGGTAGTTATATTTTGGATGAAGTTAGTGCAGGTACCACGAGGTAAACTTATTAGAGAGGTCTATGAAGAGCTACTTGCTTCAGGGCGTAAGAGGTCGTGGCCGTTTAGGGTTAAATCCTTATTAGACAGATTAGGATTGTCATATATATGGAATGATGGTAGAGGCCCCGCTAATAGTCAGATTGATATAATAGGAATAGTTAAACAAAGATTAGAAGATCAGGAGATACAGACATGGGGGAATGAAATTGAGAGATCCGAGACATTAAGTGTTTATAAGGAAGTGAAAAAGGTGTTTGGCCCGGAGATTTACTTTAAATTTAATTTGCCAAGTAAGTATTTGTCATATTGGTTGCAGCTGCGGGAAAACTGTTTACCTTTAAGATGGAGGAGTAAAGTATCTGAGAGAGGTAAGGGGTTCCCGGCGTCTAGGTACACGTGTCCCATTTGTAATATTGAAGAGGAAAATCAGGACCATTTTATGTGCCGGTGCCAGGGGCTTACTGATTTGAGGGAGGGTATTTTGGGGAAAAGTAATTTTTCACTTCGGGGCATGTTGTCTCTGATGATACCTAGCCTCATGTGTAGATTATGTAGATTTGTGGATCAGGCACTAAAGATAAGAAAGGAACTATTGTGATGAAGATTTGTTATGGTTTGGAAAAAGAAGGCTGAAGGGAGTTTTACTTTTGTTTTCCTGTTATATTTGATGTATAGTGTATATGGCCCTGTATAAAGGCTTTTGAATACACGATTATTATTATTATTATTATTATTAGGTGTGTGACATTGTGTGTAATTATGTGAGTTAGTTTTATAGTATTATGTGTGATTTTGTGCTGCAATTGTTTTGTTATGTTATTTTTATTTGCTATGGGCGATGTTTAGTTATTGTTATATATGTTATTATCATGTGTTTTGACTATATATGCAACTGTGCTTGTTTTTGCCATGGCCCAAAGAGGCTTTTGTTTTGCAATAAATATCTATCTATCTATCTATACAACACTTGATGAGCTAAGTTAAGTGGCTTTAAACTACTTTTTGGTAGGCTTAATGTACCAAGGTCATTAAAGTAAAAATACTTTATATGCTTTGGACCAATCTTAGGTATATTTGCACCTTAAATCCTTAACTTCCTGAGATTATAATTTATGGATAAATTTGTAAGAAAAACAACACATTTGTAATGAATTAGCTCATATACAACACTTGATGAGCTAAGTTAAGTGGCTTTAAACTATTTTTGTAGGCTTAATGTACCAAGGTCATTAAAGTAAAAATACTTTATATGCTTTGGACCAATCTTAGGTATATTTGCACCTTAAATCCTTAACTTCCTGAGATTATAATTTATGGATAAATTTGTAAGAAAAACAACACATTTGTAATGAATTAGCTCATATACAACACTTGATGAGCTAAGTTAAGTGGCTTTAAACTACTTTTTGGTAGGCTTAATGTACCAAGGTCATTAAAGTGAAAATACTTTATATGCTTTGGACCAATCTTAGGTATATTTGCACCTTAAATCCTTAACTTCCTGCGATTATAATTTATGGATAAATTTGTAAAAAAATTTATCACATTTGTAATGAATTAGCTCATATACAAAACTTGATGAGCTAAGTTAAGTGGCTTTAAACTACTTTTTGGTAGGCTTAATGTACCAAGGTCATTAAAGTAAAAATACTTTATATGCTTTGGAACAATCTTAGGTACATTTGCACCTTAAATCCTTAACTTCCTGAGATTATAATTTATGGATAAATTTGTAAGAAAAACAACACATTTGTAATGAATTAGCTCATATACAACACTTGATGAGCTAAGTTAAGTGGCTTTAAACTACTTTTCGGTAGGCTTAATGTACCAAGGTCATTAAAGTGAAAATACTTTATATGCTTTGGAACAATCTTAGGTACATTTGCACCTTAAATCCTTAACTTCCTGAGATTATAATTTATGGATAAATTTGTAAGAAAAACAACACATTTGTAATGAATTAGCTCATATACAACCCTTGATGAGCTAAGTCAAGTGGCTTTAAACTACTTTTTGGTAGGCTTAATGTACCAAGGTCATTAAAGTGAAAATACTTTATATGCTTTGGACCAATCTTAGGTATATTTGCACCTTAAATCCTTGACTTCCTGCGATTATAATTTATGGATAAATTTGTAAAAAAAATTTATCACATTTGTAATGAATTAGCTCATATACAACCCTTGATGAGCTAAGTTAAGTGGCTTTAACCTACTTTTTGGTAGGCTTAATGTACCAAGGTCATTAAAATAAAAATACTTTATATGCTTTGGACCAATCTTAGGTATATTTGCACCTTAAATCCTTAACTTCCTGAGATTTTAATTTATGGACAAATAATTTGTAAGAAAAACAACACATTTGTAATGAATTAGCTCATATACAACCCTTGATGAGCTAAGTCAAGTGGCTTTAAACTACTTTTTGGTAGGCTTAATGTACCAAGGTCATTAAAGTAAAAATACTTTATATGCTTTGGAACAATCTTAGGTACATTTGCACCTTAAATCCTTAACTTCCTGAGATTATAATTTATGGATAAATTTGTAAGAAAAACAACACATTTGTAATGAATTAGCTCATATACAACACTTGATGAGCTAAGTTAAGTGGCTTTAAACTACTTTTCGGTAGGCTTAATGTACCAAGGTCATTAAAGTGAAAATACTTTATATGCTTTGGACCAATCTTAGGTATATTTGCACCTTAAATCCTTAACTTCCTGAGATTTTAATTTATGGACAAATAATTTGTAAGAAAAACAACACATTTGTATTGAATTAGTTCATACACAATATTTGATGAGATAAGTTAAGTGACTTTAACTACTTTTTAGTAGGCTTAATTTACCAAGGTCATAAAAAAAAGTATTAGTCTACTGCCTTTTAGGGGCCTCCCCCACCCCACTCAGCGTGTCCCCAGGTGGCGATAGGGAAACGCCCTACAGATATGTAGGGTACCTCCATAGAATGCAAAGACCAAGGGGGGACCTTGTCCTTGGGGGTTCATAATAGAAACTGGGGCACCTTCGCCCGGGGCAATAAATACAGGTGGAGGAGGGAGAAGGCCCCTCTAATGTACACTCAAAAGGGCCAACCGGCGTGTCCACACGTCCCATGAGTTACAAACCTTATCCCAGTAATGGGTTAAATTGCATGGTGACGCAGAACACCATCGTGGGAGGATCTTCTATAGGAGGACAACTGCGGCAGGGCGAAAGATCCAGATCTATGGACAACGATCTCTGCAAAGGGTTGCCTCGACCCTTTCGGGGTACCTACAAAACTGGATACCTTAAGGTCAACTCTATTCCCGCTTGAGGAGTGGCACCCCTCGAGGAAATTATGGCCTAGTAAACGACACAGCATTCGCAGAAGATTCTGACTAATGGATAGCTCTTTTGGGCTTGGTCTGTTTTGACGGGCGTTTTCGTGCTGAAAAACCTCTTCCCAGCTAATTTATCTACTATGGGTTGCCACCACGCATTAGCATAATATTTGTAGGCATGAATATATAATGAGTCGGAGGTAATAGGCTTGGGACTGTCTGTGCAAGATTTTGACTCTTGTTGATAGAAGAGAATTGCCAATTGCTGAAACCATGTTTTGACAAGATGTTTTGACCACGTATGGTCAAAACAAAATTTGTGTCCACTAAAATTTGTGTCCACTGTAGCGCTCATAGTCTCAACCTTGTCATTTCATCTGTCTACTCTATTCCGTCTTTAAGCATTTCTTTGGAACCCTGTCTCAAATTTGCAGTTTCTACAGTGCTTCGCCACTCAGAACCCAAAATCTAAATGAAAAGATCAACGAACTCTTGACGGATTCACGAAAACACAACCTATTTAAAACAGAACTATTAGGAAAGTAGGCATATTTGATATTCGATGTAACAAAGGCTAAGGATATTACAGTGAAGTTTTCAAAGAGTCTTGAGGCGAGTGTTGAATTAAGTCATAACCCACTATGTGCACCCAAGTTGTCAAAAGAGCGTATCTCGGGAACATCTTAGGGTATTAGATAAGAAATTTCTGAGAACTACCTTGGGGTTACTAAAAACAAAATCATCTATATACACAACAGGTATGAAGGTCGTCAAAAGGGCGCGTGCACAATATCTCAGGAACGGCCGAGGGTGCTAAATTGAACCTTTAAGAACTATGACTACTACTGCTATTTCTACTACTACTACTACTACTAATGGGGTACTATGGCGACTGCGGCTACTAGTGACTGCGAGTGTGACTGCTTAGAACTACAGCTGCGACTAATTGTAGCTACGACTTTGACTACTTTGAACTGTAGCCACGACTGCATGCAACTGTGAGTACTAGTAATTGCAACTCGGACAGTTCCGACTGCTACTGCTACTCCTAATATTATTAATGCTACAACTGCTACACCTACTACTACTACTACTAACTAGTAGCACTACTACTGCAACTTCTAGTAATACTACACATAACAGTAATAATAACAGAACATTTTGAAATTACCTTAATCACTCGCATCGGTAAGCCAGTTTTATTGGCTAATTGTTCAAAAACATGTCCAGTGGGTGTATGAGTCTGAGAAAAAGCTGTTTTTAATACTTCTAATTCGATTTCTGTCAGTCTTGAACCGTAATGCCATGGCCTACCACCTCTGTCTTTACCAAAGGGGGATTTTGATTCACCATTAGTGCCTCTTGAATTATCATCTTCATTTCCATTGGGGGATGCTGAAACTTAAACAATATAAGACAATGAATATCACAAAAAAAAAATTGCTGACCTTAACATATATAAAATTTTCAGACCTAAACAATGAAAGTTTTAAACAATGTTACATGCACGATATCGGGTAGTATCAATTTTGACGATATCAATTTTCATTCATTTTTTCATGAATCAAACAAAATACATCCCCCTACAAAACAACCCATCAGTAATCCTAAGTAATAGTTTACACATATTTATAACATTACTATGCATGAATTTTTAATCGGTAGCAAAATTGGCCCTATCTCAGGATAAATTGGGGTTTTGTTCCACAAATTGCTGGAAATCCCTACTTTGCTGCAGCAAAAACTATTTAGCTTCTAAAATGCAAACAAGGGCTTTCAATTTTTGTACCAATGAGCCATCTCTGAATAAAGCGGAACCATCGGTTAACCTCTGGAAAGGAAAAACCAGGCATCTCTTTTCGAAAAAATAGGCAGATTTCGAAAATTTTGTAAATAGGACCTTGATCCCTGTACATGGTTCTCTGATATACTGAATATGGTACATATGTAAGGGTCCTCAGGCTATCTATAAGATTAGGTAAGGTAATACATAATATACTATCGGACACAGATCTACATTAAATGATTCAACTTAAGTTGGACTGTCATAGTTCTGAGTGAATTAATATGCATGCTAGGACACAAAACGCACAAAAAAACAATGAAGACAACCACTGATTTCCTAAAATTATAGACCATTACTTAAATAACACTTTTTCAATGTATTCTTTTTTTTCCTTTTTTTCTTTTTTTTGAAAAATTAAAAAATCCCCTTTCAAGAAAAGAATACAAAAACATAAAATGTAAAAAAAAATCCGAAAGCACTTTCAAAATTATATTATATATAATGGCTCCTAATGTGTGTCCGCCTCTTCGCTTAGGATATTAAGGCTGTCATTTGGGATGTATTAAGTCGTAAATTTCGATTGAACGTAAAGGAGTAGAAAAAGGAGAGACAACTAACCATTCAAAGACAAAACTTGCAGAGTTTAAAAACTAAACATAAAAACCATGCTATATTTATATAGTTATTATGCATCATTTTTATATAAACTCTAGCTATTCGGGTTGCAAACAAAGTAGGAAGAGCGATAAGAGCATGTGTGAACGGGCATTACTTCGAATTTTCTGCTTGAACATGCCAATTACATCGATATTTGCATAATCAATGTCTATAGTTATTTTTTTACCATTTTTTTAATTTATTTATTTCCCTCAAAATAGAGGAGTATAATTACAAAATACATAAATTACAAAAAAAAATGATATACATCAACAAACGAAAGAAAACATTGATTTTCAATTAGTAAGAAAACAAAAAAAAATGAGAATGAAACCATAAAATAATAAGAAAACTGAATAAATACGTTAAAAAAACACAAAACATAAAATCAAACCTTATTTAAATTTTGGGAAGAAATGGAAAAAGGTTCTGCATAATGAAAAATTTTCCAGACTTAGGGTAAAAATTATCCCTCTTAATCCCAGCTAATTTCAACGGTTCTTTAATTTCAAATCTCAAAATAGCAAACGTAAATTGAAGAAAAATCACAGATTTTAGAATCGTGAAAAGGGCAGGATAGAAGGGCAGAATAGAAGGGCAGGATAGAGAGCAAGTGCAAGGGCAAGTGCCTTTAAACAGAGAAATATCACGACGATAGATACATCGAAGCCGTATTTTGAGCCAAATGTCAATCTAATTTTTCTTAAATATTTAAACTTAGCATTGACTTCGAACTTCTTTTTGAGCTGAAGCACAATAAGGTAACCCCAGATCACAGTTTATAGAATTAGCAGTATGATCATACCCTATCTCACCCATAATAAAAACCCGGACCAAGGTGCGAGTGCTCCAGAGAACGTTTTTGCAGATAGAAACATAAGCGGCATTAGATATTCTCACGGGTAGACAAGTCAGATTTCTCTTGGACACGAAACAAGTGGAAACCCGCTATTACGAATAATGCACTTTGTAACCATTTCTCATTGATTGACGGAAACAGACTAACCCGCTAATGAAGAAAGAAGTGGGAGGAGCTTTTTGTTCGTACCGAGAATGAAGACCAGAAATGATCTGCGATAAACTTACTGGATAATTCTATAAACTGTGCCCCAGATAAAGAGCAGTATCAAAAACCAAAAATGAAGTACTCCTGTTGCAAATTAGTTCATCTAGGTTACTGTCATCAATTGAAAAACATTGACATTTTTCAATAATAATAGAAAGGCCTCTTTCTTTAGGCTTACTAGAAAACGCATTAAAATTAACGGTTAAACTAGCTTTAGAACGACTCAACAGAATAATTTAATCAGCATGTACAATAAAAGACACATCCCATCCCGAGAGATAAAGGTTGTGGATAGTGAACGAAGACACTCTGCCAAACATTTTTAAATGTAAGGGGATGAAACTTCAACTTTTCTAACTACACGACCAACAGAAGTTGGATTAGGAAATGAATCAGAAGCAGCAATTTTTGTCTTATGCCCCCGATACCAAGATCTAATAACTCTAACCAAAGAAAGGGGATCCCACCAATAATCAGGGCTGAAAAAGCCGAGGCATGTGAAATGTTGCTGAAGACTCTTTTTATATTAATCAAAAGTGTATAAAGCGCAGATCCAGAAGACCTTGAGTCGTTAATAATTGTATCAAAAGTTGCATGGGCATGGTCGCAGCCTATTTCTCTTTTGAAGCCTACATGATTAAGGCCAACATCCAAGTTCTCAAAAGGACCCTTTATACACAATTTAAAAAGTGTACCAATTATAGAACCCTTTGTTATCGGTCTATCAGAGCCACACGATCCGATATCTATTTTACCGGATTTTGGATTAGGAACTACCACCCCCACCTTGAAAAATGAAGGAACATTATCAGACTTGAGGATAAAATTAAAGAATTTCAAAAGAAGAAGAAAGAAAGAAGTGGGAGCCGATTTGACTATATCTCATCTTGAAAAGATTATGGTTTTAATATACGGCATCCACCCAATAAAGAATCAAAGGGAATAGAAAAATCATCCAAATTGAAAAAACTATTCAAAATTTGATCAGAACGCAGAGGTTGTTAAGGATCGTCACAAGAATTCGAAAGGTCACCAAAATGAAATCCCCACTCCACAAGCAAGGCCGTATCCAGAGAGGGGGTTAGGGGGTTTGAACCCTACCCCCGAAATGTTTGTTTCATTCGTAAAAAACGTAACAAAAATGGATATAAAAATTTTTTATGCGTTTATATGAGTTTTTTTGTGCACCTCCCCCCCAAATTTTTTTTTAGTAAAAGCCCCTCCGAAAAAAAATCCTGGGTAGTCTGGAAGGAGTAGTGACCCATTCACAAATTAAGCAAACACATAGAGGGTATACCTGAAGTTGTTAGCCCCTCAAGACGCAGATGTTAGTGATTATCGGTCTATTGTATACACGTGGGTGTTGTGTAATAGTTTAAGGATGTTTTTTCTTCAAGGTTTCTTTTTCTTCAAGACGTTTTCCCCTCACGGCCTTTTTTCAAGACACTAGTCAAGTGGGAAACCCCGAGGATGAAAAAAAAAATTACCCAATCCAAACTATTTTTTTAGTCTCTGTTTTGGATGCCAACAAAAAATAACTTGATATTTCAAAAAAATTCCTGACCAAACAGGTTTAACTGATTTGATGTGTGACGTCAATCGATAAATCCTCCTCTCTATAAAAGTAAAGAGATCATTCCTTTTATCGATCGCAAGTCTGTTTCTTTTTTAAAGTAAGACAGTCAACAGCGCAAAATGTTCTACACATTTCCACAATGTTTGCATACATTGGGCAACCGGTCATCCTGTGAGAATCGTACTATTCTTGATGACTATGACGAAAAGTGTAGATTATGCAATCCATGTAAACTGCATAGAGGATATGCAGTGCAAATTAAAGACTGCAAACCCTGTCTTGAAGATATTTGTGGCTCTCACAATAGAGGTTTCCTATGCTCCAACTGTCACTATGATAAATGTGATCAATGAGAAAATATTTACCCTTGTATGATTGGAAAAAAAACCTGAAACGTGATTTCAGTTTATTTTTAAGAGACTGGTACCTTTGTCATTTAAAATTGTTTAGGGAGGAAGAACCTGGTCTATGCTTCAATTTTTCAAAAAAACAAGACAGTTGGGTTTCTATGCCTCACGGTGAAGACAATGGCTACAATGATTATAAACCTACTGATTTTTATTTGGCTGTTACAAAAAGTGATTCTTCACATCGGAATATCGTGTGTGACATTGCTTCAAACAAGGAAAGTGAAACACGTGAATTTTAAGGAACCAGAATAGTATTATTGACTCTACAAAAAGATATAACAAAAGTAATGTTAAATTAGATTTTAGAAAATGTGACCCTGACTTTCAAACAATTCGTGGTAACGAACTGTCTCAATAGCAACCGAAACTCTAAATAACAGAATTTTAAAATCAATAGATACATCAAAAGAATTGGATTTTTATGCTGATCTTAAATATATAAGTATCATCAAGTTTACTCATATCGATCGAAAATTACGAGCCGGAGGAAATCTGTACATATCAAGATCAGTACAAGTTGAATCCCACTGATCTGTCACCACTAATCGTTGTTGATGGTCACCTACACATGGAAGAAGATGAAGACAAAGACTTTTATTGTACATATATGGTTTATTAATAAAAAAATTCACAAACATTCTTAAAATACTTTATTCTTAGGGCACTGAAATCAATATTATACAGGTAATAAAGGGTATTTTCCATAAGTCGTTCAATCGTGGATTGTCTACCTCTACATGAATGATAAGAAATTCACTGTAAGTAGAGCTGCGACATCAAGAAATAAAAATAGTAGTGCATGAAAATCACAGCTTTTGGTCGATAAATCTTGTACTTGCTTCGGTATTTGAATAACAGATTTTCCACTTCACTCAAGGAAGCTTTTGACGTGGGGCGTGTAGAATACATATGATAGGGCAATAGGATCAAAAAATTCTATATTCTTTGCTATTTGAAAGATGTAAATCCAATGACCCCGTCTTTACACTCATTTGATTGGAAATTGAAAGTTACGGTTCACTTTTAAGAGTCAAAAGAGATTGTTGGGTAACTAACCCCTCCCCCCTTCCGTGCCCTTTTTTCGTCCAACCCATCCGATAAGAAGTTTGAGATAGCTATTTCTAAAAATAGTTGAAACGAAAACTCCGGGGTCAACACAACCCCCCCCCCCGGGCCCGGGGCAGGCCTTGTTTAGTTATACCCTGGGGGCATATATGATTCTTATGGAAGGAATGCTCATCTATACTTCAGAGGGGGCTCATTTTATTGGAAATTAGAAGTTTTGGTTCAGTTGTTGAAAGTCAAAACAATTGGAGGGCAACTAGCCCCCCACACGCCCCTTTTTCTCCAAATGCATCTGATATAAATTTTGTGATAGCTACTTTGTTAAGAATAGTTCAAAGGTTAGATAACAAAAACTCAGGTGTCGACACAACCCCCCAGGTGTACGAGTCAAAAGAGATCCGAGGGCAACTACCCCCCCCCCCCATCCCGCGCCTGTTTTAACCCAAACCCTTCCGATACAAATTTTGAGAAAACCATTTTGTTCCAAATAGTTCAAACGTCAGATAAGAAAAACTCCGGTGTCGATACAACCCATCGGGGCCCGGGGGTAGGCGTTGTAAGTTATATGCTGGGGGCATAAATAGTTCTTATAAAATGGATGCTCGTATAAACTTCAGAGGGCTCATTTGATCGGAAATTGAAAGTTCTAGTTCTTTTTTTAAGTCAAAAGAGATCGAAGGCCAACTAGCCCCCTGCCCAACCTTTTCCCCCAAAACACATCCGACAAAAATTTTGAGAGAGGCATTTTTTTAAATAGTTCAAAGGTCAGGTAAGAAAATTCCTGTGTCAACGCAACCCCCCAGAGCATAACGAAAATTCCGAGGTCGACACAATCCCTCAGGCCCCTTGGGCAGGTGTTGTAAGTTATGCCCTGGGGGCAAATGTGGTGGTTATGGAAGGAATGCTCTTATAAACTTCAGAGAGGGCTCATTTGATCGGAAGCTGAAGGTTTTAGTTCAATTTTTAAGACTCGAAAGAGATCGGAGGGCAACAAGCACTCCTCCTCCATTTTTTGCCCAAATACATCTGATAAAAATTTGGAGATAGCAACTTTGTTAAAACATAGTTCAAAGGTCAGATAATAAAAACTCCAGTGTCGACAATAACCCCCAGGGCCCAGGGCTAGGTGTTGTAAGTTATGCCCTGGGGACATTAATGGTTCTTATGGAAAGGGTGTACGTATAAACTTCAGAGAGGGCTCATTTGATTGGAAATTGAAAGTTCTAGTTCACTTTTTAAGAGTCAAAAGAGATCCGATAGCAACTAGCCCTCCCTCCCCTCCTACGCCCTTTTTTCACCGAGCCCATCCGATAAAAATTTTAAGATAGCTATAATGTAAAATATAGTTCAAGGGTCAGACAAGAAAAACTACAGTGTCTGCACAACCCCCCAGGGCCTTGGGCGTTGTAAGTCATGCCGTAGGGACATATGGAAGGGATGATTGTATAAACTTCAGATAGGGTTCATTTGAATAAATTGAAAGTTCTGGTTCACTTTTTAAAAGTCAAAAGAGATCGGAGGGCACCTAGTCCCTCCGATGCCCTTTTTTCCCCAAACCCATCCGATAAAAATTTTGAGATAGCCATTTTTTTAATAGTTCAAAGGTAAGATAACACAATTCCGGTGTCGACACAACCAATTGTGCAAAAAGTTCCAAAGCTGGCAGTAGCAGAATTTCAAAAGCTGCCGACACTTTAGCAGGACAACTTGTGTTTTGAAAGCTTTGGTTTCAGCAAAAGGTATCTTTATGCGTTCAGCAAAAGGTATCTTTATGCGTAAAATTTTCAGAAAAGTAACAAATGTAACTTAGTATAGCTTGCAGTTAGAAATATAAACAGTTTTCTGAATCATAATTAACAATTTAACCTAATTCAGTGGCAAGCCCTTTACTAGCCATAAATATCATACTCCATAATTTTGTATGTACCATTTTATCAAAAGTACGATACCATATCATATTTACTCTAATACTGCTAGTGAAGTATAGTATTCAAAGTCTGAAGCATACTGTGTATAGGTTACTGTTGTTCAGTGGCGTAATTTTTGTCAAAATCCTGGGGGAGGGGAGGGAGGCAAAGTTGGAGCCAATTTTCCCAAATAAAGTGAAAATGACAGTGAAAAATGAAAAATGAGCCGTTTATTACCATGAATGCAAATATGTACTAAAGGAAAATGGCCTGTTTCTCTGGATGCTTGAATTATGCAGGCTTATCTAAGTTTTGACAAGATTTTTGCCTGAAACAAAATTTCAACTGGGGGGCAAACTGAGGTCGAGGGGGAGGGGCAAACTGGGGTCTGGAGGGGATGATTGCCCCTTTGCCCATAGCAAATTACACCTCTGATACTGTTACTTTATGGATGGAGTTGTACACTCCCATGCTATTGGTATTGTAAAAATCATGCATAGCCAACGGCATGCTTGATCTCATTAATCACTATACTACAGCTATAAAAAGCATAATTGGATTTTCTGGGAGAATAAATTTAATTGGCAGACTGGCAGTCACATGCATTATGAAGCTGTGATATTAGTTTTGCCCTAACCTCATCCCCAAAATAAACAGAGAATTGCTGCTACATTGTAGTGTGGCTGATAGCTACCGGCCCTTTTAAAATTCTTTCGACTGACGAATAAACAGTTTTATGAGAATTTGGCTATTTGTGCAAGATTTTGACAATATTCCCTTCCAGTTGAAGAGAGTTGGAGTAACTAAATGCTTGCCCACGAGGACAAGGGATAACAATGACTTAAAAGTAAATTTTCACATAGCAACAATGAAACTCACTGAGCTTTTAGTTTGAACAAGTTTTAAAAAGCAGCAGCGTGAGAAGAGATACATCTCTTCTTGCAGAAGAGAAGAGATACATCTCCTGGTAAAAAAAAAGAATATCAGAAACGAAAACAGATGTTTTTTGTTTTCCAGTTGCTCTTTTTTAGAGTTTTGGTTCCTGTTGAGTCGAGTTACTTACAGTTCATTACCTCAAACAGTTTGATCAATCTTCAAACACAAATATCAGCTTGCAGAGTAAGAAATAAAGACCAACTGTTTGTAAAAGAAAAATAAGTTTGAAAATAATATAAAACTTCAGAAGAAAACAATCTGTAAATAATAACCAAGTTTACTTTTGGCTATTATATACAATATTTTATGAATCACGTTTTGGGGTCCCTTCCATTTTAATCAGCTATTCCCCGAATTAGAATATAATTTATAGCTTAAATTTGTCTCATTAAGAGGGGTAGACGGGAGTGGCTGCATTTTTTACAGTAAGACGATTATATTTAGGAAAAGTTTTGAATGGCAAATCCAATTCTACCACAATTTTTTTTAATTCTATTGTTTTTATCTCAGGATTAGCCTTCATATAGGGTTTATAATTGCTCAAGCATTAGAAGTCGTCGAGGTAGGCCTATGTATTTAAAAAAAATTTCCAATGCCCAAATTTGAGCAGAATATCTATTCCATAAAATTTCATTCAATTACTTAACAACTTTTCCAAGACTGTAAAAAGATCCTAGACTGCAAATGAACCACTCAATCAAGCATGGATGCCCGCCAAAAATATTGCAGGGGGAGGGCATCAGAGTAGCAATGGGGAGGGGAGGAGGAGGAGAAGGAGGGGAATATATTTTAAGATAAAAAAAATTATATGCAAAATAAAATTATCTAGGAAAAAAGAAAAGTACTTAATTTTTACATACCAAAGGAAGAAAAATTCAACAAATTTTTAAGTGGTGAAGATTCCTGGCAAAAAGATCCATTCCTTTAATCAGTACTTATGTATTATACTCCCAACACTCAAGAAGTGAACAATATTATGCTTTTACTAGCATAGGAAAAAAGGTCAATAATTCAATGGTCTATGCCTACTTTTGACGTGTAGTAAATAATTGAGACAAAAACTTTGTAAAGTAGTGAAAAAATTATATCAAGTTAAGTGTTAGTGAGTGTTATTAGGGGTGGATTGTCACTAATGATAAATCACCAGAGGAGGCAACCCAGAACGAAAAAGGGATTTTTGGGAAACCAGTTTTTATTCGGTATGAAGAAAAATGAAGTACCAGCTATTTTCTTAGGTAAAAAATTAAAAGCTCGTCCGTTTTAAATGTAATTAAATGAAATAATGTGCAGACTGAAGTAGCTCCAGGAAGATGTTGAGATTTTCTTCCTAGTTCGTCAGTTTTAATCCAAGCAAAATGTTAGGACACTTCGTATCAGTTATTGAGTTTAAGCTTTGATTTGCAAATGCTGATAAAAATTACCAAATTTATGAAAGTCGCAACAATAAGTCACCTGTGGTCAAAATACTCAAAGATTCCTCTTTGATCCCCACCCAGGTTCAAAGCTTCTGCTATGGTCATATCCATGGAAATCTCCAAAGAGTTTCTTTTTAAAATAGCTTCCAAGCGTAGTTCGGGGTATTTAGACTTTTTTGCTTTTCTTCAAAGCTTTGAAAAAAGTGTTTTAATATTCTAAATGTCACATTTGTTATATTTGTGCATATTTTTGGTAATAATTTGTGGGGTGATCGAATTTTTTAAACCACTGTAGATACGTAAGAACGTTGCAACATCTAGTACCCTGAGGTCATAAGACTGTCAAAAACTCCTCCTTGAACCTCCCAAATTGACAGCTTTTATTATGACTGTCACTCGAGCGCAACGTTAGGTGTGGATGTCAATATCGCTTTCGTCACACCAATTCGTTTTAGTGTGAATCTGCCTGGTACTTATGAATGAATGTTTTCAAAGTAAACCCGTTTCATCAATAAGAAAAAAACGGGTTGGACGCATATGTCCCTTTCCCTCTGGACGATAAAACTATACAAGTGCTGTATCAAGTATAACTCACGAAAATCTTGTTAATTTTTATCAACTTTTCAACTTTTTGGCACCCCTACTTTCAGTAAAAAAAAGATTAAGGTACTATCACTTAAATATAATAGCTCCCTATGCGCCTCCCCCCTCTGGATACCATCTTAATAGGGTACCGTCTCTGCTTTAAATAAAAAAAAAATTGACTTATTGGCATCCCTGCTTCCAAAAAAAAATCGAGGTATTATCATTTAAATATGGTACCTCACTACCCCCCCCCCTCTGGATACCACCTTGATAGGATAACGTTTCTGCTTTAAATGAAAAAAAAATAACTTTTTGGCAGCCCTGCTTTCAATAAAAAAAAATTCGAGATATTATCATTTAAATGTAATACCTCCCTACCCCCCGCCCCCACTCTGGATACCACCTTTATAGGATACCGTCTCAGCTTTACATTAGAAAAATAATTTACTTAATAATTAACTATGTCACTATATGGTTCAAACAAACATGCAAAATAACGTTAAATAGATTAGTGTTCCTTGAAAAAAAATGAGGGTATGAGTAAAGGGGTACAAAGACAACAACAAAAATGTCGAAATTATTCAGATATACCTCAAATTTTTGGAAAACTGAGTCAAATATTTGCCGTGGCATTCAATAAGATCCAAAGAATCTAATTAATGGGGAGCACACACAAAAGCCAAATTAGGCCAGTAGCCTAAGAGAAATCGCAAAATACCCAAGACAATGAACAAGTCCCAATGGGGGGCCCTGGGTCTATCAGAATATTTCAATGGTTTCCCAAGGAATTTGATATCATTTTCATCTGTCTCCACTTTAAATGAAAAAAATACTTTTTGGCATCCTTGCTTCCAATTAAAAAAACAAACAAAATGAGGCATTTTCATTTAAAAATGATAGCCCTCTATCCCCCCTATAGGCAATAATTTACAATTTTTTTATGAATCATATTTTTGGGGTAACTTCCGTTTCAATCCTTAATTCCCCAACCTTGTATATAGCTTAGTCTATAGCTAAATTTTGTCTCAACAGAAGGGTTTTTTCTTGGGGGGGGAGGGTAAAAATGTTTCAGAAAGAAGATTGTGTTTTCTATCAGGTGTTCAACAATTGAGCATTAAACATTAAGAAAATTTTGTCTAAAAACAGCAAAAGAAAAACAAAATCTGCAAACTTACAATTCAGCTGTAAAAACAATCTGTCGGCTGTCAATTTCAAAATCCAACTGAAGGCTGAAGCTATATAGTAGTGAATGCGTTCTATAATTCTATTAAACTTGAAAATAAGATTCTTGACTACAAGTGATGTAAGAAATAGCAATTGGGAAACTGCATTCGAAATTATTTAAACTCATTCCATAAAGACGATACTTTTTTGTCAACATATGAAGAACTGTGTATATTGCAATATTTGCAATTACATATTGTATCTGTCTGGTTTTTATGCAAAGTAACCAAAGAAACGAAAATTAACGAACAAGAGAGTAGTGAAGAATTATGGTATGCAAAGTAATATTTGGGAGGGAAAGTCACTGGTGATAAATCGCTAGGGGTGACACCATGATTGCGTGATTTTCGGGGATTCAGGGAACCAAATTTTTTTTCGGGGTGACACATAGATTTTCGGGAAAATACCCGAAAATTCGAGGATAGTACTCATTCAGTCTCTGACCAGTTCACATCTTAAAATAAAAAGTACATTTCATGGATTAATTTTTTACTTGTGGATAAACCTAGGCACGGAGCCAATTGATTTTGCGTAAGAAATTATTAAGCTAAAATCTGATTACACAAGTGACTTGCATGTGATTACGGCTTAAGGATTATTTATGGATTGTGGCTTTGGATTAGTATTCAGCACTATTATCACCTGAATCGTGCATTGAAATACTTGGACTACTTGCAATTACTTGAAATTATTTGCAAATTACTGGATTAATTGGCCCACTCAAAGATAAGTAATTATTTATTTTCAGTGCTACGCTCATGTCGAAATTCAAGCCTTTTGACATTGTTCTCGCTAGTTTCAAAAGTTACCCCCCTTGGCCAGCAATTGTTTTGCAGTCAAAAAGTGGTGCTAAAGGATTATGGAGATATACAGTTTTTTGCTACGGCGATCATTCTGAGCACCAAGTTTCAGAGTCTAATTTGAAATTACTTTCGGATAACCCTAGTGCTCGCAAAAGAACGGAAAAAGATGTTGGTAAAGCATTTACCGAATTAGATTCGTTTCCAGACATTTATAAATCGTCATCACCTACTTATCTAGCATTAAACCCAGCGAGCGTTATTGCAGAAGACTCACTGGCACCTAGCCTAATCCTGCAAAAAATAGCTTTTACCCAGGATGAATTAAATCGGACACAAGTGAATCTTACAGCTGAGATTTCCCGTCAAGTTAAGGCTAAACTATCAGACCCTGATACAGCGAATCAAGCAATTGATATTATAGTAAAAAAAATTCATGATGCTATTTCCATTGATTACAACCCAAAATTCCAAGAAATAGAAAAATCACTCAAAGGACTATTTGCAATGGTTAAAAGCTTGGAAAGTAGGATTTTGTCATTGGAATCGAAAGTGGATGATTTTGAACAAGAAAAGATGTTGGATTGCTTAGTGATGAATGGAGTAAGGCAGAGGCCTGGAAATGACCTAAAGAAAGAAGTATCGGTTATCATTAAAGACAAGATGCTGGTCCCTGGTTTTGAAGTTAATAATATTGTAAATGTTTATCGATTTAGTTTGAATGACTCTAACGATCAATCTAAAGTGTCTCCAGTGCTAATACGCTTCAAAAATGTGGAATTAGCTCGAGTTGTTTTCAAAGAAAAGACTAAACTAGCAAAGAGTGGAATATTTTTATCAGAATCGCTAACAAAAAAGCGTCGTGAAATTTTAAATGCGGCAAGAGATTGCTTCGGTAAATTTAATGTATGGACTGACCGCGGGCAAATTTTGGTCAAACCACCTGGTCAATCAATGATACGAAAAATTCGATCATTCGCGGATTGTGCTTAGATTTTTTTTTTTTTTTTTTTTTTTTTTTTTTTTTTTTTTTTTTTTTTTTTTTTTTTTTTTTTTTTTGCATGTATATTTTATGATTTAATGCCATATCTAAAATCGATTGTCTTTTTTTTACTGGCAAATTAGAAACGCCCCCAGTTGTAGGACGACTTTTTGAGCTTGAAAATAACCCGTTAGATGTTTTAAGCATTATCAATAATTCTATCGGACATGTCAACAGTGATTTGATCACAGTGAACCACACAGTAATAAGTAAATATGTTTCTAGTCTGAGGGAGGCTGTCAAGCGGGATGGATATTTTTCAGTGCTCCAGTTGAATATCCAGGGTCTTTGTTCTTCAATTGACCATCTAAAACATATTGTTTCTGATGGGCTACCTGACGTTGTTGGTTTATGCGAGACTTTTTTAGATTCTAAAAATGATATGCTTTTGGATTTGCAAGGTTATAAAATGGAACGACTGAATCGACAAAAGATGGCGAAGGGTGGTCTTGCTTTGTATATTTCTAATAATCTCCCATATTCTCTTAGAATGGATTTATCCAGAAATATCGAAGGTGTCTTTGAGTCACTTTTCGTAGATATTAAATGTGGAGGTAAGGATTTAATTGTTGGTATTATTTATCGATCTCCTAGTGGCTCTATTCCACTGTTTCTACACACCCTTAATGATCTACTGGATACCATCCTAAAACAGTCGACTGAATTAATTATTATGGGAGATTTTAATATAAACTTGATGGATATAAAGTCTTCTGCATCTTTGGATTTTCTGTCGTCCATGCTTGCCGCAGGTACTTTACCTTCTGTATGCATCCCATCTCGCATAACAGAGAGTACCTCATCTCTGATTGACAATATTTTCTGTACGGCCACCTTGATCCAAAATTATGTTTTAGTGAGCGACATTTCCGATCATTTCCCTGTTTACTCTAGATACTGTTTTGATAAACTGACTATTGAGAGGACTTGTGAGTCTGGTAAGAGGCCTTTTAGGTTTGGTGAAGTGGAATTGATGCTTCTTAGGTCAAGATTGGCAGAAATTTCTTGGGGTGGTTTTGAGAATGATTCTGATTTTTGTAATTTATTTGATACTTTTTATGAGTCTATTAAAGACGCTGTTCTTGATATTTGTTCTGTTTCACCTTCTAATCGTAAGTCTAAGAATGCTTTTCCTCTAAATCCTTGGATGACCCCTGGTCTCCTTAGGAGTTGTAGGAGAAAAAATAATCTCTGGAGGGCCTTTAAGTCTGCTAGCCCCTCAATGAAAGCTATTTGCTTTCAGCGATTTAAAATTTATAGGAATATTTATAATTCTGTGTGTCGAAAGGCCAAGTCCCAGTATTATTTTCATTGTTTTTCAGATTGTGGTAAAGATATACGAAAAACTTGGCAGGTTATAAATTCTGTGCTTAGGCCCTCTTTTCAGTCTCCATCAACCCCTTCTTTTTTGGATCTCGATGGCAAAATCATCGAAGGTGAACTGAATGTTCAAGATGCATTTACTTCATATTTTGCGAATATTGGTAAAAGGACCGCTTCGGCTGTTGGTTCTTCTCCTTCAGGATCCAACTTCAGGTCTTATCTTGGGCCACCTTGTATGAAGTCAATGTTTTTGGAACCAGCGACGGAGAAAGAAATAGCTAAAATTGTTATGGGATTGAAAAATTGTTCGTCGTCTGGCCCTGATAATATTCCTACTAAAGTAATTAAGTTCATACTTCCTTCCATTATTTATCCCTTAACAAAACTTATTAACCTCTCCTTTCAGCATGGTATTTTCCCGAGTAGTCTCAAGCGTGCTCGAGTCATCATATTATATAAGGGGGGGACACGAAATGATCCAGCCAACTATCGGCCAATTTCTTTGTTGTCTGTGTTTAGCAAAATATTTGAGAAGGCGATGCTTTCTCGTCTTAATAATTTTCTTACTTCTAAAGATTTTTTTCACAATTTTCAATTTGGTTTTCGAGCAAATCATTCGACTGAGCATGCTTGTGCAGTTTTACTGAATTATCTTCACTCTGCCATAGATTCCCATTTGATTCCTGCTGCTTTGTTTCTGGATGTTCGTAAAGCCTTTGATTCTTTAACCCACAGTGTTCTTCTATTTAAACTTTCTCATTTTGGCGTAAGAGGTAGTGCGTTTGATTGGTTCAAGTCTTTCTTGTCTGGTAGAATAATTTCTGTTGATCCACTTTTTCGCTCACCATCAAGTGTTGACCAGGGGGTCCCTCAAGGGTCAGTTTTAGGGCCGGCACTGTTTTTAATTTATATAAATGACCTAATTTTTGCAGTTAGAAATAAAAATCCTCTTTATTGCTGTCGTCTATGTCATCCAACAGTCTCCCTTACCCACAACTATAGTTTGCATACCTCGGATTCTCTTGTTACTTTTGCCGATGATACCACCCTTATTACTTATGGGAGAACAGAGGATGAGGTTCCTACAAAGTTAGTGGACCTCTTTGAGAGAGCTTCAATTTGGTTTGATGCTAACTCTCTTGCCTTAAATGTTTCTAAAACTAGTTTTTTAGTTTTTTCTCGTATATCCCAGGCTTGTCCTCAATTATCTGAAATTCATATATCCAAAGGCTTTATTAGTAGACCAAAGGATGGCCATGTCCGTTTCCTAGGTATCCTCCTAGATGAAAATTTATCTTTTAAACACCATATTGATTTGATTAAAATGAAGGTATGCAGAAACCTCGGTATTCTAAGAAAACTAAAACATATCTTTCCAGGGCCAATTCTAAGAATCCTATTTCATAGCTTAATTCATTCTTATGTTTCCTATTGTTCAGTCATATGGATGTCTACTTTCCCTTCTTTTCTCAAACCGCTTTCGAATACTTATGATAAAGCTATAAATCTTATCCAGGATGTAAATCGTTCGGCAACTAAACCGTTACTTGATATTAAAAAACTTTATATTCTTTCCTGTGCGTCTTTCGCTTTTCTTCAGCTCCATGGTGATATTCCTAGGTCCCTTAGATTTACGTCTTCTTTTGTATCTGATCGGTCAAATTATCAACTCCGTAGTTCTCTAAATATCCAAATTCCCCATACACCAACAATAAGATCCGATTTTAATCCTCTTGTTGCGTGTCATTTGACATGGAACACCCTTCCCGATTCGGCTCGAGAATGCCACTCGTTTGGCACCTTCAAAAGACTAGTAAAAAAATATTTGTTTTCATGTGATTAATTTTCTTTACTTTTGCCTGCTGCCAATAGTTTTTTTTTCATTTAATTTTTTTTTTTTTTTTTTATATATATATATAGATGTTGTGATTCACTGTAGTTTGATAAAGCTTATTTAGTGAACTCTCCTTTTTTTTTTTTATAGATGTTGTGATTCACTGTAGTTTGATAAAGCTTATTTAGTGAACTCTCCTTTTTTTTTTTTTTTTTTTTCTTTTTTTTTTTTTTTTTTTTTTTTTTTTTTATTAAGCAAATGCTTTACATGTTAAAAGTTAAAATGCTTATGTTTATATGTTTAAATATTAATGTTATGTTTATAGTGTTTAAATCTTAAGCGTTTAAATGTTTAATGTTTATTTGATCTTTTCATAATCCCCCTCCTACAGGCCATGGAGCCTTTGTGGGGATTTGTAGATTGTTATGTAATTATTTTACTGGTATATGGAAAATAAATCTATCTATCTATCTATCTATCTATCCTACTTGATTTCTAATCAGGAAAATCGAAATACTAAACCACACGAGAAGGAAAAGCTCCGACTTTGCGGTTGATACAATAAAGAATTGCAGCAAAATCAATTTAAAGCAAAATCAATTCGACCGAACGCCGTCGCCTCTACCGGTGACGCCGGCGACATTGCGAAACTTCGGCGGCGGTCGACCGGGCCTCTCGTCGGCGGCGTTCGGTCGATCCACCGGCACGGCGCCGGGGTCTAATTGTTACTATGCTACCCTACTTTTTGCAAGGCAAGCACAACTTGTTTTTTGACCGCTTTTCTTTGAGAAAAATTATTTTTATACATAAGAATGGTATTTTCAGACAAAATCTGCCAACAAATTTGAAACTGCCAAATAGCATTGGTACTTTGCCACCTCATTTTTTGCACGGTGGGCCACAGCCCCCCAGGACCCGGGGGCAGGCGTTGTAATTTATTTCCATATGGCATATATGGTTCTTATGAAAAGGACGCTCGTATAAACTTCAGAGAGGGCTCATTTGATTGGAAACTGAAAGTTCTAGTTCACATATTAAGAGTAAAAAGAGATCCGAGGGCAATTACCCCCTCCAAGCCTTTCACCCCAAAACCCATCCGATAAAAATTTGGAGATATCCATTTTGTTAAAAATAGTTCAAAGGTCAGATTAGAAAAACTCCGGTGTCAACGTAACCCCCCGGGGCCTGGGAACACTCGTTCTAAATGATGCTCTGGGGGCACATATGGTTCTTATGGAAGGGATGCTCCTATAAACTTCGAAAAGGGCTCATTTGATTGGAAATTGTAAGTTCTATATCACTTTTTAAGAGTCAAAAGAGATCCAAAGGCAACTACCCCCAGCCCTTTTTATCCCAAACCCATCCGATACAAATTTTGAGGTAGACATTTTTTTTAAAATAGTTCAAACATCAGATAACAAAAACTGCGGGGTCGACAGACCCCCCCCCCAACTCCAGAGCCCAGGGATTAGTGTTTTAAGTTAAGTCCAAGAGGCGTATAAGGTTTTTATGTAAGGGGTGGTAGTATAAACTTCAAAGGTGGCTCATTTGATCAGAAATTGAAAGTTCTAGTTCACTTTTTAAGTCGAAAGAAATCCGAGCGCAACTAGCCCCCCCCCCCCTCCCTAGCCCTTTTTCCCCAAAATCTATCCGATACAGATTTTGAAATAGCCATTTTTTTGTAAATAGTTGAAACATTAGATAACAAAACTCCAGAGTCGACCCCCCCCCCGAGCCCGGAAGCAAGTATTTTAAGTTATGCCGTGGAGGAGTATAAGGTTTTTATGTAAGGAGTGGTCGTACAAACTTCGATGGTGGCTCATTTGATTGGAAATTGAAATTTCTAGTTACCTTTTATTAGTAAAAAGTTAACGGAAGGCATCTACCCTGTCTAACGGTATAACACAAAACATCCTCTCTTCCCCAAATGCATCAAATAAAAATTTTGAGACAGCCAGTTTTTTTTTTTTAAATAGTCCAACGAAAATATGATAACAACTTCATTGTCGATAGACCCCCTCCCCCCAGAGCCAGGGGAAGGGTTGTAACTTATGCCTTGGGGGCATATAAGGCTTTTATAGAAGAAATGTTCGTATAAACTTTGGAGGGTTAACGGAAGGCATCTACCCTGTCTAACGGTATAACACAAACATCCTCTTTTCCCCAAATGCATCAAATAAAAATTTTGAGACAGCCAGTTTTTTTTTTTAATAGTCCAACGAAAATATGATAACAACTTCATTGTCGATAGACCCCCTCCCCCCAGAGCCAGGGGAAGGGTTGTAACTTATGCCTTGGGGGCATATAAGGCTTTTATAGAAGAAATGTTCGTATAAACTTTGGAGGGGACTCAAATGATTAGAAATTGAAAGCTTTAATTCACCTTTTAAGAGTCAAAAGTGATGCGATAGCGACTAGCCCTCTCTCCCTTCCAACATTCCTTTCCCCAAATGTGTCAAAATCGAATTTTTTATAGATCCATTTTTTTCAAAATAGACCAAAGATATTATATCAAAAACTCCACGGATAAATCCCCCCCTCCCCCAGAATCCGGAGGCAAGTGTTGTAAAATGTGCCCTGGGGGCATATAATGTTTTTATAGAAGGGAAGGTCGTATAAACTGCAGAGGGGGCTCATTCGATTTAAATCAGGATTTCTAGTGCCTTTCTCAATAGCCAAAAATGATCGAAGGGCAACTAGCCACCTACCCCCCACCCCCCACCCCAAGGCCCTTTTCCCCCAAATGCATCCAATCAAAATTTTGAGATAGCTATTTTGTTCAAAATAGTTTAAATATCAAATAACAAAAACTTCAGGATCGACACATCCCCCAGAGCCCGGGGGTAAGTGTTTTAAGCTATGCCCCGAGGACATATATAGTTATATGTAAGGGGTGGTCGTATAAACTTCAGAGACGGTTCGTTTGATTGAAAATTGTAAGTTCTAGTTACCTTTTCAAGAGCCATCAAAAGTGATCGGAGGGTATCATGCGTTTTTCTCCAAATACATCCGATAAAAATTTTGAGATACCTATTTTGTTCAAAATAGTCCAAAATTCAAATTACTATAACCTAGGGTTTGAGAAATCTTTCCTAGCCCTAGGGCAAGAGTTGTAAATTATATAAGTTGCCCATTATTAGAATATAAGGTTCTGTGGAAGGGGTGGTCGTATTAACTTTGGAGGGGGATCATTCGATCGGAAATTGAAACTTTTAGCTCATTTTCAAGAAGCAAAAGTGATCAATGACCAATTAGTCCACGCCCCACTTTCCGAAAGGGTATCCAGTCAAAATTTGGAGATAGCCATTTTGTCAAAATAGTTCAAAGGCCAAATAACTATGCTTCCGGAGTTGACCCCCTCCCCAGCCCCGCAAAAATGGCTCTGACTTACGGAACATAATTATTGTTACTTTAATACTTTGTTTACTTCGATACTTGGATTTTGTGATTTACGTGGTAATCACGATTTACAGTACAAGGGCTGTAAGTTCTGCTCGTTGCTTATTGTTACTTTGATACCTTGTTAACTTTGATCCTTTCTTTACTTTGATACTTTGGTACTTTGATATTGTTACTTTGATACTATTTTTGATACTTTGATGAAAGTTTGATGTTGAAAAAAAAACTTATTTTGAAATAAGGAGTTTTTTTAAAAACTTGAACTTTTTGCAATCAAAAAACGAACAAAATTTAATTAAAACAAAAACTCTCCGAAAGTTTTTTTTTCCAACTCTTTCGGAAATTGGGGTTAAATACTTCTAATGAATGTTGTCTTCACTTCAAACTAGAGTAGCCAGTTTCCTGGCTACTCTAGTAGCCTCACTTCAAAACTAGAGTAGACAGTAAAAGTATCATTCTCTTACTTAAATAACCAATTCTCTTACTTAAAATTATCATTCTGTTACTTAAGTGGCTACAAGGTTCTGCAAAATTAGCTTACCTTTTTCTTATTATAATAATTGGGAAAACGGAATTCAAAGGCAAGTGAGAATTGGGTTCAGGATTGGTTTTCAGGGAGTAGGGGTTATGTTCTTCTAATGAATGGTGTCTTCACTACAAACAAGAGTATGGCTACTGTCCGTTTCTCTAACCGTAAAAGTATCATTCTCTTACTTAAATAACCAATTCTCTTACTTAGAATTATCACTCTCTTACTGAAGTAACTATAAAGTTCTGAAAAATCAGTTTACCTTTTTTTATTATGATAATAAGGAGATCATAATTAGCAGAACAGAATGGTTACTGTCTGTTTTTCTAACGGTAAAAGTATAAAGCCTACTGCGTGTTTGGGGCATCAACAAAAGGAATTATATTCCAAATATTTTCTTTTGTTCTTATTACAACATTGAAAATAAAATGAAAATCGCAGTGAAATCAGAGTAGGATTTACCAATAGGCCCACTAGGCCCTGCGGCTTTCACTATTCCCGAAGTTTTGGGGACTTCCCCGAAAATCTTGCAAAGACAGTGCGGCAAAAACGCTTAAGTCTAGAGGCGGCAAAGCTTTAAATCCGGCCTGGGTGAAACAAAATCTTGATCTGGTGAGCTTTCAGCAATTCATATCATTATATATTCATTATTCAGTTTAATTTATTAGTTTTTACCAAAACCGTGAATTTATTTTTGAATAAAAAAAAAATATTTTGAAATAGGGAATTATGAAAAACTTGAAACTTTGGCAATCAAAAACGAAGAGAAATTAATTTAAAAAAAAAAAAACTTTCCGAAACAAAAGTTTTCTTAAGAAAAGTAAAGGCCATATGAAACTTAAGATTAGAAGAAATAGATACAAAAGTTTTCTTACAAAAATTAAAGGTCATATGAAACTGAAGATTAGAAGAAATAGAAACCTACAATAACTCAAACTCAAAATAAACAAAATTTCTATTAAATAATAAATGAAACCCAAAACGAACAAAAATTAAATGAACAATCATAAAAAAAACACATATAACAGGTACTAATATAAATGAATAAACAAGTCTCAAAACGAGTAAAGCCTAATTTGAAAATGCAAATCAAGCTTAAAACGAGCAAAAATATTTTGCTATTGAAGTATAAATGAAACCCAAGACGAACAGAAATTAAACAAACAAACATTACAAACAAACATACAGTAGGTGCTAATGTAAATGAATAAATGCATCTTAAAACGAGTAGGCTAAAGCTTAAATTGAATATGAAAATCAAGCTTAAAACGAACAAAAATATTTTGTTACTGAGGCATATAATGAAACCCCAATGAACAGAAATTAAATAAACAATCATAGCAAACAAACAAACAATAGTTAATAATATAAATGAGTAAACAAATCTTAAAACGAGTGAAACTTAAATTGAATATGCAAATCCAGCTTGAAACGTACAAAAATCTCTACAAAGAAGAGTTTGGGTTTTGCCTCCTTTCACCGTAAAATTCTCAAACCTAGTGCGGCATTGGCACTTAACTGAAAACAAATTATATTATAAATATTTTCTTTTGTACTTATTACAACATTGAAAATAAACATGAAAATTATAGTAAAATTAAATTTTGAAGTGATGAGCTTTCAGCAATTAATATCATTATATATTAAATATTTAGTTTAATTTTATTAGTTCTTTCCAAGACTGTCCAATACAAATATAGCTTCACTAAAACAAAGAGTTTGGATACTGCCCCCTTCCCTAACTGTAAAAGTCTAAAGCCTACTACGTCATTAGTGATTCACTGAAAACGAGTTACATTACAAATATTTTCTGGTCCAGATATTACAGCATTGAAATGAACATAAAATTACAGTGAAATAAAATCTAGAACTGATGATCTTTCGACAATTAATAGCATTATATATCAGACATTCAGTTTGATTTTATTTGCACTTTCAAGACTGTTCAAGACACATTTAGTTTTCAGTAAAGCGCAATGACGCAGAAGGTTCTAGGCTTTTACAGTGAAAGAAGGAGGCAAAACCCAAACTCTCCTTTGTAGAGGTTTTTGTTCGTTTCAAGTTTGATTTGCATATTCAATTTAAGTTTCACTCGTTTTAAGATTTATTTACTCATTTGTATTAGTAACTGTTGTTTGTTTGTTTGCTATGATTGTTTATTTAATTTCTGTTCATTGGGGTTTCATTTATGCCTCAGTAACAAAATATTTTTGTTCGTTTTAAGCTTGATTTTCATATTCAATTTAAGCTTTAGCCTACTCGTTTTGAGATTTATTTATTCGTTTATATTAGTTCCTGTTGTATGTTTTTTTCTATGATTATTTATTTAATTTCTATCGTTTTGGGTTTCATTTATTCTTTAATAGAAATTTCTTGTGTTTTTGAGTTTGAGTTATTGTAGGTTTTTATTTCTTCTGATCTTAAGTTTCATATGGCCTTTACTTTTATTTAGAAAACTTCGTTTTCGGAAAGTTTATATTTAAATTAATATAAGAAAAAAAATTATGGACCATAATAACATGTTGGACTTGCCTCTCTTATGTAAAATAAAAATATATTCATCAATGACCTCTATAAACCATCTTGCATAGGAGTAGTATGATTTGGTTGAATATTTGGGCAAAAAATGATGGGTATATATTTCCTTTAACAGATATTTCTTAAATCAGCCACAATCAGAAAGACACGTCAGTTTCATAATAGAAAATCCAATCTCCTGACGGATTTCGTCTTGCAATATATTGTTTTTTTTTTATTTTATTCCCATAAGATATAGCATTTAAGAAATTTAAAATGTTTCCAAGCACCACGTTGGCAAGAGGGATAATTAGCTAACTCGCGATTTTTAACTTATCAAGCTTATATACCTTCTACCCCCCCCCCCCTCCTAAGCTTATATAACCCCCCTTAAGCTTATATAACTTATATACCTTCATTTCCGTCCATTGGAGTTGTAGATGAATTATACATGTCAGAATGTAGAGCAGAATTCAGCGTCTGACTTTTCATGTCTACCTGATCTGTTCTTAATCTTGACGTTGGAGTTTCAAGAATTTCTTCGTTGTTGTGCGGTAAAATATAACTAGGTTGTTCGCGTTTTATCTCTAAAAAAGAAAATTGCTTAAACAAAACTAGCAGCATGCTTATTCATATTAAATTAAACTTATGTTAAATTAATCTTATTGTAAGTTCAACATAAGCTATTAGTTAAAATTAGTTAAACTCATACTACATTAATCTTTTTCATATTAAATAAAAAGAATAGGTTTTATCAAATGAGAGTAAAAAGTAACATTAAATTTTAAAAAAACCGAAATTACTGATATGCGACGGGGGGATGTATGTCTCTGCGTAATCATTCACTTTTTAAGCAAAGAAATTAGCTTTCTGGTCCAAACTTTAAAGAATGACCAAAAAACAATTAACATGAGTAGGGCTCAAAACCCTTATGCCTTCCTAAGGCCAGAACATAATTTGCACTTTACTGAAAAAAATATAAATATTTTTACTTTTATAACTTTAACAAGTCAAATAATATTAACAGTTTGATTAACAAATATCAGTATATGTACATTAAAACATTAAAATGACAATGTACATTCCATTTGTATTCTTTTCAGTAAAGTACAAATTATATTCTGGCCTTGAGAAGGCATAGGGGTTTTGAGCCCTACTCATGTTAATTTCTGCTCGTTTTGAGTTTGACTCGGTTATTTATTGTAATTTCTGTTCGTTTTGGGTTTCATTTATTTATCGATGATGATTTGTGGTAGTTTCACGCTTGGTAGATTATTTCATTATATTTTTGCTCATTTTTGGTTTAATGGAGTTCTTTACTTTTCGTTGAAAAACTTATTTTGTGGAAAAAGTTTTTTTTAATTAAGTTCTGTTCGTTTTATATTGACATAGTCTTTTCGAGAAAAAAGAAAATAATAGTTTAAATCTTTTCTTTTTTTTAAGACTTTATAGTTTGGCCTGCTATTTGTATGCTGGAGAAAATTTTTCAGCAATTTTTAACAACATGCACAATTTTAAAATCTGGACACATATAGTAGAGTTTAATTTAGTTTCATACTTCCTCTAGTTGACTCAAAATAGTAAACTTGATACCATTCGCAAAAAAATCTGTTTACTTTCTTTGATAGCTTCATACACTTACGCTATTTTGATTTGGTTAAATTTTAAGAGCAGAAATAGCCCCCAAATTTTGAATATAATACCCTCAGTCGTTCTTGGGATACTGCTGAGATGTCTTATTAAGAATTAACATTAACACAGTGCAATTTTGATTTAATCTTAACTTACAACCTTAGCCCTGGGGACTCTGGGGGGTTTGTCATCAGTAAATACATAATTTCCAGAACTTTCAACTACGTTGAACAAAATGGCTATCTCTAAACTTTGATTGAATGTGTTTGGGGAAATGGTGGGCGTGAGAGGGGGGTCAATTACTCTCCACTCACTTTCGACTATTAAAAGGGGCTATTTCAATTTCCAAACAAATGAGCCCTTTTTGAAATTTTTACATCAACTTTCTATGCAAACCTTATATACCCCCAGGGCATAACTTACAACCCTTGCACTGAGGGCTCTGAGGGGGTTATCATCCTAAAAGACCTAATTTCCAGAACTTTCGACTACGTTGAACAAAATGGATATCTCAAAATTTTGATTGGATGTGTTTGGGGAAATGGTGGGTGTGAGAGGGGGTTAGTTGCCCTTCAATCACTTTCGACTATTAAAAGGGAATAGCCCTTTCAATTTTCAAATGAATGAGCCCTTTTTGATGTTTTTACAACATCGCTTTCTATAAAAACCTTACATGCTCCCAGGGCATAACTTACAAACCTGAGGGTTGTTGGGGGGAATGGGTTGTCATCCTTAAAGACCTAATTTCCAAAACTTTCAACTACGTTGAATAAAATGGCTATCTACAAATTTTGATTGGATTTGTTTGGAAGAAAGGTGGGCGTGAGAGGGGGGTTAGTTGCCCTCGAATCACTTTCGACTATTAAAAAGGGCATTAGCCCTTTGAATATCCAATCGAATGAGCCCTTTTTCAAGTTTCTACGACAAACATCAATATAAACCTTATATGTCCCCAGGGCAGAACTTACAACCCTTGCCCTGAAGACTGTGAGGGGAGTGTCCTGCTCAAAGGTATAATTTCCTGAACTTTAAACTGCGTGGAACAAAATGGCTATCTCAAAATTTTTATTGGGTATGTTTTGGGAAAAAGTGGGCGTGGAAAGGGTGATAGTTGCCTTCCAATCACTTTCGACTATTAAAAAGGACACTAGCCGTTTCAATTTCCAATCAAATGAGCCCTTTTTGAAGTTTCTATGACAACGCGTTCTATAAAAACCTTATATGCCCCCAGGGCATAACTTAAAACCCTTGCCCTGAGGGCCTTGGGGAGTGTCCTCCTCAAAAACATAATTTCTATCTGGAAATCAACCACGCTGAACAAAATGGCTATCCAAAAATTTTGATTGGATTCGTTTGGGGAAAAGGTGGGCGAGAAAGGGGGGTTAGTTGCCCCCAAATCACTTTCGACTATTAAAAAGGGCACTAGACCTTTGAATTTCCAATCGAATGAGCCCTTTTTCAAATTTCTACGACAAAGATTTCAATAACAACTTATATACCCTCAGGGCATAACTTATAACCCTTGCCCTGAATACTGTGGGGGGAGTGTCCTGCTCAAAGGTATAATTCCCTGAAATTTAACCTGCGTGGAAAAAATGGCTATCTGAAAATTTTGATCGGATGTGTTTGGGGAAAAGGTGGATGTGAGAGGGGGGTTAGTTGCCCTCCAATAACTTTCAACTAATAAAAAGGGCACTAGCCCTTTCACTTTCCAATCGATGAGCCTTTTTTTTGAAGTTTCTACGACAGCTCCTTCTATAAAAAAACCTTATATGCCCCCAGGGCATAACTTACAACCCTTGCCCTGAGGGCTTTGAGGGTGTTGTCATCCTCAAAAACCTAATTTACAGAACTTAAAACTACGTTGAACAAAATGGCTATCTGAAAATTTTGATCGGATGTGTTTGGGGAAAAGGTGGGCGTGAGAGGGGGGTTAGTTGCCCTCCAATAACTTTCAACTAATAAAAAGGGCATTAGTTCTTTCAATTTCCAATCGATGAGCTTTTTTTGAAGTTTCTACGACAGCACCTTCTATAAAAACCTTATATGCCCCCAGGGCATAAGTTACAACCCTTGCCCTGAAGGCTTTAGGGGAGTGTCCTCCTCAAAAACATAATTTATATCTGGAAATCAACTACGCTGAACAAAATGATTATCTCAAAATTTTGATTGGATGTGTTTTGGGAAATGGTGGGCGTGGAAGGGGTGTTAGTTGCCTTACAATCACTTTCGACTACTAAAAAGGGCACAAGCCACTCCAATTTCCAATTGAATGAGCCTTTTTCGAAGTTTCTATGACAACTTCTTCGATGCGAAGTAACCTGCTCTATAGGAAAAAAATATAAATGATACTAGTTGCCCTCCAATTACTTTCGACTATTAAAAGGGGCACTAGCCCTTTGAATTTCCAATAGAATGAGCCTTTTTTGAAGTTTTTATGACAACGCCTTCTATAAAAACCTTATATGTCCCCGGGGCATAACTTACAACCCTTGCCCTGAAGGCTGTGGGGGAGTGTCCTCCTCAAAAACATAATTTCTATCAGGAAATCAACTACGCTGAACAAAATGGCTATCTCAAAATTTTGATTGGATGTGTTTCGGGAAATGGTGGGCGTGGAAGGGGTGTTAGTTGCCTTACAATCACTTTCGACTATCAATAGGGCACAAGCCACTCCAATTTCCGATTGAATGAGCCCTTTTCGAAGTTTCTACGACAACTCCTTCGATACGAAGTGCCCGGGTATAAAGAAAAAAATAATACATTGTGGCAACACCGTTCTTCACTTAGGCAGCACTATTGCGCTGCCTATGATATTATGTGCACTAATAGTATCTATGTACTTAAAACCCTTCTCAGACCTTAGGACCATGTTTCTATCATGAAATAAAAACGACTGAGTTAGCTTCAAGATTCTAAAAAATCAAACATACCCTTTAATGTAGCCAGAAACTTCTCAGCTTATGCTCATTTCCACCATAACCAGCACAATCACATTATGATGGACTTATTTCTATATTTTAGTTATGTTTTTTAGGTCGACACTATTCCTACGATCCTGGCTAAAATGCAGGCTCAAGGACATAGAAAAGCTTTGGCATTGTCGTTCATACTCCTTCCTCAATAACTTCTACACGATAAAAGTGGGAGAAGTCACTATGAAAGACCGAAAGTTTAATCATTATTTTTTCAATTACTTCAATTTTTTCAATCATTATTTTTTGTAAGGTCTGCTCTGAGAAACTTTGTTCCTCCACCTCAGCAAACTATACAGATAAATGCTTAAACACCGCCGCTCTACTTAATTGTTTGTTTCACAGAAGAAAAAAAAATCGGAAAAAAATCTTGACTGCCAAAAGACCTTAAATTATTTAGCCAAATTCTAGGTTAAACCTCTTTTACGAACTAACCAAAGCCAACCTCATGGAGACACAGTTTTATAAATCCAGGAGGGGATACTGAAAAACCACTCGGTTGCATGACACAACCAATCACTGTCTTCCTCCTAATGATTTTTTTAGATATAG
>CM051271.1:48736584-48874084 GCA_027921565.1 Artemia sinica
CAAAATATATCAATCCAACCCAAGGAAGTTCCATCATATAGTTCAGAATACTATCGGCAAAAAAATAACCAAAGTTGAAGCTAGAGATAATGATGGCAAACCCCTGCAACCTAATGAAATTAATGAATTTTTTGCAACAAAATTCATCCGCGACTATCAATATTACCATCTAATGACTCAGTTTGAAATATCCCTATCCTATAGATTAGTTCAGTTGTTAAGAAGTTGACGGCACTTGATACTCGTAAATCTAGTTACCTAAATGAGATAGCAATTAAAATGAATATTGAATGTGCTAATCTTTTAGATTGGTTAGCGCTCCGGACTTGAAATTCTGAGGCCAGGGGTTCAAGTCTTTGTGTCGCTGGTTATTTGGTTTGGAAAGGGGGGTCAATGGTGTGACCCTGTAAGCTCAGCCAGAGTCGACCCAGCTCTAAATGGGTACCTGGAGAAATCTGGCTGAAAAACACGAGAAGCGTCGAATGATTTGCCCCAACCACGCATTGCACTCCCGGCCGAAGGCATTGAATCAGGAGATCGGTGCCTGCGCAACGTTCGGGTCTGCGTTGCGCAGGTACCGATCTCCTGATATTCTGCCTTCAGCCGGGAGAGCAATGCGTGGTTGGGGGCAAATATTCCAACACTCCCTGTTTTTTTCACCCCAGATTTCTCCAAATACCCCATTTAGAGCTGGGTCGACACTGACTGAGCTTACGAAATCACACCATCAACCCCCATTCCAAACCAAATAACTAGCAATATCAGGACTCGAACTCCTGTCCTCAGGATCTCAAGTCTAGCTCGCTAACGATTCGGCTAGGACGACTGAGCCGTCCTAGAAAGTCAAAAGTTTTTCCCTAAGGCCTTAGTGTCTAGACATAACAATAAAACAAAAAAGTAAAAAAAAATAAGCGCAAAATATTTTAGCATTGGCTTCTATTAAGCCATCATCAGTGCAAAAAAAGGAAACACGGATACATAAAATCAAAAGAGGAAACATGGATACATGAAATCAATGAAGGAAACAATTTCTTTTTTTTTAGGCCTCTTTTTTGTGTCATGACATGTTCATGTTAGCTCCAGCTACTGTAGTGAATAAAACATATTCTATATTCTATTCTAAATGCTAGGTTAAATCTCTAGGTTTACAAACTAAATGCTAGGTTTACAAACTAACCAAAGCCAATCTCAGGGGCATATAATTATATTTATCCTGGAGGGGGTTACTCATGGAGCACTTGGTTGCATGACACAACTAATCACAGTCCCATTTCCAATGAATTTCTTTAATTATATAACAACACCCATTAAGTTAGAATGTCATAGCATCAGTTTTTGTTGCTGGTAGCCAAGAATTAAAGGTTCAGGCAGGGTTAAACGTGTCTAGGTTTTAGCAGATATTTATTAAATTAATCACAATCACAAAGATTTATCAATTTCAAAATGGAAAATCCAATCTACAGACGGATTTTGTCTGGCAATTTATAGGTTTGTGAGTTTGTTTCTATAAGCTATAGTAGCTAAGAAATTTAAAATATGTCATAGCACAAGTTGGCGAAAAAAATAACTAGCTAACTCGATTTGTAGCTTATCAAACATAAATACCTTCATTTCTGTCCATTGGTGTTGCAGGCGGGCTATAGATGTCAATATGAAGAGGAGAATTCAACCTTGGCCTTTCCATGTCAACCTTATCTATTCTTAATCCCGATGGTTGTCTATAAAGAATTTTTTCGTTGTTGCACGGTAAGATAAAACTAGGTTGTTCGCGTATTACCTCTGGAAAAAAAGTACTTAAGCAAAAGTAGCAACATCCAGTAAACTTATTCTATAGAATGAAAAGAACTTTTTTTTCAAATTAAAGTGAAAAGAGGTATATAATAGTGAAACATGAAAGTTTGACATAAGTTTCCACCGTAGCCTATACCTGCAGATCATAGTAAATTTTAAAGGCTGTTGCTTCAGAAAATTCTAACAGTCTATATAGATTAGTTCATTGCGTAAAAAAAAAATCCTGGTTTTATGTTTCCTTCTTTTTTTAAGTTAACACGATGTTCCTTCGAACTTGACCAACCTGCAGGCTGAGGGTCATAGAAATTTTTTTGTCATTGTAGTATGTTTATGCTCCATTTTCAAGAACTCCTACACGATAAAAGCAGAAGTAGTCAAAATGAAGAAGAGAACCTCTAATCACTGTGCTTCGGGTAAGGTATACTGAGAAAAAAATTACTTCCACCACACTTCAGTGCACTATGTAGCCCAATAGCACCTCTACCCAGGTCAATCGCTTGTTTCACAAAAACAAAACTTGAGAAAAACCTTACGTGTCACAAGATCTTAAAGAACTTAACCAGAGTAAAATCCTAGGTTAAACCTCTTTTACAGACTATGAAGTTCATCGGTGATGCTACCAAGAGAATACGGCTTTATTTTTCCAGGAGGGGGACATTGGTGGAGCAAGTGGTTGCATGACGCAACTGAGCATTACATCCCTCCAAATGAGTTTTTCTAAATATATAGCAACACCAATGAAGCTGGTATGTCACAGCATCAGGTTTTGTTGCTGGAAGCAAAGAATTATAGGCTCAGGTTAGGTCAAACGGTATTTTGGGCTTGCCAAGTTTTCCAGGGACAAGCTATGCCAGTAAGAATTATCTACTGTTTGCACTATTCGGGTAGAATTTTTCTTGGAATGAATTTTCCCAAACTGTAGATATTATTATTATTATTATTATTATTTATTTTTAACCCACACTATACAGAGGTACAATACGTGGAGTATCACGAGGAAAAACACAAAAAATGCGACACAAGACAATATATAAATCAAAAATTACCAAATTACAGTGTAACACATAATAATTTAAAAGAAACGAGAGCAAAAAAAAAAAAATAACGTGAAAGGAGGGGGAAAACAGGAAAAAAAAAACTGACAACTTGCAAAATCTAATAAGCAGGCATTAATATTATCATTATTGGATTTTTACTCACTCTTTACAGATCTAAATTGTAGAATGACCAAACAGAGAAAAATGACTAAACAAATAAAAGAAAAATAACTTACGACTGAAAAAACCTGATAAGGTGATGGTGCGGAGAAAAACGGATACAAGCAGTATTTTAAAGTTTTCTGTGTAGTGCTTCCAGTTTTTCAGTAATATTAGGAACAAGAAATTTATTAATAATTACCCGGTTTTTGGTCCAGGGTGGAAGAAACAACAAAAATTTACAAAATCTAAAATAATTAATCCGGATTCTTTTTAACTCAGTTTTCTTCAGAAGGAGAAAAATTCCAGAAGCAAAAAGAATTGAATGGTCACAAAAAGTTGAGTAGAGCTTGGCTAACGCGAGTTTATTATATTTACCTCTATTGGCAACAATCTTGGCATATCCTAATTTAATTTTCATATTAATATCTGAGACTGTGCGCTGGCGTAAGCTCGGAAGACTATTAGTAATAGAAATACCGAGCCATCGAAGAGAATCTACGAGAGGGATAGTAAAGCCACTACAGCAAAGGGAAGTACTAGAAATATTATTAAAAGAAAGAAATTTGCATTTATCTACATTAAGAGAAAAGCCTATGTCTGAAAAAGAAGTAGCAACACGAGAAACCATGTTAGATAAACCAGTTTTACTACGACTTACAAGAAGCAGATCATCAGCGTAAGCCAGGTAGGAAACATCAGAAAAACCGGAGAGATAGGTAGCCGAAATCTTTGCCAGAACTCCTGAAATACACAAATTAAAAAGGGTCGGAGATAAAACTCCACCTTGCCTTAAACCTCTTTTCAATTTAATATTAGATGCAGGCACAGATTTCAGCCGAAGAAAAGAATTAGAGTACCAGTACCGAAGAAGCAAAATAACCGATAGATTGACACCGTAACCACGAAGAGCAGAAAAAAGCTGACTATGACATACACTATCAAAAGCTTTTGATAGATCTAAAATACAAAGATATATACTCCTTCCCTTAGAAGAATTTTCAAGGAGCAAAGAAGATAATACACGATGTGCGTGTTGACAACCTACTCCGGGCTTAAATCCAAACTGGTTATCTCTCTCAAGCATATTATTAGTCACAAAAGGTATTAAAACATGCTCAAGAACTTTACTAAAAGTGCAAGAGACAGTAATAGGTCGGTAAGAAGAGCAAATAAAAGGAGAATTCCCCTTCTTTAAAATTGAAGAGACAGTACCACACAAAAAACTCTCCGGTACACTAGAAGTACAAATACACATCTGGAGAAGTAGGTGTATATGGTTAATAAGGGGGGAGCAATCTAATAAAAGGTGAAATCTAGATATACCATCATTATCAACATTATCTGATTTAAGTTTCTTAATTGCTTCAATTACGGATGAAAGAGAAATAGGAACACAGAGACGCTGAGATAGAGGGGTACTAAAAATAGCAGAAAGAGAATGAGAATACAAAGAATGCACAAGGTAATTAACATTAGAAAAAATAGACGAGTAATGGTCATGCCAAGCAGATGCAGGAAGACAATCACTATTTGGTACATCACTTCTAATCGACTCAGAATTAATAACTTTTCGCCATTCTCTCTTTGACACTGGAAAATCCATACCACGATAACGCATAGACTTAAGATATTTTTATATTCCCTGCGGGTCTTACGCTTAAGGTCAGAAACAATACCACAGGGCGGTCTATCACATTCATTCCAAACTTTTAACCAAAACTTAGCTTTATTTTTCAAAGTTTTTAAATTAGGATCTAAAGACCAAATAGGTTTTTGCGTACCACGTCTAACACGTTGCAGCGGCACTGCAACTGCCTCGGCATCTTTTAAACATTTAATTATTTGATTATAATAGCAATCCAGGTCCTTTTTGCAATTCCCGTGTATAGAGCTCTGAAGCAGATGATAGGGAACTCGTATAGCAGACAGCAGCCTTGTTAGTGTAAACGCATAAAGAGTAACATCAGCTTTCTTCCAATTACTTTTTTCAAACCATTTTGAAGACTGGGGTACTTTGCAGAAACTTGCAGGGTTTAAATTCAGCGTAAGAGTAAGTGAGATAGGGAGATGGTCTAAGTCTTGTTCTTCAGCATGTACAAACACTATTGATGTAATAATACTAGGTGAGCAAATAATGTGATCAATATTGCTCTTACTGCCTGAATGGTGAATATAAGAATACGGATGAGTTTTGGGTATAATATGATAAGATGGAAGGCAATCCAACAACAAATCACATCTCACTGATGAGTTATTTATATCCGTATTGAGGTCACCAATGATCATATAATCTAGAGAAATAGAAAGAATTTTTTCCACTAGAAACTTCAACGTCTTACAGGCTTTAGCAAATCTAGCCATCGATCTAGAGGAACGGTCATCATAAGGCAGATAAGAATTAATGAAAACTATAGTGCCCATACGAACAGCCAAAAAAAACTCATCCGAGTAAAAAATCACCGGCGAAACCAAATTAGGATTGTGCTTAAAAACACAAGCTAGTCCGCCGGATGGCCGGCCTCTTGTGGCTCTGGCAGTAGTAAAAAACACATCATGATGAAGGCTACGACGCAAAACGTTAATGCTTGAGTCTGTAAGAAGATGCTCCTGTAAACAAACCAAATCAAAATCATAGTAGAACTCATCAATAACGAAATCCTTATCCTTTGTACTATTAATATTAAACGATATTATTGAAAGCTCCAAAGTCATTGCAAAAAGTGGGAGCGCGACATTAGTTCCTTAGATATAGGGCAGGACAAGCTATAAGAAGTATGATTTTTACCACAGTTAGCACACTTGGGAGCAGCACTACAAGGACTATCCTTAGTAGAAATATGTGGCCCAGCACATCTGGCACATTTCGGGACATTGCTGGTGCAACCACTTTGAAAGTGATCGTATGATCGGCATTTGAAGCAGCATTTAGGTATTTCTTTAAATAAGTGAATTCGAAAAAAATCATATCCCACTTTAATTCCTTCTTTGAAATAAGCAGACTGAGTGAAGGAGTCTTCAAATTCAAGCTTGACTGACATAGTCTGGCCCAGTCGATTTGCACTTATTATACCTTGCAGTCTTTTAATAACTGAAAGGTCAACATCAACTGGGAAACCTCTGAGAATCCCAAAAAGGCGCTTGGATCGTACTTTAACTGTTGCTCCGGTAATAAAGTTCTGAACGGATGTACAAAAATCTTCAGTTGCAGATTTATCAATATTGACATACCATCTATCTTTAACAGGTTTCACACTACAAACTAATTCATGCCCAGCTATTTGATCGAGAACAGATTTGCGTTTAATCGGATCAGACAGATCTGAAGGCACTTTAGAAACAATAACTGTCGTATGAGTGTCAATTGCTGGGGTAGGTTTCGGAAGTTGAGGAAAATTCAACTGATAATTGTCAAGTTTCCCTGACATTTCAACAACCACTTGTTGTAGCTCATTAAACTTAGAGAGTAAAGAAGTATAAGCATTTGCAGGGAGACATGGCACCTCTGTAGGTCGCTTTATCACAAACGTAGGTGCAAAGGTGTCACTACTGTCAAGAGATCTTAACAGAGAAATAATGTCACTAAAATGATTAGAAAGTGCATTGTTCCCCTTACGTACTGGGCAATCCAATTCAGGTGCACTTATTTGCCACAGTAAACTTTTAGCTTCTTTGACTATATTCACGTTAAAAAACTCCATACCATGTCTTTTAATAATATCCTCCTCAATTCCGCTTAGCAAATTGCTTTGAATAAAATTCAGAACTGGAGAATATACAAGTTCAGGCATTTCGTCGGAGCTTTTCATGGCTATCGCACTCACCACAAATTAAAAAGTCTCAATATATTCAGGAAAAAATACTGAGTTAATAAATATCGAAATATAGGTCAAACTAAAAACACAGTATATTCCATTTTATAATCCTCTTAAAGTTAATCCTCTTAACTCAGGTCATCAACTAATTTGGAATAAATTATGACCTCACCAAAATAAATCCAGACAGGAATAATATCCAATTCAATTTTGATGTTACCTCACTGAACTCTGAAACGAAACAGCTTTTATGCCCGTGTAGGCAAAAGAATACGTACCTTTGTCATTCTCATCGACTGAATCCACTTCAATAAAGTTATACTTCAGGCTTGTTAGATGTTCAAGGTGCTCAGAAGTATCCAGTACAATTCTTTCAAGGACTTTATTGTGACCAGATGACAAGCCAGGACCAAGTTGGTTATATACCCCGACTATAAGAAAACCAAGTTCAATGACCATAACAACATATATTGCACATTAGAATTGTCTCTACTCTGTAAAATGAAAATTAAAACAAACTAGTTTCATCAGCTATCTTGGATTGAGGTAGCAACAGCTATCTCGTATTGGCATATCTTGCATATTGTAGGCGGGTTATATATACACAAAGTGTTGAAAATGAAAGAATATTCAGAGGTTGTAATGATTGTTGATGAATTGCGGAAGCACAAATAGTGGGAGCATTCCGAATCACCAACTAAAAGTGCGAAATATGCATCTCCTCTAGTGCAGATTGATATTATTCATAATGCAGGCAATGTCAGTCGGGACGCAATTTTCAATTGAGCGAAAATTGCAAAGGCAAAATTGCAAAATTTCAAAAGAACATCTTGTTCTTGTTGTCCGTTTCTACAACGATCATCAAGCAGGAGAAAAGCTGTTTACGTTTCGACACTGCGAATGACTCGACTGACGTAGGTCTTACAAAGTACATTGTTAGAATCTGCTAAAAGTTTGGATTAGACACCACCAGTCCGATTCAGGTGTAATGGCGAAAACCAGCTCCTTAGTAGGAGTCATTACCAAGTTCAGATTCATTTTTCCTCTGATTTTTGTGAAAAAGTAAGTTCTATTCTGCTTTCAACTTCCGTTTCTCTGCAGAAGAAAATTTAGATCTGCTTACCTATTGTAAACATATCGATATATGCAAGTCTATATTAAGAGCTGGTGGAAGCAAATTTTCGTTCGTTTTTTGGAATTAATTAAAAAAAATCTTTTGCCACAAAAAAAGTTTTTCAAGAAACAAGTAAAGAACTTCATAAAACCAAAAAATGAACAAAAATAGAATCAAATAATCTATCAAGCATACAACTACCTCAAATCCGTATCAATAAATAAAACAAACGCAAAACAAACAAAAATAAGAATAAATAACAGAGTGCGCTCTGATCACTACAAAGCATATACGACTACCTTTTTTATAAGAACCTTATATGCACCAAGGGCATAACTTAGAATCCTTTTCTGAAAGCTGTAGGGGGGGGGGGGGGTTGTCTTCCTCACAGACACAATTTCCAAAACCTTCAACTACGATGAATTAAATTTTATCTACAAAATTATATTGGAGGTGTTAAGACAAATAATAAGCGTGGAGGGGGGGGGGAGGCTATTTGCTCTCAAATCACTTTGACTCCTGAAAAGGGTACTATAACATCGAATTTCAAATCAAATAAGCCCCATCTGATGTTTATACGACCGCCCATTAAATAAAAAACCTTATATGCCCTCATAAAAAAAACTTACAACCCTGTCCCCAGGGCGCTGGGGGGTTGTGTCAGCCCTAGAGACATTATTATATGTTTTTGGACTCTTTTGGAAAAATCACTATCTCGTAATTTCAATCAGATGAGTTTGGTGAAAGTAGGGATTATAGGGGAGGGTGGAGGCTGAATGCCCTCCATCACTTTTGACGCTTAAAAAGGAACTAGAACTTCCAATTTTCGACCAAATGAGCCTCTTCTAAAGTTGAAAAACCCTCCCTTCCATAAAAACCTTAAATGCTCCCTGGGCATAAATTTCACCCTTGCCCCCATTCTCTGGGTTTGTTTCAACCACAAAAGCCTTGTTATGTGATATTTAGACTATTTTGAATAGAATGGCTATATAAAATATCTATTAGAAGCATTTCGGGGCAATACGATGTGTGTGTGTGTGTGTGTGTGTGTAGAGGGTAGCTGCCCTCCGATCACTTTCACTCTTAAAAAGAGCACTAGAGCGTCTGATTACCAGTCCAATGAGGCCCTCCGAAGTTTATATGACCACGCTTTCTATAAAAAAAAACGTATATGCCCCCAGGGCATAACTTGCAACCCTTGCCCTGAGGGCTGGGGGATTTGTTATCTTCAAACAGATAATTTCTAGACCTTTTAAATACCTTGAACAAAATGGTTATCTCAACATTTTGATTGGAAGTGTTTGGGGAAATGATGGGCGTGGGGGGGGGGGGTCATTTGACCTCTGATCACTTTTGACTAATAAAAAAGACACTAGTCCTCTCAATTTCCATTTGAATGAGCCCTTATTGAAGTCTCTACGACAATATATTCTATAAAAATCTTATATGCCCCAAGGGCATAACTTACAACCCTTATCCTGAGGGCCATGGGGGGGGGAGGTTTTCATCCTCAAAGACGTAATTTCCAGACCTTTCAATTACGTTGAACAAAACGGCCATATCAAAATGGTGATCGGCCATATCAAGTGTTTGGGGAAATAATGGGCGTGCTGGGGGGGGGGGGGATTTTCCCTCCGATATCTTTCGACTATTAAAGAGCAATAACCCTCTCAATTTCTAATCCAATGAGGCCTTTTTTAAGTTTTTACGACAACGCTTTCTATAAAAGCCTTATATACCCCCAGGGCATAACTTACAACCTTAGCCCTAACTTTGGGGTGGGGGGGGGGGGTGTCATACTCAAAGACACAATTTCTTTGCCTTTCAACTACGTTCAACAAAATGACTAAATCAAAATGTTGATCTGAAATGTTTGGGGAAATGATGGGCCTGGGGGGGGGGATTTGCCCTCTGATCGCTTTTGACTATTAATAAGGGCACTAGCCCTCTCAATTCCCAATTCAATGAACATTTTTTGAAGTTTCTACGACAACACTTTATATAAAAAACCTTATATGCCCCCCAGGGCATAACTTGCAACCTTTGCTCTGGGGGCTGTGGGGGATTTGGTCATCCTCAAAGACAAAATTTCTGCACGGCTATCCCAAAATTTTGATTGGATGTGTTTGGGGAAATGGTGGGCGTGAGTGGGTGGTTAGTTGCCCTCCAATCACTTTCGAAAATTAAAAAGGGCACTATCCCTTTCAATTTCCAAACGAATAAGCCCTTTTTGAAGTTTCTACGAGAGCGCTTTCTATAAAAACCTTATATGCCACCAGGGCATAACTTACAACCCTTGCCTGAGGGCTGTGGGGGGGGGGGGGTGTCATCCTTAAAGACCTAATTTCCAAAATTTTTAACTACGTTGAACAAAATGGTTATCTCAAAATTTTGATTTTGAGGGAAATGGTAGGCGTAAGAGGGGGTTAGTTGTCCTCCAGCCACTTTCGACTATTAAAAGGGCACTAGCCATTTCAATTTCCAATCGAATGAGCCCTCTTTAAAGTTTCTACGATAACCCTTTCTAAATAAACCTTAAATGCCCCAGGGCATAACTTACAACCATTGCCCTGAGGACTCTGGGGGGAAGGGGTGTCATCCTCAAAGACATAATTTCCGGACTTTTCAACTACGTTGAACAAAATGACTATCTCAAAATTTTGATTGAATGTGTTTGTGGAAATGGTGGGCGTGGGAGGGGGGTTAGTTGCCCTCCAATCACTTTCGAAAATTAAAAAGGGCACTAGCCCTTTCAATTTCCAATCTAATGAGCTCTTTTCGAAGTTTCTACGACAACTATTTCGATACAAAGTGCCCTGGTCTATAAACAAAAAAAATAAAGATAATAATACATTGTGCCAACATCGTTCTGTGACCAACCTAGATACCTCATTACCAAGACGGCAACGTTGGTGATTCTCCTCTTCAGACACTTTTCTTTTTTACAAGGACTATCTTTTCCGCATACCTTAAGCAGTTATGTGAAGAACTCGGTGTAAGATTTCTTAACTCATTCGAAATACAGCCTTTAGAATCCATCTTCTCTTCCCTCGTTTTACTTCTGATGCTGTATTAGCCACGGTTTTGGCAAAGCTGCAAAAATATAAATAGTTCTGTCTCTCCAGACTAGCCTCCTTGCTTAGCTAACTTTCTGGCAAGCCAAATGCTTACCATGCGAATCTCGTCATCCCGATAAAGTTTCTGAAACTCTTGGTGCATGCGACAACTGAATTTTTTTCAACTTTTCAGTCACTCTTGATTCTATTATCCCTGTTATCACGACTTCCGCAGAAAGCGTTCATTTAGCATGCTAAAGCAGGTTGAAACATACCTCCAAAATAAGACAGGAGATGGCAGATTGAATGGTCTTGCATACATGTTTATCAATTGCAATGTCGGGGTTGATGCTACCGATATTTTAAGGAATTTCGTGAGGAAATCAAGACGGATTTAAATATAAGAACCAGTCCTTATGTTGTTTTGTATCTGATTCAAGAACTTGCCAGATTAAGAGTTCTTAAGTTTGGTTAATTGAACTTATCATTTTATCTTTTTTAGTGGCATAGTAATAAAGAGGCTCAAAAAGAGCACTATGACAATAATATACTCAGCTGCTGGTAAGTTTAGGGACTATCGGTAACTTTTAGCTAGTAGACCCCCCTAGAACAGAAATCCTATATACGCCACTGGTCTTCCACTATATGTCTTATTTTCCTTTTTAACTTAATTTTGTTTGTGTGCAAAAAGTTTTAAACCAAGACATGTGCTTAAAATTGTGTAACATATGTGATAGAATAAATATTCTTTCTATCTGCAGAAGTTAAATTCACAGTAGTTGATTCCCTAATATTTGGAGTTTCCCGTGCCAGTTCTGAGTGCCAGTCCATGTTCTAGCTTTTCAGGTACCTTTTGCTCATGCTTCGTCGTTTAAACGTAGCAAAAAAAACGCTTAGTAGTTGTTAGAATTGAAATATAGCCAAGCAAAAAAACACAAATAGTTCAATACGGTTCTCTGCTAGAGCCAAGTTTTATCGGGTTGTAGCAATTTTAGGCTACAATACCCTAGAGCCCATTTTTTTTCGTCACTGGCCAATTGCTCACTGACCAATCACTGAAAACCTCACAGGGTGTTCTAGCGGGGTGCCAGCGAGGTCAAAGGATGTTTCGTCGTCACTAGGTCGTTGGGTCACGTCTCTGGATATATCCCTCGATTACCTTCAGTCACTAGGCCTCAAAACCTTCGCTCACTAAAGTCACTCAGCTGCCACTTAAAATTTTGACATTTGAAATTACAGAACAAACAAAATTTATTTAGACTGAAAGTATTCAAGGGTTAACTATAATTATTGGCTTAAGAGATCGAAGACTGTTTTCTGTCTTTTATACTTCACTGTTTGATTTTGAAGGCTGAATTTTGAGCTGGTTTTGTACTGTTTGAATTGTTCGGGTAGAATTTTGCTTGGGATAAATTTGTCTGTGCTGGAGAAGCATGTAATCGCAAAGATGTAAACTTTTATGCAATTGTAAATGACTGAACACGTACCTTTGTCATTCTCAGCGACTGAATCTACTTCAATAAATTTATACTTCAGGTTGCTTAGATGCATCAGGTTCTCAGAAGTATGCAATGCACTGTTCTCATGGACACCATTGTGACCAGATGGTAAAACACGATCAAGTTGGCTATTAACCCCAACTATTAAACAAAATCAAGTTCAAAGACCAGAACAACATTATAAACAACACAACAACATTATATTAGGCTTGTCTCTACACTGTAAAATGAAAATTATAACAAACTATTTTCATCAACTATCCTGCATTGGAAAGCCTGATTTGGTTGAATATTTGGGCAAAAAAACCATATGTATATATTTTTTTAACAGGGATTCATTAAATTAACCATAACTAGAAGGATATGTCAGTTACAGCTGGAAAGTCCAATCTTAGGATGGATTTCGTCTTGCAATTTATTGCTTTACGAGTTTGTTTCCATGAACCATCCCATTTAAAAATATGTTTGTCCGACGAAATACCCCCCACCGAAATGTTTATCCGACTCGCAAAAACGTATCAAAAATGCGTATTAGCCAATTTTTGGTGCGTATCTTAAAGTTTTTGCCCCCCCCCCCCAAGAGTCATAGATATGACCCTACCTCCATATCGACAAAAGGTAAACGTGCCTAAGATTTATATTTCTTTAAAACCGTCAAAAGTGTAGAGACAAGTGTGCCATTAGATGAAAATCGATATGAGTCACCTCAAAAATGAAAAGTTCATACAGGGGGAGGGAGCAAGTTCCCATCACGTTCGCTGATACCGAGATCCCCGACACAGTACAAAAGGCGAGATCAACATAGAACCCAAAGTAAAAAGAAACATTTCTGAAAAAAGGGCATCCAAACCAGAATAAAGATTGGGTTGATGTTGGGCAATAAAGAAAGTGGGAGGTCAGTGTCTATAGAAAAAATAGGGATACGGAAAGGTCTATGCAAATGAATCAATCAAATAGAACACAGAAACAAGGTGATCAACCTGAAGGGTATATGTCATTGTTTGGGCAAGAATACATACCCTGCATATATTCAAAAACGAAAGGAGAGCTATTAATAAAAATATGAATCCAGAGTGCCAATATTCACATTAGTATTCTCACTCAAATCTGAGTTGCAAAACTCTAACACTCAGAATCTTATGCAATGCATAAATTTTATAGCCCAAAAAGAACAGACAAGAGAACGAAGGGAGCGGACAGAAAGGGAAGAAAAAATACTAAGAAGGGCCACAGAAAAAAGAGGTAGATAGATGAGTTTTGAGAGAAGAAAGGGAGGCAAGGAGCGATGAGAAGAGGCACGCAGAGAAGATTGTAGACAAATGATGGGATTACTCACAGGGAGAAACTCCCAGGCACCACCACAACAGTCACCCAATAGATTTGATGCGTACAAGAATCCTTCAGCCAAGGAAGGAAACTAAATATATACATCTGTATATTTCCAATTTTGAAACAGCCAGTGAGTTAAACGGGTACCCGAAAGAAAACTAGGTAACCAAAATTCATCCCTACCTAAATGAAGAGGCACAGAATACCTTTGTGACCTGGCCAATTCATAACGCACGGGACTTTCAAAAAAAGAAACAATTTTTGAGTGATTTATGCTACCTCCATAATACTTCCGTCCAAAGTTACGAAGCGAAAGGAAACGAAATTCAGAGTCATGGAAAGAGTTCCAATACAGGTTAAAGGATTTAGGGCTTAAATGGATACAAACAGGCAAATATAATATATATTAAATATATAACTATAACATAATTAAATATATAAGTATAATATAATAAATATATAACTTCCAAGATATTGGAAGATTGTGGATTTTCAGAGCTATGGAATGGTGGGCTAGGGGTTGGATTAAAGGAAGGAGCAGTTGCAAATAGGGGCAGAGAGAGGTTAAGGGACCAGGAGATCCAGGTGTGGCATGCACGAGTGAATGAGACCCGATCACTGGAGTTATATGCAAAGGCTAAAGAGCAGTGGGGAGAAGAATTGTATTTTAAGGCGGGCCTTCAAAAGAGGCAACAAAAGTTGATTATTTGTGTTAGGTTAGATGGGTTACCACTAGGTGAGAGAAGGAAGTATCTGGGAGGGGTTAGGCAAGCTTCTGGTTCTTACTTCTGTCCTATGTGCGGGAAAGAGGAAGATTTGGTTCATTTTGTGGGGAAGTGTAGTGAATTAAAAGATTTAAGGAAAGAATTGTTTGGGGTTGAGGCTTGGGAGAGAGATGAGATAATACATTTATTAGCAAGGAAAGATATGGGAGGTATAAAGAGATTCGGAAGGTTCCTGACGATGGGTATAGAGCATAGAGACAGGTTTATTTTTTTTTGAAGATTAGGGATGAGGGTGATATTTCACTAGCTTAGATTATAGTTTTGTGCCAATTAATGCTTGTATGAAAGTGTCTTTGTTTTTGTGACCACGGCCCTTTGGGCTTTTGTGTCAATAAATTATATTCTATTTTAAATTCTATACCATGATATAAGACGTCGAAGAACTAAAACAAAAGTTAAAGAACTTTTGGAAAAAAAGTGATGGAACAAATTTTGGAAAATGCCGCAGGCGATTTAAGAATATATCTAAAAGAAAAACAACCGGAAACAAATGAAGAAATGAGAAGTTTAGTGGAACATTAGGTCAAGATTAGAAAGAGTGCATCAAATACAAAACTAAGGGTGGATACACTTACACAGAAAAAAAAATAAATTCAACAAAAACAAATGGAGGTGTTTGAGATTGCTATTGATTCTTGAAGCGTTCAACTGAAAAGTTTTTTCAACTGAAAGTAAGGAGCCTTAAAACGAGCAGAAATTATTACGTATATGAGGGAGATTTCTTCATCCTCAACACCTCGCTCTTCACGCTAAAGTTTTTTAGTACTTTTAAAAAAGCTTCTTATTGTTCTAATTAACAACCCTTGTGTTTCAAGAATCGTTCTTAAAGAATTGGGAAAAACCCCAAACTTAAGCGAAAATAGTGAGGTATTGAGGAGGCAGCAATCCCCCTCATATAAGTAATAATTTCTGCTTGTTTTAAATTTTAATGTTGCTCCTTACTTTCAGTTGAAAAAATTTTTTGCTTGTAATTTATTATCGTTTTTAAACAATACCAGGAAATCTGGCTCCGTCTCCACGGAAAAATCCCCCCTCCCTATGAAAAAACCCTCTATACCATTCAATTCCGGTGAAATTTTGCCCCCGACAATTACCCTTAACATCTCCACGCTTAATTGAGTAAACAAAGAGAAAGCAATACATATAAAAAGAACTTTTTATAGTTCTTCATTAATATAAAACAAAGAACTCGTATAGGAATTCTGGCAAGTTCTACCAGAGTAATTTTTTCCCTAGAAACTCCTCTCCCCCCCCCCCCCCCGTGGAAAGATCCCATAGAAGACAATTTTCCCCTCCCCCCCCCAACCCAAAAAATGTATGCATACTTCCCAATAACAATTACTATATGCAAACAATAGGCAAATTTTTTAACTTGAAGACATTTCCCCTGAGGCTTTTGGGGCTCATGTTATCCCCAAACACATAGTTATTAGGCCTTTCAACTATACAGAACATAATGGTCATCGCAAAATTTTTGTCGGATAATTTTGGGGAAAAGGGGCGTGGGAAGAGGCCTAGTAGCCCTCCAATCTTTATGGTAACTTAAAAATAGCACTAGAATTCTTAATGTCCCCTCGAACGACCCCTTTCTCGATATTCTAGGACCACTGGGTCGATACAATCACCCCTGGAAAAAAAAACAACTTAAGATTCTTTGATTTTTAGGGAGCGTTTTCCCCCTTTTCTTGAAAATCAGGCAAATTTACTCAGACTCGTAGCCTTTGATAGGTAACACTAAACTTAACGAAACTTATATATTTGGAATCAGCAAGATAAGTCGAATCTTTTGATTGAGAAGGGATTGAGCACCCTTGCGAGCACCCAAGCCCAACTCGGTAGCCAGTCACTTCTTGCTCCAATCTATTGGTATTAAAATTCTTTTTTTTTTCGAGTTTTGGTTACTATTGAACCAGGTCGCTCCTTACAGTTCGTTCCCACGCACTGTTTTATAAAACTTATTTTTGGACTAACTTCATTAATTAAACGGAGATCGAAACAGTTACAATAGCATCTTATTGTCGATGTGAAAACCATTATTCGCCAATTTGGATTAGAATAGAAAGAAAGATGGTATGTTCAAACAAAAACAGCAAAAGTAGGCCTAATGCCTACTCTTGCAGTACAAGTTCTTGTACACGTTCTTGTTAGAGAAAAAAATAATCCCCTATCCCTAGATGTGATCTCAATAGCAGTGAAGATGGGCATGGAAATCCGTAGGAGTTTCGAAAAAGAAAAAGGCTAAAGAATAAAAAAAAAATGCATGGTGGTGAATAACGTAGGTTCTGATCTCGTTATTCGCTGCCTTTGGCCGGGAGTACAATGCGTGGATGGGGACCAATCATCTAAGGCTTCCCATATTTTCCTCCAGATTTTTCTGGTGTCTATTTGGACCTGGGTCGACTCTGACTAAGTATGCATAGATATACCACTGATTGCCGTTCCAAACCAAAATACAAGCTACACCAGGACTCAATTCAAAGCCCTAATCGACACAAGATTCCTACTGCAGCGCGCAAACAAATCGGCTAGTACGACTCGCATAAGCGTCATTTTGTCATTCCTCGGATCATTCTGTATAGAAAATCAAGGAAACAATTCTAGTTCCGAAATAAAATGCTTTTGAGCTCGTAATTTTTCACTTTACCTCTCAAAATAAGCAAAACCTACCAGGGAAAAGTAAAAAAAAAAATAAACATGCATCCACGATCCATATTCTAGAAAAAAAAAACAAATTCAAACGGACTATCTAACCCACCTAGTATAGGTAAAAATGAAGATGGCGCACTGAAAATTTAGGCAGCACGATGAGTTAGTGTCCTATATAAGGTTGAAAACAAGTTTAGAGTGTGTGCTATACCTCAAAATATCCTAGATATTACAGTCGGACATGAAAACTGAATGTGGGAATTCAATTCCCATTCACTGATGATTTAGTTACTTTCATCACAAAAAGTAACGACAATTAAAAGAGAAAAGAGCAGCCAAATAAAAGTAAAACTTAAAAATTCGGTCTGAGATAGCAGACACTTAAAGAGTCCAAATTCCCTTTGAAGATAGTTTCTTCAGTATAACTGAAAAACTGAGAAAAAAAAGAGATACAAAAAAATAAACATAAGTTGATAATCTAGACTGCGCTAACGGACAAGAATATTTCAAAAGCCAATTTTTTCAGCTTGCAACTGCGGGGATGGGGGAGGAGGAGGAGGTCCCGTATATTTAAGGGGAGGAGGAGGTCCCGTATTGACAATGTCAAAAAAGAGAGATGATTAGGAGGTGAATTTAAAAGGAATACAACGGGTATTGGAGATGTCAGATGGTATTGACGATATGGTTGGATTGGGAGAGCCAGAGTAGGGCTTGGCAGTCTGTCATATTAACTGTGGTAGGCGGTTGTCCTCGTTTGGTAGGGGGTAAAAAAAACCTTCGGATGGCCAGCAATGATAGTCAGTTCCCTCAGACAACAACTTATTTGCCAGTTGTAAATACCATGCCGAACTATGGTCCAAGGGGGATACTCTTCTTCAATACAAGGTAGCACTTACTACCCCCAAAAGTTTGTCCTATAACTCTATACCCAATATTCACCCTCAGCAGTCATCAACATTTGTTCTTCATTTGACTGGAGATAGAACCTAGGAGAAAATTCTTCATTTTTCCTTTAGAATTATACTCCACTATCCTGTACTCCAATCACTCTTATGACTCTTTCTATCTTTTAGCATGAATAGTTTTAAACTAGGCAGTAGAGTAAGTTATGAATTGATTCATATGTGGATTTGTCTTCACCGTTGGAGTTTAAGAGGCTATTTGAGCCGATCTCTCCTGACATATAGTAGAGCATTATTCGTTTCTCTCAAATGTAAACTCGAGACGATGAGACATTTTTTACTCAATTATGCTACATGTCCCTTATAAATGATGACCTAAAAGTCAAGACATTTTTTTCACTTTTTGACTTTCCCTGTTTTTGCTGGATATAAGCACTATTATTATCTGGTTATCTTGAGAATTCTTTCTTCAACATTCAAAGCTCTTTGAAATATATTGGGTATAAAACCCTTATTGAGATATAATGGTTATAAAACCAATTACCTCAATTGTTCTACATTGCAGTCATGTTGAATAAGAGTGCATCCCGAGACAAACTGATTTGTAGCCGCAGTATGGACATTGATGGCCAAAGATGGAAGATTAGAAGATTTATTTTAGATTTTGAAGTTGGTCTTTTGAGTATTTATTTTTTCTTTTATTATTACTATATTATAAGGTTCTGACCAGGGCGGCGTGGTGACAGCCATTTAGTGAGGAGTTACTGGAACCTGGGGCCCCAATCGCTTATTCAATCTATCTTCTTTTGTTTGTTTTACAAGTTACCCCCAGTAAGCTTATCCCTTCCTTCTTTTTTATGCTGAGAATCTTTCAAGTCTATGTGTTTGAATAAAGTCCACGCAGAATTTGTGTATTTTTGGATGAATGGGAAAATAGATAAATCGTCTTCAAGAAAAGGTAATCTTTTAGCCTTCTGAGATTGGTCAGAGCGTTGCGCAAGAGAGGTACTTGTATATATCATAGGCAGCGCGATCGCACTGCCTAGGTAAAGAACGATGTGGGCACAATGTGTTTTTTTTTTTTTTTCACCCGGGCACTTCGTATCGAAGGAGTTGTCGTAGAAACTTCGAAAAGAGCTCATTCGATTGGACATTGGAGTGGCTAGTGCCCTTTTTAATAGTCGAAAGTGATTGGAGGGCAACTAGCCCCCCCCCACGCCCATCATTCCCCCAAACGCATCCAATCAAAATTTTGAGATAGCCATTTTGTTCAGCGTAGTTGATTTCCAGATCCAAAATATTTTTGAGGAGGACACTCCCCCACAACCCTCAGGGCGAGGGTTTTAAGTTATGCCCTGAGGGCATATAAGAATGATGTTGGCACAATGTACTATTATTATTTTTTCCTTTAGAGCAGGGCACTTCATATGGAATGGGTCGTCGTAGAAACTTCAAAAGTGGCAAATTGGATTGGAAACTGAGAGTTCTAGTGCCCTTTTTAATAGTCGAAAGTGATTGGAGGGTAACTAGCCCCCCCCTACGACCATCATTCCCCCAAACACAACCAATCAAAATTTTGAGATAGCCATTTTGTTCAGCGTAGTTGATTTCCACATAGAAAATATGTTATTCAGGAAGACATTCCCCCACAGCCCTCAGGGCAAGGGTTTTAAGTTATGCCCTGGGGCATATAAGGTTTTTAAAGAAGACGTTGTCGTAGAAACTTCAAAAACAGCTCATTCGATTGCAAACTCAAAGGGCTAGTGCCCTTCTTAATAGTCGAAAGTGATTGGAGGGCAACTAGCCCCCCCCCCCACGCCCATCATTCCCCCAAACACATCCAATAAAAATTTTGACATAGCCATTTTGTTCGGCGTAGTTGATTTCCAGATAGAAAATATATGGGTGAACACCTCCTATGGACACCACCGAGAAAAGATTGAAGTAGAGGACAAGGAAACAAAGAAAATGAAATGAAAACAATGAAAACGTCATGAAAACAATGAAAACGAAATGAGGACAATGAAAACGAAACTCGACCGTTATGATTTTCATAAGTAAATAAATTACGAAAGATTAGGAATGTCAATTTTAATAGAAAAAAAAACTCATCGCAGGCATCAGTAGTTAGGCACCGTAGGCATCGGTAGTTAGGCACCGTAGGCATCGGTCGTTAGGCACCGTAGGCATCGGTAGTTAGGCACCGTAGGCATCGGTCGTTAGGCACCGTAGGCATCGGTCGTTAGGCACCGTAGGCATCGGTAGTTAGGCACCGTAGGCATCGGTAGTTAGGCACCGTAGGCATCGGTCGTTAGGCACCATAGGCATCGGTAGTTAGGCACCTTAGGCATCGATAGTTAGGCACCGTAGGTGTAGGTAGTTAGGCGCCATAGGCAGTTTTGCAGCTTTTGATACTAGCAAGTAAACACTAAAAAACTTGGGGGAGAAATCAGCAAAATAATCAGCTAAAACACATGGCAACAAACAGTTGAAGAAGGTATAGCTTCTCTTTTAAAGCGTAGGCGTCTTTAGGAGTCAACAAATGGCTAATTTTTTTGTTTTTGCAGACTACAAGTACAGTTAAATTTGATCGATTTATATTGCTTATTTATTCTTCACGTTTTAACATGGCAACACTGAAACAATCTCATACTGCCCGAAAATCTTAATGACTTAAAAACAAACAAAAAGATAGTTTTTCACAATTTCACATCGATTAGTTTAGTTTTGAAAGATTGAATTTTGTGATTTGAAGTTGTACAGGTTTAATATTGCTGAATTCGTTTTTCAGGTTGAATGTTGCGAGGATACAATTTTGAGTTGGTTAATTTTCTTGGGTTAGGTTTTGCAGCGTTCGCTCATAAATGAAGAATAAATTATTCATTTTCATTAAATAATAATGAAGAATAAAATGAGGAATTATTTTAAGCCAGTGAAATTTTAATAACTGAATATTTCGGCTCTATGTCTAAAAGATGTCATCAGCAAAGCAAATTGATAAATATAAAATTCTACAATGAATTACATGACAAATGACTCTAAAATTCTGTCCTGTTTTAGACACTGTAACACCGACCGTTATGACTTTCCCGGGTCAAAGGAGCATGCAGGATAAAGAACAACAGCGTTGAAGTCCCTAAGGGTGTTTGTATATGTACTTTCGCCATTATCGGCAACTGAATTCACCTCGATAAATTCGCTGCCAATCTTTTTTCACTGCTCACATATATGCAACGCAAATACAATTTTTTGAAGGTCATTATTGATATTAAACGGTAAAAAGGACCAAGTTTGTAATGCTCAAAAGTTATAACTAACAAGGTTAAATTGCCAGAACAATATATATTACATATTAGACCACAAACAATCTAGCATTGAGATAGTAGGATTTAGGGAAGTTGAATATTTGGGCAAAACATCATACGTAAATATTTCATTTAATAGGTTTTTATTGAATGACACAATCAGAAGTATATATGGTTTTCCAAGTAAATAGTTCAATAGAAATCCTGTTGAAAGTAATTAGCTTACGACCTGTTTCCACAAGCAATTAAGTTTAATCAATCTAGCAATTAGATTTAATAAAAATAACCACCGTCAGATTTTTTAACTTATCAATCAAACAAACCTTCACTGCTGTCCTTTCGAGTCACCGGTGGATTAGGCTCTATCTCAAAGATGTCTTCATGGTTATACGACAAAATACAGCTAGGTTGTTCATGTTCGACGTCTGCAAGAAGAAAAATATACATCGACATAACTGATAAGACCTACTGAACTTGCTGATATAACAAAAATACAGATTGTGATTTTTAGAAGCCATCTTACATTTAAACTGAAGACTAAAGAAATACATTGTATAGCGCTTGATTTATATATTGATTTTGGATTTTTTTTTTTTAAGTTAACTTTTGAGAAAAATGGATAAAACTACCCTCACTTCAAACACTGTAAATCCTTAATCGCCACTCTCAAATAAAAAAGTATACTTCAATTTGATAGGTAAACAGCTTGGTAAGCTGCGTCATAGGGCGTTTTTGGGGTGTCCCCTTCTTATGGTTTGCATGGTTATCACTGGAGGACGGCCTTTGGTAGTCGAGTTGTGGTCATGTGTATCAAGTTATATATATATATATATATATATATATATATATATATATATATATATATATATATATATATATATATATATATATATATATATATATATATATATATATTATATATATATATATATATATATATATATATATATATATATATATATATATATATATATATATATATATATATATATATATATGTGGACCCCTTTGACCCCCCCCCCCCTATTGTGGCCTTACACCAGGAAACTATAAAATATCCATCTAGTCAGGCAGCAGATTTTCTAAGTGGTCAAAATTTATAAGTGGTTAACAGCAGACTTTCAGCAATTGTGCTTGCAGATTTTTTTTTCTTACAGCATGTTTCAATTGTTTGTATCTTTCCTGATATGCATTAAATTTGGCATGTTTTACAGCTATCAGCATTAATCAACTTCTTGCAATTCGTTGTATTTTCTAACTTCTTAAACCTGTTGATTCATGCTTAATATTCAATTTTAAACATTTTCAATTTCTACAGAGAGAAATAACCAGTATGTATCTTAACGTCACCCAGTATAAAGTGAAGTGTAGTTTAATAAAGTGAAGTGCAGTTTAATAAATGAAGTGTAGTTTAATAAAGTGAAGTGCAGTAAAGTGAAGTGTAGTCATAAAGTGAAGTGTAGTGTAGTTTTATACTATCTAATGGTTTGGTGGTTTATTGTATTAAAGGATTTTTAGGCCGTTGATCACAAATCTAGGGCAAATACAAAAACCTATAATCAAAACAAATAGTGTTTGAATAAAAAGTTTGATTTTCATCAAAGTTTGTTTTGTATCTCTAACAACAGTTGCATATATAACCCATACAACCCCATCAATAGGAGTCTTAAATCATAAATTCAAGATAGCATTATGTTGAAAATGGCAAACGGAAAGGCAACAAAAAATGTATGGACAAAAATTTGAGTTAAAAAAGTGAAAAGCTTAAAAAAATATTCTGTTTTAATGATAAAAGTCAAAATATTTTGGCTTCACATTAAAAATCATAAGAAAAATTGTTTGCACACTAAATAAATGCAAAAAAAATATAAGAAAATAATTCTGAAAGAAATTTGAAGACAATATACATCTGAAAGAAACAGATTTAAAATTTGAAAACAAATTAAGAGAAAAGAGAAGATACAAAGAAAACAAACAATTTGACTTACCACCCTCAATTAGTGGAACCTCAATAAATGTGATCTGTTCTGTCATTTCTAGGATTGTGTAGCTATTTTATAATCTCTTCTTTCAAAAATACCAGGGCTCAGTAAAATTGAATAAAATCTGCTCTTCTTTCAAAGACAAGCAACTGCAATTCCTGTAAAACAAAGATCTCGAAATAAATATTGTCTCTCCCTTTAGAGTGAACTAAATCCAAATCAAGTCCACGCTATTTTGGTTTTTCATCAAGACCTCTCACCCTCCCTCACATATAACCGGAGAACCCAAGCGCAATAGTTCACAAGAAGAAGGCTTAAATTCACAATAAAAAATTCCCTAATTAAGAAGATTACACAAAATTCAGAAAATTTTGTAATGAAATGAAAGATTTGGCCCAAGATAGAGTTGCCAAATCTGGGAATCCTTTGCAGTTAATGCTCAAAGCAGCCAGAAACTCCTCTGTGGGTTTTTATTATTCAAACATCATGACTTATTTCATATTATAAAACTTGTAACTCCTTTCCCTGGAAGGGAAATTCTAAAGAAAGGTGGATTTTTTAATGTAAAAATGGACCAATGATAACAGCATGTAGAAAATTTTGAAAAGGCTCTGATGTCTTGTCTTATTGCTTTTCTAAATTCGATGCATCCCCTTTATAATTTTCAGTTTGAATTCTGAATGAAGACTCAACTGAATATGCATGTGTGACCTGTTCGAATAAGTACATTTGGTGTTATATTCAGGATTAATTCCTGCTATTATATTTCTGGACATTCAAATGAAACGTAATTCTTTAATCCATAAAATTCTGTAGCGAAAGATGTCTCATTTTGGTATAAAAAAATTTTTTTTCGCATGTTGACCAGTAGTCTGTGTTGTACAGAGACTACTGATTTAGATACCAATCTACTGATTTACCAATCTACCAATCTACAATCTACATGATACCACAGATACCAATCTACTGATTGAGTGCCTTCAGCCGGGAGTGCAATGCTCGACTAGGATGGCTATTTTGGTATAAAGGGTGGAATGTAAAATCTTGGTAAGTCTTACGTTTCCTTTTGATAACTTATGACTATTATGGTATAAAGGGTGGAATGTAAAATCTTGGTAAGTCTTACGTTGCCTTTTGACAACTTATGACTATTAAAATTAGAACTAGAAGTTTCAATTTCCAATCAAGCAAACCTTGCCCTGGGGGCTATATGGGAATTTCCAACCCACCACTAAATTATAGTTATTTGAGTTTTGGAATATTTTCAACAAAATGGCTATTTCCAAAATTAATCGGATTCATTTAGGGAAAAAACGCACGAGGGGGGACTGGTTACCTCTAATCCCTCTCGACTCACAAAAAGGGGAAAAGAAATTTCGATTTCCAATTAAATGAGCCTCCCCCAAAGTTTATAAAACCATGGCTTCCATAAGACTTTATACGTTAATGATGGACAACTAGCTTAATTTATAACCCTTTCCTCAAGGGCTGAAGGGGGGGGGGGGTATCAAACTCAGAACCATAGTTATTTGACACTTGGACTATTTTGAACAAAATGGCGATCTCAAAGGTTTCAATCTAATACATTTGGGGAAAAGAGGCCATGGGGGGAGGGGAGCTGGTTGCCATCAATTCACTTCTGTTTCTCAAAAAGGAGCTAGAACTTTTAATTTTTGATCAAATAAGGTTCTGCCAAATGTTATACTACCATCACTTCCATAAAAACCTTACATGCTCATGAGGCACGGCTTACAACCCTTGCCATGAGTTCTGGGGATTGTGTCAATCCTGAAGGCACAGTTAGATGATCTTGGGACTATTTTGAACAAAATGGCGATCCCAAAATTATATTCCACCTTCTTTACGTTTTAACCTACATTTAGGCACACATTCTGAAGGCCCATTTATTCAGAGAATGGGTTTCAAAACTTTAACACATATTTTAAAAGACCATAGATCCAGAAGATACGTCCTTAGTAATAAAATACTTAATTTAAAATCCTTATTATATCAGATTTTGTCCCCTCAAGATTTTCACCAGATTTTACAAATCTCACATAGGTCTTTCAGACACATATTCCATTTAGCAAAAACTCGTTTATCGGAAAAATTCTCAAAACTGGAATTTCAACAGTTTCAACAAAAACGGATTTTCCTTCCTAGATTTTGTCCTGGTCCTCCTTTGGAAAATTTATCCTCTAAGGTATTTACATCCAAGGAACTAAGTATTCTTTCAAAAGGACCAAAATTTGCAATGGCTCAAACACAAGTAAATACTTCAGAAATTATTACGGGCGTGGAGTCTGCTATTTTTAGCTCTCATGGTGAAGTCGAAAATCCAGACCTACTCAGAGGTGAAATTGTAAAGAGTATTCTTGATTATAGGCCATCTTTGTCACTTTCAACTCAATCAAAGGAAGAAATTAAAATCCTCCGAAATTTAAAAAAAGACAAAAACACAGTAATTACAAAAGCGGACAAGGGTAACACAGTTGTAATTATGAATTCTGCAGATTATGAATTAAAAGTTAACACCCTTTTAATGGATGAAAATATTTACAAAGAAATAAAATTTGATCCCACGGACAAATACACACAGAAGTTGAGAAATGAACTAGGAATTTTAAAAGATACTAGACTAATTACCCCTCAAATGTACAGAAAATTTTATCCCAAAGGTTGTTCAGCCCCTAAGTTTTATGGTCTGCCTAAAATCCATAAGAAAGATATTCCGTTACGTCCAATTGTAGCATGTTATAGTTCTCCAGCTACGGGTATAGGAAGTTTCTTAGCCACCATTTTTAAGCCTCTTTTAAGCACACAGAAATCCTATATTAAAAACTCCATAGATCTTGTTGAGAAGTTAAAAAATCAAAGTACAACAGAAAATACCGTTTTATCTAATTTTGATGCAGTTTCTATGTACACTTCATGCGATGTTCATAAATGTGAGCAGGCTTTACAAAGAAAATTAGAGGAAAATTCAGCTTGGTCGGATAACAAAACTTTGGAAATTGATACAATAATGACCCTTGTCCGTCTTTGCAACAAGTACTCCTCGTATTTTAAATTCCGAAACAAATTTTTTCTTCAAATAATGGGCTTATCCATGGGCACTGTCTTGTCTCCTTATTTGGCAAATTTTTACATGGATTTCATAGAACAGTCTGCTTTGAATAGTTTCCACTTAAAACACTCTATCTGGTTTCGTTTTGTTGATGATATCCTTTCTGTTTGGGAACATGGACAAGACTCTCTAAGAGATTTTTTGGCACATTTGAACTCTTTTGATTCGAATCTCCAGTTCACAATGGAACTCGAAGATTCGGGTAAGCTGCCTTTCTTAGATGTTTTGATTATAAAAACTAATCCTAGTCTTGAATTTTCTATATATAGAAAGCCGACTCATAATGATCGATATCTACATTTCTCTTCCCATCACCCTCCTTCTGTGAAAAGAGGGGTAGTAATCTCTTTAGTCGACAGAGTTTTAAAAATTTGTTCCCGTAATCATATAAATTCTGAACTAAATTATGTCAAGGATATTCTTTTTTGCAATGGTTACCCAATCAAACTCATTGAAAATATAATAGATAGACGATTAAAAAAGATAAAAGAACAAAATAGGGAGCTTGTCCCCCTTGATTCAGTTACACCGGCAATTGAGAAAAAAACTTTCATCGTTTTACCATACATCCCGAAACTTGGCGATAGACTTGGAAAAATTTTAAATAAACATAATCTCTCTGTTTCTTTCAAAACCGAACAAAAGGTTGAACATTTTTTTAACTCAGGAAAGGATAAAACAGACCCTGTACTGGGTAGTGGTGTCTACAGAATCCCGTGTTCTTGTGGAAAGTTTTACATTGGTAGGACCCATCAACAACTAGGTGAGCGTTTGCATGAGCACAAAATTTCAATAGATAAGTCCCTGAGATTAAAAAATAACAATGACAACTTTGATTCGGCATTGGCTTCGCATATTTTCGTAAACCCGACCCATCTAGTTCTGTTTGACGAGGCAACCTTAATATCAACTGTTAATGGCGTACCACAAACTTTTAAGGAGGTAATTGAGATAAAAAAATATATGAACCAAAATTTAGCAATAAATAGAGATACTGGAGATATTTCATTAAGCCCAATTTACGACAGTTTAATCTTGAAGGACTCAATCAATATTTTCACCCGAAAAAACTTAAAAGAACCTATTTGCATATCTAATGAAAACCGAAATTGTAGACCAGCTAAAGTTATTGCAAGACGAAAGATCTTTGCACAATCATCTTGGTAAATTCATTTTCTTTGATTCCTGCCTGGTTTTTTATTCAGTGTCTGTTCTGTGTTTGTACAGTAAGCTTCGAAAGGTTAGATTTTCGTTTTTTTTTTTTTTTTCTTTTTTTGTTTAGCACTGAGGACGACTTGGCGGAGGTCCTTGTCGAAATATTTGCTTATATTTTGTCATCTTCATGGTTCGCTGGCTGACAAAATCCTCGTTTTTTCACCCTTTTTGATTTTATTTTTCATTTTGTTACTTTCTCTCCTCTCTGAGTTTCGTTTGTCAAAATTATATTGGATACATTTGGGAAAAACAGGGTGTGGGGGGAGCTATTTGCCCTCTGATCATTTTTGACTCTTTAAAAGGGAAATAGAACTTCTAATTTGAAATCAAATGAGCCTCCACCTCTTCCATAAGAACCTTATATGCCCTGGAGAACCTTATATGCCCTTATAACCCTTGTCCCAGAGCTCTGGGAGTTGTATCAACCCCAAAGGCAGTGTTATGTAATCTTTGGACTAAATTGAAAACAATGGCTATCCGAAATTTTCGATTGGATGCAGTTGGAGAACAGGGCACGGAGGGGGGGGGGCTGTTGCTCTATGCTCATTATTGGCTCTTAAAATGGGGAACAATAACTTTCAAATTCAACTGCTGAAATTTAAATTGAATCAAGATTCGAGTGGAATTGCTGAAGCAATTGTTTTTGGCCTCAAATAGCTTGATTCTGCGGTGAGTTGTTAGTAGTAGTAGTAATGACTAAAGCCCTCTTTGTTTGTTAACAAGAAAATGATTGCCGTAATCAGTAAAACGACCACGGGGTTCTCAGAAATTAAAGTTTCGACTATTCAGTCATGTTGATAGCCATGCGACTATTGATGTTGAATTTTATGGATGTATGTTACAGTTTTTTTTTTGTTTTGTTTTTTTGGCTTGTGTTTCTTTGAAAATTATTTTATCAATAATGGCCTGTATACATACGTGAAGCCTTCAGGAATAGATCTACAGCCCAAATTAGGCTATGCCAATGTAAATAGAGTAAAGTATTACGAAGTTCCTTTTGTTAATTTTTATCCATTTTGTAATTCTTGTTTTTCAATTATTTGACCAAGTAAACTTTGTCTGCATATTCTAAACTTCTCATTAAGTTCTAATTATTTTATGTGCAAGAACAGAAATAACAACAGCTGCAATTTTGAACTTGTTTGGAAACTTTATTCTTTGAATTATGGAAATCTTTGTAATACTATTTTTCATAAATGGGGTAGATCACTTTACTGTTTATTCCTTGCACCCCTTTCCTATGTTAGTACTTGATGAAACAAAATCCATCTGTAATTTGTAGGAGTTACATTTTGTATTATTAAGAGGAAAAAGTTTGTGTGGAAAAAAAACACGAAAAAAAAACGTTAGAAGTAGAGCTCAGAGTTATGACGAAAGGGTTTTTGTAAAGTTAGTATTAAAAATTACTCAGTTAAAATTGTTGACAAGGATCATTCATGTAATTTTCACTTCGCCTTTCATTGAAATAAAGCGCAATCGCGCTGCCTAAGTAAAGAACGATGTTGGCACATTTATTTTTTTTTCATACCAGGGCACTTCGTATAGAAGGAGTTGTGGTAGAAACTTGAAAAAGAGCTCAATCGATTGGAAATTGGAACGGCTAGTGCCCTTTTTAATAGTCAAAAGTGAGTGGAAGGCAACTAACACCCCTTCCACGCCCACTATTTCTCCAAACACATCCAATCAAAATTTTGGGATAGCCATTTTGTTCAGCGTAGTGAGATTTCCAGATAGAAATTATGAGTTTGAGGAGGAAACTCCCTCACTGCCCTCAGGGCAAGGGTTTTGAGTTATGCCCTAGGGGCATATAAGAACGATGTTGGCACAATGTATTTTTTTTTTTCCTTTAGACTAGGGCACTTTGTATCGAAGAAGTTGTCGTAGAAACTTCGAAAACGGCTCATTCTTTTGGAAATTGGAGTGGCTTGTGCCCTTTTTAATAGTCAAAAGTAATCGAAAGGCAACTAACACCCCTTCCACGCCCACCATTTCCCGAAACACATCTGTGGTAAAGCTTTCTAATTTAGTTAATTATTAATTGAGTAAAAATATATTAAGACGCAAAAACAAAGTTTCAAAATACCACTTTTTTAAGATAAAGATACAAATCGTGGAATGTGTGGGCTTGGAGGGAACTTGCTCAATAACCAATTTCCTGGCTAAATGCGTCAATGTACCGGAAGGACGTGGTTAGTTTTCCAAATATAAACCCCGATTTTTGAGACTGAATTCAGACTTTTTGACTTGCAGGGTGAACCTCTGCCCGTTTGTTTTCTCATTAGAAATACCTTGGGATCTTGTCGGATCATTATAAGTGTCTGTATCTTATTATATATCATTGTAGTTTTTGAGACTTGTGGTCTACTTGGGACAGCCGGTCCCAGTAGGGAGTATATATCCGATTATATTATATGATAAATGAATAGAAGTATTGCATTTTAGACAACCTCTCTACGATCTACCTTTAGCCCTCAAACATACCCAGTCGGTACGCCTCATTAGTTCTGTCATAGCCTAAGGCACGCTACCAAAGTTTAATTACCTTAGGGCCAGAGTTTATCTCCCCTATAAAGGGAGAATAAAGGCATCTACAACTACAACCCCCAGATACCATAAATAAACACTTCACAACAACTGGTGGTCGCTAGAAAAACTGGGTCGAGAAGGCTAGATAAAAATAGTAGATTGAAATAAGATGGCTTTACCAGAGGAAAAAATGACTTCCCTATCAACTGTACTTGAAATTGCAAAAATTATACCAGAATACGCGGGAAATTCAGATGTAGATGAGTTTATCGAAAAATTAAAAATTTTCGACGAACTAACTGAATAGTTTGAGGATAAGGTCAAAGAGCAATGCGTTGCAGCCAGATTAAAGGGAAGCGCCCTAAAGCATTTTGAGGCAATTAAGGAAAAAGAGCCCAAGGACATCAGTACTCTAATTGAATCTTTTAAAACAAGATTCATAGAGACGAGCATCTCCGAGAGGCTAAGAACAGAGGTAGTCACATTCGATACCTCAACTAGTATCAGGGAATATGCAGACAAAATTTGTAGATCCGTGTGTTTACAATTAGAGAAAGGCGGAAATGACGAGACAATAAAGAAAGTACAACTACATACTTTTACCCAAGGGTTACCAAAAAAGTTATTAAGACTAATATTCTCGCGGAAACCTGAAAATTTAGAGCAGGCTATAATACTCGTCGAAACAGAGGTAAAAATTGACGAAGCTATGAAAAAGTTTGACCAGATGTCAATAAATAACACGGGAGCCCAAGAAAGTATAAAATATGAAAGGGGAAAGAAAAGGGTGAGCTTTGAGGAGCCGAATCGTGAACCAAAAAGGCGCGACGGAGGCCGAGGGTCGCCGTCTAGGGAGATAGCTGACAGATTCCACGACCTTGAGAGATTAGCAGCTAATAACTATAGAAAATATGGGCACCCTCCCCCACCAAAGACAGATAGTTGGGGAACCAACAAGGACAGATCAAAAATATTTAGAAATAACCAGGAAACAAACAAACAATTTAAGAGAAAATTTTATTGCTATTATTGTAGCAAACCAAACCACTATGCAGCAGATTGATGGCATAGAATACGCAAAGAAGGCCAGACGTACAAAACAAGACACCAATTCAGAACGCAGGGGGACAGAAATTTAGGAAGACAGGGAACAAATAAAACTTGGCAAACACCTAATAATATTCCTGAATTTAGGCCTAGGAGGCAAACGGTTAACAATACCCAGGGTCAAAGTAGCAGCGCTGAAGAAAACTGGGATAATCCCAGAAACTTTTGGCCAAACAGTGGGCATTTAAACGGGAAAACCAGCCTGTAAGGGTCGACAGAGCTGTTTCCTTACAAAGACCCCTATATAGTTTAGAATGTTGTGATACAAATGCAAATAATAATAATCTACCGATTCTGCGTTGTTTTAAAATTGAGTGTTTTCAAAATTTACCATGTTTACTAGATACAGGCGCATCTAAATCATTAATTCGAGAGGAAGTTTTTAATAGGTTTCCTCCTAGTGTCAAAAATCGAGTAAGCAGATGCCAAAATACCCTAACATCAGTGACACGGCACAAGCTGACAATTTTGGGAGAATTTCCACTAAAATTTAGTGCAGGGGATAAAGAAATAACAGTAACAGTAATAATATGCAAGCAGCTACCATTTCCTTGTATTCTAGGAGTAGATGCCATCAGAAAATATGGTATTGTATGGGAACCCATATCCAATACAGTCACAATAAACCAGGCAAATGAAAATAATAGGCAAATTTGCGTAACAACGAATAACGAAAGTGAAGATTCGAATTATAACCTAAAAATAAGTGGAAAAATCACAATAGAAGGGGGAACGAAATCTCAAGTTCTAGCTACATTAAATGAAAAAGAAAAAAAGGTTAAAACAATGGATGCCGTGATAGGGGGACACACCATAAAAGAATACCCAATGATTTTCGTGGAAAATCAAGTTATAAAAATTGAAAATGGTATAACATACTTAAAACTATCAAATCTAAGTAATAATAAGATAAAACTGAACCAGGTAGAACTTGGATCAGTAGAAAAGATTTCAAATTTGGAAATAAAATCTCTAAACAGTCCAGAATTAAGCGCAAACTTCATTAGCCGCGAACATATATCCTCATTAAAACCGCAACCACAAGAAGAGTACGGAATGCCGAAAACGGATTTTTTGCAACAATTTTATTTAAAAAACATTTACTGGAAAACGTAAAAACTAGGGTGGAAAATATTCTTTGGGATTTTAAATGGACTTTTGCAAGACACAAAGCGGATTACGGATTAACTCTCTTAATCACGCACAAGATATCAACAGTGGGCCCTCCAATCAAAAAGTCACCGTATAAAACACCTTATCATTTAAAGCCATGGCTAGAAAGCCAAATAAAAGAAATGGAAGATCAGGGAATAATTAAAGAAAGTATTACTGATTGGTGCTTTACATTAGTAATAGTCAGAAAAAAAGATAACACCTGGAGATTATGTATAGACTTTAGATCACTAAACGCCGTCACGGTTAAAGACGTGATGAAGCTACCAAGAATTGATTCGATTTTAGATTCGTTAGGGGGTTCAAAATATTACACTAGTTTTGATTTAATAGCAGGATATTGGCAAATCGCTATAGATGCAGAAACTAAGCATAAGGCTACAGTAATCTTAGACGATGGGAGAACGTTCACATTTGAACGTATGCCGTTTGGCTTATCATTTAGTCCAAATTGTTTTAGTCGCCTAATGAATTTGGTGTTAAAAGATAACGAGCCAGGAAGGAAAAAAGATACCTTGGCTTATTTAGATGATGTAATTTTGTTTAATGAAAACTTGGAAGACCACTTGGTCGGACTTAGAAAAATACTGGAAAAGTTTGAAAAAGCAGGCTTAAAATTAAAACCAGAAAAGTTAAAAATATTAGTACCAAAATAAGTATTTCTTGGACACCTGATAAACTTAGGTACTATTTCACCAAATCCAGAGAAATTTACAGTCATAGAAAATTTACAGCCTCCTAAAGATCAAAAAAGCTGCAGATCAGTTTGTGGGTTGTTAAGCTATTTCAGACGATGTATTAAAAATTATGCCACAATAGCACAACCTTTGACGAACCTTTTGAAAAAATCAGGCAAATTCGAATGTCCAGAGGACGCAAAACAAGCGCTAAATGAAATAAAAAGGCAACTATTACTGGCGCCAATACTAAAACTACCAGATTTGTCACAAGACTTCTGTTTGCAAACAGATGCTTCGGGGTACGGTATAGGGGCCATATTATAAAACATAAATTCTGAAGGAGTAAAATCAATAGTTCAATACGCCAGTAGGTCACTGACGGAAGCAGAAAAAAAATACTCGACAGTTGAAAGGGAGTGTTTAGCAGTTGTAGTATTTACAGAATATTTTCGACAATTTTTACTGGGAAAAAAATTTATTTTACGAATAGACCAAAAATCATTAGTTTGGCTACATACGATGCAAAATACTTCAGCCCGGCTGACACGGTGGATACTACGTCTGCAAGCATATTCATATACCCCAATATATATAAAGGGCCGTACAAATATTTTACCAGACTTATTTGTCACGAAATCCAGATAAGGAAGAAAATGTGATAGCAACCATCCAGAACGAACTGGAAGGGGTAGAAATACTGTCTAATGAAAATATTTCGAAGCGTCAAAATAAAGATGATTTTTGTTTAGCAATGAAATCCTTTTTATCAAAAGGAACGGAACTGCCAGAGCACTTTAAACATTTTTTAAAGGACTTAGATAATTGTGATCTGGACGAAAGTAAAAATCTTCAAGTAAGATACCATAGACCATCGCAAGAATATAGAAAAAATTACTTAAAAATTATTCCAGTAATTCCAAAATCTCTGGAAGGAGAAGTTTTACAGATGGCACATGCAACGATTGGCTGTCACATGGGAGAAGCAAAAACTATGGGGAGACTGAAGGGAAATTTTTATTTTCCAAAAATGTACTCAAAAGTAAAAGCTTTTATACAAAGCTGCCAAGAGTGCGCCAAGCAAAAGTCGCCACCAAAGACCCCTAGGGCTGAATTAGGTCAATACCCCACCCCTTCAGGGGTAGGAGAAATAATGTCAATAGACATTTGGGGATCCGGGGGAAGTTTACCAGTTTCCAGGAAAGGAAACAGGTGCGTACTAACCATAGTAGACCATTTTAATTCATATTTATACGCTTTTCCAATTAAAGATGAAAAGACAAAAACCATTGCAAAAGTTTTGGTCAATCGCCTATTTCTGGAACACGGGATTTTTCCTAGAGTTTTACTTAGCGATAATGGGCCATGTTTTAGAGCCAAATTATTAGACGAAATTACAGAATATCTGGGGGTTAGACGATGGTTTACCTCGTCTTACATGGCCGCAGCTAATGGGAAGGTTGAACGTAAGCATAGGGAATTAGCTTACATGCTGGGAATGCATGCAAGAGAGGAAGATGAAAATTGGGATGAACATTTACCATTTGTAGTCTTTGCAATAAATACGGCTTTTTCACGTACCTTAAAAGAAAGGCCATTTTTTTGCAACATATAAGAGATCCCAGAATTTGTTTAGATGAAATACAAAATGACAGAATATATTACAACCTAGACCAATATAAGCAAGAGATGGTGACGCGAATGAAAAAAGCTATGGAACAAGTTAAAGACAATCTGGAAAATGCGAAAACAGAACAAAAAGAGAAATATGACAGAACAAGCAAAAATAAAACGAGTTACTGTTTAGGAGATTTGGTTTATGTTTACAAAACAAATCTGGAAGGAACAAAAAAGTTAAAACCGAAATGGGATGGACCCTACAGGATTACAAAAATTCTACCAAATAACTTAACATATGTTCTAAAACATCAGCATAAGGAAAAGGAAGAAGTAATACACCATAATAGATTGAAAAATGGATATTTTTCAAAACCGTGGAAAACAGAGCCTATACTGTCAGAAGAAGAAATAGAGGACACAATCTCACCAGTATATATCAGAAGAGCATATGAATTTTATGACCTTTTTAACGACCACAACAGTTGGGAGAAGTGGAAGGAATATTTGGCCCAGTCTTGGCTACAAACTTTCCACAACAAACAAGAGAAAAAAGGAAAAGTTCAATGTTCATCGGATACTAGCGATGAAAGCGACAGAGAAGAGCCTCAAACGTAACCTACTGGTTTAAGACATAATAAACCAGAGGTTAAATCCAAAGAGGAAGAAAAATTGGAAGAAACCAAAGAATTATCTGATTTTCATACATTAGACTCACCTACAGTCTTAACGCAAAAATGGCTTTTGGAACAAACGCCATCTACCAGACGCGAGCTAACAGAATGTGACACTGAAAATTATTCTACAGAAACCGATATAACTAAACCTGGGTCATCGTCAAGAAAACCTTCTTTGAGAGAAAAATTATGGAGAACAGTAAAGAAACCAAAGGGGCAGCAAGAAGTTCCTTTATCAGCAGCACAAGTCGCTAAAACACTTATGAAAAAGGCCAAACATCAAGAGAAACAAAGATTAAAGATATTTGACGAGGCAACAAAACAGCACTCGGATTCAGAGCCTTGTAAACCACACTATAGAGACCACGGAATAACTTGCCAATATTATAAAGAAGAAAAGCAAAAATTTGAGGCTCAAAACTCGGACCAGGAAACGGAGAAAGGCAGAACAAGCGCAGCCCCCAGCAGAATAATATTTGAATAAAACAATTATAACAAAAAAAAAAGAAAAAAAGCCTATTAAATAAAAATAAAATGAATAAAAAGCCTCCAAAGAAATATCTAAATTTTCTTTTTAATCGGTATATAAATAACATCAAGTTTTCCTTCAAATATATATCGCCAGTAAAAAATTATGACCGTCACATTCTAACGCTAAATTATTAGCTCCAATCTGAAGTGACAACATAGGTTCCTGCAAAAATTTTGTTTCCGATACGAGATAAGACTTCGCGAACGGTATAATGTCAAGACTTGTCAAAACAAATTAGGCTTCGCTTCAAAAAAAAGGAAATAAGTAAGGCCACGTAGCTTTTAAATGGGTGTAGTGAACCTAATTAAATTATCCATATTTAGAATCAGCATTAAAAGGCGATTCTTTTGATATGTATATTGAAAAAAAAATTTTCGGGGGGGATAATTTAAAAAAAAAATTGTTTTGAAGAATTTTAAAATAATTATAATAGGAAAAACAGCAAGAGTTTACATTAAGTGCGCGCTACATGTACAAGCTAGCTGCAGTCCTATTATAATTAGTTATAGCCTAATATAATATTTTTTTTATTAGTTACAAATGGTAAAAAGAAAAAAAAGAAAATTTAAAGAAGCGCTATAAAGGTTTAAGCAAAACTTAGAATAAGCTTAGAAAGCAAAAAGAGTGCTAGGTAAAGGAAACGAAAAGCGATGTAAAAATAAATTATAACCTAAAAACTTCCCAGGAGGTAAAAGCCAAGGACAAAATCCATTAAAAATAAACCAAAATTAAACCTCATCGTCACAAGCAAACCACAGTAGTTCCAGATAATAATTTTAACTCTAGCGATGTATTGGATCTGAGAAAACGAACTGGCACAGGAGAATCCTAGTTTAAACAATTGGTTTTCACCTGTGCCAACCCAAACACCCAAATCCCAATCCGTTGAACCCTAACACAAACTAAACAGTATTCACTTTTTCTTTGAAAATAAAATATAGCTTTACACAACAAAAGAAAACTCGCAGTAATGAACACTGAACAGAATTCATTCTTGTAATTCTCCCAGATTCAAGCTTATCAATAAACCACAGATAAGGAGCACCGAATTCAAAGTTAATTAGCCTTGCAACGGAAGTATTGTCTCTCTTTCTTTGGCAAATAAAATAGTAATTAAAGCTGGGATAAAATGGGCAACCAGTATATCGTAAAAATTGCATTTTAAGGAAGATATGAGAACTAGCAAATGCAAGGCAAAACTTAATCAAAAATGTTCTAAAAAAAATTAGCTGATTAACTACAGTACTTTTCTAACACAAAAACTTTCGAAGAAAAAATTTGAATAATTTCAAAAAAATACAGGTTGCAAAAATTAGACACCCCCCCCACCTCTTAGAAATATGGAGATAATGAATTTGATCATAAAGGGCAATCAGCATAAAAACTTGTTAAGGTTATTGAAAAAGAACGTGAAATATATAAATATAGGCTTTAAAAAAAAGAAGACATATTTTACTGAAAAAGCGGGAAAAGACTTGAAAAAACCCTTAGGCTCCATTGAAATATCGAATCAAAAAAAAGAGAAGGGTTCAAGTTGAAAATATAGCCAGACGAAACTAAAAGGAAAATAAACTGAATGAATTCAGTTAAACTCTGCTAGACGTACTTATTGAACTTGCCGAACGAACTAGTATGAAAATTGTACTAAATAAGTACAAATAAGTAGCATTAATACTACGGAGCCACCGTTACATTGGTTAACGCGGGCCGAGATTAATAGAAATATTGGAGAAATGCTCAAAGTAGTCAAGAAAAGAAACTTGGCTCTCTTATGTGGAAGTCGTTTTCAGAAAAATGACTAGCATGGCATGAAAAATTTAAAAAATTCACATAATATCCATAAGGACTTAATTTGTAGTTGAAACCTAAGACAAGACCACTAAAAGTGGGGAAGTTAAAGTGAAAATAGTCATTGTCACTTGTATGTCAAAAACTGAATTACTGTGGGCCATGAAGGCTAGGTATTTTCTGCAGAAGGGCCACTTTTTCTTGAAAAAGAATAGCCCAAGATAAAATTGTGCCCACAAATTATTAAATAATTAATTATTGTGTGTGCAGGTTCATAATAGTCATTTTAGCTGTAGCCATGACAAGAGGACCTGGAAACGTTATAAGGAGATACCAGAAGGCAGCCCTGGTAAGCAAACATTAAGAGTACAGGCAAAGTCATTTGATAATGGCATAGCAGGTATAAGGTGAACAGCAAATTTTTTTTTATCTTATCAGATATAAGCTGTAAATGGAGCCTTAAACCAAAAAGACATTAAAGCTGAAAAAAGAGAGATTACAGACAAAAACATTATAAAACTGTCTCAAGTACCTAGAAATTCGAAAAGAATTGAAAAGCTTAAAAGTCTGAATAAACAAACAGGCTTATAAGCTAATGACAGTTAATGACACAAGTGGGTTCGAAATAGAACCAAAGTTTTAAAACAAAATGTATATAGTCGTATATGGGAAAAGTTATATAGTTGTAACAAATGTAATTTAGAAAATATCTACTGTTATAAATATATTTCGAAAACCTTTTATAAACAGAGCATTGTATTTAAAAAAAAAATTATAGAAATGTAAATAGAAAAGTTATGTTATATGAAATATTGCCAAGCCCTTATATAGAGGCTAATCACAGTTATTAGTTATAGTGCATCAATCTATTTGTTGGAGTTGCTTTTGTTTTGTAAATATTTTAATTGCAGTTAGGACTTATCATACAAAAGTCTTGACGGACTTAATTAAAACTTGTAAAAAGAACAAATATTGCAGTGATTAAATAAATTATTAGGGTATATAATTGTTATTTGTTTTTAACAATTAAGTATCAGCATAACTTCGGTTAATATATATATATATATATATATTTATTTATATATATATAACCTAAACTATCCTATAAAAATAGTGAATTAAATGTTGAGTATTTGTGTTTTTTTATGTTTACATCATTCAAGAAGTATCCTACATTAATACTTCATAAGCAATTAACAAAATAATAATTGGAATTAATTCCAATGCTTATCTATACCGTGTATTATTTTTTTAATGCTTCAAGTTTTAAACAGTAGTTAAATATCATATCTAGTTTTGCGAATTAAAAAAAAAAAATACTTATGTAAACTATTACACAATGCTTATATATTATATATATATATATATATATATATATATATATATATATATATATATATATATATATATATATATATATATATATATATATATATATATATATATATATATATAATATATATATATATATATATATATATATATATATATATATATATATATTATATATATATATATATATATATATATATATATATATATATATATATATATATATATATATATATATATATATATATATTATATATATATATATATATATATATATATATATATATATATATATATATATATATATATATATATACTATGTTTTTATTAACTTTAAAGTTTTAACTAGTGATTTAATGTTATATGTAAATGTTTGACCTCGAGTCAACGTATTAATAATTTTTATTGTGAAATAATCAGTTTAGTATTAAGTTTGAAATAATCCAGAAAGAACATAATGTTTCGATTTAAGCGGGTTATTATTTTTGGAGTAATTAAAAAAGTGGAGAAAGTAATTGAAAGTAGTTAATTTTCGAATGCATTGATATATACGAAAATTGAGTGTTTCATTCTGCTATATATGTAAAAATATATGCTTTATATGTATACTAATGTGGATATTTATTTTAGATACAGCATTAGCTATTTTTTTTTGGAAATCAAATTTTTCGTAGCATCTTTTCGGATCCATTTTTCCTTCAATCATATTTTGACACATTTTTGGAAAGAAACAAATTTTGAAGACACTTCAAATATATCCTGATACTATCATCTCATATTTTGAAAACTATAGCAGTAATACAGACTTTACTACAAGTTCGTCAGAAAGTGAGATAAAATCAGAACATAATTTAGGCCTAGAAAATGTGCTACATAGCCTAATGGCTTATGTTATTGAAATATGTGAAAATGCTTATTGCTGGAAAAATATGTGAAAATTTAAAAATCAAAATGTTATGTGTAATTTACCCAAGGCATTTCTAAAACGAAATATAAACGGAAATATCAACCACACGGTAATATCAACCACGAAATATCAACCACATCACACAGATAAATTAAATTATTAATGGGAATTAAATTTAAACAAAAAAAAATTTCATAAAACTTTTCTAATATAAATCTAATTTAAGCAAAACCACTAATATTATGTTTAAGCCGCTTGGAGTCAAGTAAAACAGAAGATGCATATGAAGAGGGTAAGAGTAATTGTCAGTCCTAGAGACAGAGAAAGAGAAACAAGGATGAATTTCGAATTGAAATCCTTCGACAAAAAAAGAACATGGCCAATATTGGACCAGAAACATAACCCTAAGGAAACCCATTGAGGGTAGATGCACATAATGACCCAAAAGATGGCAGCATAATAGCTGTAAACGAAATTAAGTCGTTTTAAAAGTAAAATATTGAGAATTGGGACAATTCTTCTTTAAATGGGGAGTATTGTGGTAAAGCTTTCTAATTTAGTTAATTATTAACTGAGTAAAAATATATTAAGACGCAAAAACAAAGTTTCAAAATACCACTTTTTTAAGATAAAGACACAAATCGTGGAATGTGTGGGCTTGGAGGGAACTTGCTCAATAACCAATTTCCTGGCTAAATGCGTCAATGTACCGGAAGGACGTGGTTAGTTTTCCAAATATATACCCCGATTTTTGAGACTGAAGTCAGACTTTTTGACTTGCAGGGTGAACCTCTGCCCGTTTGTTTTCTCATTAGAAATACCTTGGGATCTTGTTGGATCATTGTAAGTGTCTGTATCTTATTATATATCATTGTAGTTTTTGAGACTTGTGGTCTACTTGGGACAGCCGGTCCCAGTAGGGAGTATATATCCGATTATATTATATGTTAAATGAATAAAAGTATTGTATTTTAGACAACCTCTCTACGATCTACCTTTAGCCCTCGAACATACCCAGTCGGTACGCCTCATTAGTTCGGTCATAGCCTAAGACAAGCTACCAAAGTTTAATTACCTTATGGCCAGAGTTTATCTCCCCTATAAAGGGAGAATAAAGGCATCTACAACTACAACCCCCAAATACCATAAATAAACACTTCACAACCCATCCAATCCAAATTTTGAGATAGCCATTTTGTTCAGCGTAGTTGATTTCCAGATAGAAATTATGTTTTTGAGGAGGATACTCCCCACAGCCCTCAGGGCAAGGGTTGCAAGCTATGCCCTGGGGGCATATAAGGTTTTAATAGAAAGCGTTGTCGTAGAAACTTCAGAAACGGTTCATTCGATTGGGAATTGAAATGGCTAGTGCCCTTTTTAATAGTCGAAAGTGATTGGAGGGCAACTAACCCTCCTCTCACGCCCACCTTTTCCCCAAACACATCCAATCAAAATTGTAAGATAGCCATTTTGTTCAACGTAGTTGAAAGTTCTGGAAATTAGGTCTTTTAGGATGACAACCCCCCCCCCCCATAGTCATCAGGGCAAGGGTTATAAGTTATGTCCTGGGGGCATATAAGGCTTTAATAGAAAGCGTTGTCGTAGAAACTTCAGAAACGGTTCATTCGATTGGGAATTGAAATGGCTAGTGCCCTTTTTAATAGTCGAAAGTGATTGGAAGGCAACTAACACGCCTCTCACGCCCACCTTTTCCCCAAACACATCCAATCAAAATTTTGAGATAGCCATTTTGTTCATCGTAGTTAAAAGTTCTGGAAAGTATACCTTTGAGCAGGACATTCCCCCCAAAGTCTTCAGGGCAAGGGTTATAAGTTATGCCTGGGGGCATATAAGGTCTTCAATGAAAGCTTTGTCGTAGAAACTTAACCATTTTGTTCAACGTAGTTGTATGTTCTGGAAATTAGGTCTTTAAGGATGACAACCCCTCCCCCTCAGAGGCCTCAGGGCAAGGGTTACAAGTTATGCCCTGGGGGCATATAAGGCTTTTATTGAAGGCACTGTTGTAGAAACTTGAAAAAGAGTGCTTTTGATTGGAAATTCGAAGGGCTAGTGCCCTTTTTTATAGTCAAAACTGATAGGAGGAAAACTAACCCCATTCTCACGCTCACCTTTTCCCCAAACACGTCCAATAAAAATTTTTAGATAGCCATTTTGTTCAACGTAGTTGAAAGTTTTGAAAATTAGGTCTTTAAGGATGATAGCCCCCCCCCCACAGCCCTCAGAGCAAGGGTTGTAAGTTATGCCCTGGGGGCATATAAGGTTTTTATAGAAAGCATTGTCGTAGAAACTTCAAAAAAGGCTTATTCGATTGAAAATTGAAATGGCTAGTGCCCTTTTTATTATTCGAAAGTAATTGGAGGGCAACTAATCCCCCTCTCACGCCCACCATTTCCCCAAACACATACAATCAAAATTTTGAGATAGCCATTTTTTTCTACGTAGTTGAAAGTTCTGGAAATTATGTCTTTCTGGATGACAACCACCACCCCCCACCCACAGCCCTCAGGGCAAGGGTTGTAAGTTATGCCCTGGGGGCTTATGAGGTTTTTAATAGAAAGAGTTGTCGTAGAAACTTCAAAAAGGGCTCATTCGATTTTGAACGATTTTGAAATTGAAACGGGTAAAGCCTTTTTTAATAGTCGAAAGTGATTGAAGAGCAACGAGCCCCCCTCTCCTGCACCATTTTCCCAAACACATCCAATCAAAATTTTGAGATATTCATTTTGTTAAACGTAGTTAAAGTTCTGGAAATTAGGTCTTTGAGGATGACAACCCTACCCCACCCCCAAAGATTGTAAGTTATGCTCTGGGTGCATATAAGGCTTTAATAGAAAGTTTTGTCGTAGAAACTTCAAAAGGGCTCATTTGATTGGAAATTGAAAGGGCTAGTGCCCTTTTTAATAGCCAAAAGTGATTGAAGGGCAACTATCGCCCTCTAAAAACCCAAACACATCCAATCAAAACTTTGAGATAGCCGTTTTGTTTAAGGTAGTTGAAAGTTCTTGAAATTAGGTCTTTGAGGATGACAACCCCCTCACAGCCCTCAGGGCAAGTGTTGTAAGTTATGCCTTGGGGGCATACAAAGGTGTTTATAGAAAACGTCGTCGTAGAAACTCAAAAAGGGCTCATTCGATTGGAAATTGAAAGGGCTAGTGCCCTTTTTAATTGTCGAAAGTGATTGCAAGGCTTGATATTTTTATAGTAAAGATCGATCTGGGTACAATGTATTATTATTTTTATTTTGTTTAGACCAGGGCACTTCGTATCGAAGGAGTTGTCATAGGAACTTCGAAAAGGGCTCATTCGATTGAAAATAGAAAGGACTAATGCCCATTTTAATAGTCGAAAGTGATTGGAGGGCAACTAGTCGCTCTCCCCCGCCCACCCTCCCATTTGCCCATTATGTCTAAAAACTAAATGTTGCCTTAAGATTAAATCAAAATGCACTGTTTTAATGCTAATTCCGAAAAAGGCATCTCAGCGGTATCCTAAGAACGACTGAGGTTATTATGTTCAATCTTTCGGGGCTCCTTCTGCTCTTAAAATTTAACCAAATCAAAATAGCGTAAGTGTATCCAAGCTATCAAAGAAAGCAAACAGATTTTTTTGCGAATGGTATCAAGTTTTCTATTTCAGGTCAACTAGAGGAGGTATGAAACTAAATTAAACACTACTATTAGTTAAACAGTACTATTTGTGTCCGGATCTTTAAAAGGGTGTATGTTGTTAAAATTTGCTGAAAATTTTTCAGCAAAAAATGAGCAAAAATAAAATCAAATAATCTACCAAGGGTGAAACTACCACAAATCAGCATCGATAAATAAATGAAACCCAAAACGAACAGAAATTACAATAAATAACCGAGTCAAACTCAAAACGAGCAGAAATTAACATGAGTGGGGCTCAAAACCCCTATGCCTTCCCAAGGCCAGAACATAATTTGCACTTCACTGAAAAAATACAAATGAATGTGAACTGTCAGTTTAATATAAATATACTGGTATTTAGTAATCAAAATTTTAATATTATTTGATTTATTAAGGTTATGAAAGTAAAAACATTTATATTTTTTCAGTAGAGTGCAAATTATGTTCTGGCCTTGGGAAGGCACGTAACTTACGAATTAACTTACGTAACGAATTTCTATATTCGTATGTTTTTATTACGTATATTAGGGAGTTCGCCACCTAGTCAATACCGTGCTCTTTATGCTAAATTTCAAATTTTCTTTGAATCACAAACCCCTGAATCACAAAGGCCGGTTAATTAGAATAGATAGCTCTTTTGAAAATACTAAAACAAACTTTAGCGTAAAGAGCGAGGTATTGACTAGGGGGCGAACCCCCTCATATACGTAATAATTTCTGTTCGTTTTTAAGTTTTAATGCTCCTCCTTACTTTCAGTTGAAAAAAAACTTGTTTTTTTTATTTAATTTCTTATCTTTTTTTTAAACTAATTAAAAAAAAACTTTCCGAAAAATAAGTTTTTCAAAGAAAAGTAAAGGCCATTTTAAACTTGAGCTCAGCAGATACAAATACCTGTTAAAATTCAAACTCAAAACGACCAGAAATTACTATTAAAGAATAAATGAAACCCAGAAGGAGCAGAAATTAAATAAACAATCATAGCAAAAAACATACAACAAGTAATAATATAAATGAATAAATAGATCTTAAAGCGAGTAATGCTTAGATTGAATATGAAAGTCAAGCTTAAAACAAAAAACAATATTTTGCTATTGAAGTATAAATAAAACTTAAAACGAACAGAAATTAAATAAACAAACAATGCAAACAAACATACAATAAATATTAATGTAAATGAATAAAAAAATCTTAAAACGAGTGAAACTTAAATTTAATATACAAATCAAGCTTGAATCGAATAAAAATAACTACAAACAAGAGTTTGGGTATCACCTCCTCTCACTGCAGAAGCCTAAAACCTACTGCGTCGTTGGCACTTTACTGAAAACGAATTAAAATACAAATGTTAATTCGACATATAACATTTCGACACCGAAATGTTATAATACGCGTTGTCGTAAAAACTTGAAAAAGGGCTCATTCGGTTGGAAATTGAAATTGCTAGTACCCTTTTTAATAGTCGAAAGTGATTGGAAGGCAACTAACCCCCCTTCCACGCCCACCATTTCCCCAAAAATATCCAAACAAAATTTTGAGATAGCCATTTTGTTCACAGTCTTCAGGGCAAGGGTTATAAGTTATGCCCTGGGGCATATAAGTTTTAATTGATAAACCTTGTCGTAGAAACTTGAAAAAGGGCTCATAAAAGTTCAGGAAATTATACCTTTGACTAGAACACTCCCCCCACAGTCTTCATGGCAAGGGTTATAAGTTATGCCCTGGGGGCATAGAAGTTTTTATTGAAATCTTTGTCGTAGAAACTTGAAAAAGGGCTCATTCGATTGGAAATTCAAAGGGCTAGCGCCCTTTCTAATAGTCTCGAAAGTGATTTGAGGGCCACTAACCCCCCTCTCAAGCCCACCTTTTCCCCAAAAACATCCAATCAAAATTTTTAGATAACCATTTTATTCAACGTAGCTAAATTGGGTCTTTAAGGATGACGACCCCTCCAACCCCACAGCCCTCAGGACAACAGTTGTAAGTTATGCTCTGGGGACATATAAGGTTTTTTATAGAAAGCGATGTTGTAGAAACTTCAAAAAGGGCTCATTCAATTGGAAATTGAGTGAGCTAGTGCCCTTTTAATAGTCGAAAGTGATTGAAGGGCAACTAATCCCCCTCTCACGCCCACCGTTTCCCCAAACACATCCAATCAAAATTTTGAGATATCCATTTTGTTCAACGTAGTGGAAAGTTCTGGAAACTAGGTCTTTTAGGATGATAACCCCATCAGAGCCCTCAGTGCAAGGGTGTGATAGAGATAGTGTCTTTGGATTTAGTAGGGCACACGTGTCGTTTCCAGAGTGCACCATTTAGATATTTTTTATCCTGGCCGGGCGAACGGTCCGTAAGAGATCACTCGACATGCAACTAGTTAGTAATAAATATTTTTGGGGGAAGTTATGCCCTGGGGGCACATAAGGTTTATACAAACAGTTGTTGTAGAAATTTCAAAAAGGGCTTATTTGATTGGAAATTGAAATTGCCCTTTTTGATAGTCGAAAGTGAGTGGAGAGTAATTAACCCCCCTCTCACGCCCATGATTTTCCCAAAAACATTCAATCAAAGTTTAGAGATAGCCATTTTGTTCAACGTAGTTGAAAGTTCTGGGAATTATGTATTTAAGGATGAGAAACCCCCCAGACCCCCCAGGGCAAAGGTTGTAAGTTATGCCCTGGGGGCATATAAGGTTTTTATAGATAGAGTTGTCGTGAAAACTTCAAAAGGGGCTCATTCAATTGGAAATTGAGAGGGCTAGTGCCCTTTTTAATAGTTGGAAGTGATGGGAGGGTAACTAAACCCCCTCTCACGCCCACCATTCCCCCAAACACATCCAATCAAAATTTGCAGATAGCCATTTTGTTCAAAGTAGCAGAAAGTTATGTAAATTAGGTCTTTGAGGATGACACACCCCCCCGCCAGCCCTCAAGGCAAGGGTGCAAGTTATGCCCTGGGGGCATATAAGGTTGTTATTGAAAGTATTGTCATAGAAACTTCACAAGGGCTCATTTGATTAGAAATTGAAAGGGCTGGTGCCTCTTTTAATAGTTGAAAGCGATTGGAAAGCGACTAACGCCCCTCTCACGCCCACCATTTCCCCAGACACATTCAATCAAAATTTTGAGGTAGCCATTTTGTTTAACGTAGTTGAAAGTTTTGCAAATTAGGTCTTACATGATGACAACCACCCTCACAGCCCTTAGGGCAAGGGTTGTAATTTATACCCTGGGGCATATAAGGTGTTTATAGAAAGCGTTGTCGTAGAAATTCAAAAAGGGCTCATTCGATTGGAAATCGAAAGGCCTAGTGCCCTTTTTAATAGTCGAAAGTGATTGGAAGGCTTGACATTTTTATAGAAAAGATCGATGTGGGTATAATGTATTATTTTGTTGTTGTTGTTGTTGTTTAGACCAGGGCACTTCGTATCAAAGGAGTTGTCGTAGGAACTTCGAAATGGGCTCATTCGATTGAAAATAGAAAGGGATGATGGCCTTTTTAACAGTCGAAAGTAATTGGGGGGAAACTAATCCCCCCCCCCACTCCCACCCTCCCATTCGCCTTTATGTTTAAAAACTAAATGTTGCCTTAAGATCAAATCAAAATGCACTGTGTTAATGCTAATTCCCAATAAGGCATCTCAGCAGTATCCCAAGAACGACTGAGGGTATTATGTTCAAACTTTCGGAGCTACTTCGGGGGCTAAAATTTAACCAAATCAAAATAGCGTAAGTGTATCCAAGCTATCAAAGAAAGTAAACAGATTTTTTTGGCGAATGGTATAAAGTTTTCCATTTCAGGTCAACTAGAGGAGGTATGAAACTAAATTAAACACTACTATTTGTGTCCATATTTTTAAAAGGGTGTATGTTGTTAAAAATGCTGAAAATTTTTCTCCAGCATACAAATAGCAGGCCAATCTATAAATTCTTAAAAAACGAAAAGATATAAAGTATTATTTTTTTTTCCCCTGAAAGACTATGCCAATATAAAAGGAACAGAAATTAATTTAAAAAAAAATTTCACAAAATAAGTTTTTAAAAGAAAAGTAAAGAATTCCATTAAACAAAACATGAGCAAAAATAAAATCAAATAATCTACCAAGCGTGAAACTAACACAAATCAGCATTGATAAATAAATGAAACCCAAAACGAATAGAAATTACAATAAATAACCGAGTCAAACTCAAAACGAGCAGAAATTAACATAAGTTGGGTTCAAAACCCTTATGCCTTCCAAAGGCCAGAACATAATTTGCACTTTACTGAAAAAAAACACAGATGAATGTGCATTGTCAGTTTAATATACATATACTGATATTTAGTAATCAAAATGTTAATATTATTTGATTTATTAAAGTTATAAAAGTAAAAACAATTATATTGACCCCTTGTTACCTCAAGGTCCTCACCTGTTATGCGGGAACCATTTTGCGTCTCAAAAGCGCAGCTATGTGAAGCGATGGCTTCAGATAGATTTTTGGCTTAGCTGAACTTTTTGGATGGCTTCACATATCTTTTTGACTTCGTGGCTTCACAATGGCAAAATTTAAAAAAAACAGATTGGAATCCTGGAGCTAAAACTCTGTCGATAGTTATGTCAAGACAAGAACAGAATATAGATTCTGCAAAATCTCGTGATCTGATTTTCCCCCTTACCCAGAATACCCCTGCCATTTCTTCAGAACGGAAATACGTTACGGAAGAATGGAATAAATTATAGCAACTAGCCAGAACTTGGCCCCTATTCCTTCTTGTATCCCTTTGCAATTGACAGATGCAAATTGTTTGCTTAAAAGTTACTATCATAAATCATTCTTTTATAGAGGGAGACTGCGGACAACCCATCCCCCCCCCAAATCCTCTAATCACGCTAGAAGATGATTTGTCCTATGCAGGTTCACGAAAGAAATATAGGATGTTGGCAAGGAATAAATATAGATGTATGACACCAAGAGAGGAAAGGATATAATAAATGAAAAATAAAATCAAGTAGGTGAGAAAACCAGGATTTTGACAACCAGTGTTAAAATATGAAGACGAAAAACAAGCAAATATTTCGACAAGGACCTCCACCAAGTCGTGCTCAGTGCTTAAAAAAAAAAAAAAAAAAAAAAAAAAAAAAAAAAAAAAAAAAAAAAAAAAAAAAAAAAAAAAAAAAAAAAAATCTAACCTTTCGAAGTGAACCTAACAAGAGCAGAATAGAATGTATTTAATAAACACAGAACAGTTTTTTAATCCTTTTATGTTTTAATGAAGGCGGGATTGCGTCGTAGAGCTTAGCGGTGTCCTGAGAAGGGTAGCAGCTCTTTTCTGATGTCAGTTTAAAAACACGTTTTCCCAAGAAAAATAAAGAGCCATATTAAGACCTAAAAGAGCGGAAATAAAAGCATATAATAATTCACAACTTAAAATTAATGATAATTAATGGATAAACGAAACCCAAAACAAACAGAAATTTAAATCACATCAAACATAGAAATGGCATATAGGCTCTGCTATTCTGATAGCCTGGTTATATGTCACTCACTTAAACGCTAAATATTAAGGTTTCCATTCACTAATAATATCCAAAAGAGGAGGCATTTGCGCTTAAATATTCAACTTCCCAAGTCTTCCCCTAAAAAAAAAAAAAAAAAAAAAAAAAAAAAAAAAAAAAAAAAAAAAAAAAAAAAAAAAAAAAAAATATGTATAAGTACAATTTGCTTAATATTTTTTGACAGAAGCATTTCGTTCACTTTTGTTATGATTATCGATTTTAGTATCAGATACCACTCATATTTTGTTTTTCTTCGTCTAGATGTAGAGCTTTTGCAGTGACTGTGTTAAAAAAAACGGGTTCAAAAAAAATCTAGGGAATCCTAATAAGGTAGCTCTTTTTGTACGATTTTTTTTCAGATAGTTTTACCTTTTGGGCATTTTGAAATGTTAGGTTTACTCTTTTACTTTGTTTAGTACTGAAGGTGGGAGAGATCTTTGCCGAAATATCTGTTTTGCTTTTTATTTCTATTCAATGGCTGTTTTGGTTTTCTTAATTATTTGACTTTTTTTCGTATTCTTCGTTTTTGGTGAACTTCATGTACAGGGGTCAGCCGCGACGAGGTGCACGAAAAAAGTGACTTTAGTTACTTGAGGACACCAAAAAAGTGACAAAAAGTGACTGCTCAGAAGCCGTCAGAGCATAGTCAGATGGATTACAAGGATCAAATTACTACCGTAAGACCATCACAGGCCTATGAGAGCCCAAGAACTTACAGACAGAAAGGCTGAAATCCTTATTTTTTTCTTCAACTGATTTTATTTACTTATACAAAACGATAACTTCTGTAAATGTACGACTTTGATTATGGCACTAGGAATGAAAACTGATTTATTGAAAAACAAGCGTCCGCCACGACTAGGTATAACCAATCACTGGATATTATGTCATCACTTCTTTGACTTTTTCAAAAGGCGATCAATTAGTTCGGATTTCCTCTTCAGAACAAATACTTCAACCGATTCAGCCTCATCTACCCTTTCCCTTTCTTTGGAGCGAGCTTTTAATGCTGCTTCCAGCATATTTTGAGCAAGACTAATGTTCAGGAAGTCCTTCTCTTCCACAGCTTTCTTTAACCGTTCCCCTGCCTCTCTCAGAAGGGTATCGCCTATTTCCTTCTGCTTAACTATCTCTTTTTTTTCATACAATGTCTGACTCTATGGCCGCTATTTTCTGCTTCTTCCACGCCATCTCCTGGATTTCTTGTTCAGCATCCTCCTTCTCAGCTTCAAGCTTCTTTCTCTATGGCTCTTCCTGTCTTCGTTCAATAAGGAATAGTTCATAGCTGATCTAGCCAGACAAAGCAGCTTCTTTGTGATCAGCACACGCTCTGGTCTGTTCTCATAGTCACGGAGCGCATCCGTAGCAAAAGCCTTAGCATTCAGTGTCCGCTCTTCTGTACACGCTTGAAGGCTAGTCATCAACAGAGCTGACCGAGAAAATCCTCTCTCTACATCTGCACTTCCATGACAGAGCAACAGAGCTGCCCGGACAATCCGACCTAAGGTCTGATATTTGGTTTCACCAGATGGCGTCTTCAGTTCCAGGAACTTTTGCCTATAGCTGTCGATTCAAGTACTCTCCGTGGGTGGCGGTACAGGATTTGACTGTGATAACAACCATTCTCCCTGGACTTGCTCAATGTCCGTCTCAAATGGAAGTTCTTTCGCGATGTGGAAGATAACACTGCAACTCGTTTTTTGGCAATCTGGACTGGGAGGGCTTAGGCAGGCAAGGCTTCAGAAAAACTCGTTGTTCACAGGGCATTTTGTCAGCAGGTACTGTATGCTTTTAATGCTTTCTAAAAAAAAAAAAAAAAAAAAAAAAAAAAAAAACTTTCTAAAAAAACAGCAGCTTTGATATGCTTTCTAATTCTCAGGAAAAAAAAATTTCTGTCTTTCAGAATAACGAATCCAATCTAAGAATCCAGGGCAGCCAGGACCCTTTCATTACACAAGGGTTGCTGTAGGTAAACATCTGCAATACTAACTAAGCCTTCAAAACCACAGAGGATCCGGAGATTGACATCATCAGCCGGCACAATCTGCCCCAAAAGAACTGTGCATAACCGTCTCAGCTCAAAGTTTACCACATGAACTAATGGCTCCTGTCGTTGAAATACACCAGTAAAAGCGGTGAAAGTTGCTGCAGAGCTTACAATAAAATCAATTTCGGCTTTCATTGTTTGCTTTTTAAGCCATTTTACAATTTTCAAATATTTTGCATTTGACATCAGGCCTGCATTCTATCAATGCAGGCCACTGTTCCATCAAGCGGCTTGCTGCTTCCCCCATGGTGAGAAATCTCGTGGGGACGTGCTTCATAAACTTACGCTGAGGAACTTTAACTTTCCGTTAGCACTGGTTGAAATCGTCAGAACTAGCTGGTCATCCCGTGAAAAAGTGGTAGACAGCAATGATCATATGAGAGCACTCCTCCCCGAGTTCTTGCAGCCCTTTCAGGAATGCATTATGCACTGCATGAATGTTGCAGGTTCCCATATTCAATAGGCCTTTAGAATACCCTTTTCTCTTTTCTGAGTCTACGATTGGCCACACTTTCTTATTGACAGCTGGGCCATCACTTGCAAGCATGAGCAATCTCTCAAGTGAAAGTTCTTCATCTTCAACACTCTGCAGGATTTTCTTACTCAGATCTTTATTGGCTGCATGTCCCATATAATATGTCCGAAGATGCCAACTAGCCACTTGTTTCCGCTCTTTTGACCAGCATTGAACTCTTATTTGGAGCTCCTCTGCCCCACCATTGTTCTTTGTTTCATCATATTCCAGCACAAAGTCAGATTTCTGGATGCCTTCGACTAAAATTTCTAGAAAGTACGGATAAATAGCCTCTGTCAACAAGCATGTCATTTTTTTAGCATTTAACAACAAGCCTTCTGGTACAGCATCAGGGAACATTGTTCGGTACACCTCGGCAATATGATCACCTGAAGCTGCAGCAAAAGAATTAGCAATAGTCTTCAAAAACCCAAACTATCTTAGCCCTTGACACTGCATCCTGCTCGCGGAGCATTTCCAGATTCTTTTATGGTACGCTATCGTCACTCTGTGAGTTTGGGTGGTTTCCAGTTGGAACTGATGCAGCGAGTCTCAACTGACGCTGGTTTAACATGACAGAAGCATTTATTTTGTGATCTTGTGCGGCTGCATGTTGAAGAAGGGCCTGGAACCCTTTCTGGCAGCTGAGTGTTTTTTTTTTACAAACTTTACAATAGAACAAGCTGTCACTCCCTTTTGTGCACCACTCTTTCACTTTATGCCCAGCACCGTCTTCCCTACTTCCCTATGTCTTCCCTACTCTCCAAAAAATTTGTCTTGTCCATTATTTTACAGCGACCTGAAATAAGAATAGGTTTTAGGACGGAATTCGAAAACATATAAAGCTAATACAAATACAAACTGACAAAACCAGTGAAAACACGAATTTAATCTTACATTTTTGACGTCCTCAGACCTGTGGGCATGCATGCCTTTAACAGGAAATGGTCTAAAATCAAACAAACTGGCTAACACTGAAAACATACAGAAGGAATCTCGGCCGAACTGTCCATTTGCTAAGCAGCCAGGCAAGAAAGGATGCTAAGTAAACCAAGGGCCTGAAAAGAACCATAGGCAGTTATGGTATGGTAGAACTAATTCAATCTATCATCTTATCTGCAAAAGCCTAGATCTTAACACACACACACTAACCACGTCTATCATAGCCATATACATTGTGCGTCTTGGAATACAGTCCAAACCATCAAAAAAGACTTACCTTTTTTATGAATTATGCCACAGTCGACAGTCAACTATAAGATACTGTTTCACCAAAAAAATTAGGTTCAAAACTTTGAAAAAAGTGACTTTAGTGACAAAACGACAGAAATAGTGACAAAAAGTGACAGGTCCCAAAAAAAGTGACAAAAGTGACAAAAAGTGACTGCAGCCGATCCCTGCATGTATAGCAGCGTGGTCTTGGAATGTATTTACCCCCTTATATGCGATAAAATTGTCACTTTTTTGTAGACATGCTAATATTGGCTATAGGTTAGCCATTAGGAGCATGGAGTATTTTGAATATGCATATATAAGGATTAATTAAAAACAACTTTCCACAAAATAAGATTTTCAAAGAATAGTTAAGGACTCTATTAAACCAAAAATGAATAAAATTAGAGTCAAATAATCTACCAAGAGTAAAACTACCATAAAGCAGCATCAATAAATAAACGAAGCCAAAAACGAACAGAAATTACAATAAATAAACGAGTCAAACTGAAAACGAGCAGAAATTAACATGAGTAGGACTCACAACCCTTATGCCTTCTCAGAGCAGGAACATAATTTGCTCTTTACTGAAATTTTTTTTAGTGTTTTCGCTGTTACAACTTTAATAAATTAAAAATTACTAAGATTTTAAGGAATAAATATCAGCATATGCAAATTAAACTGCAAATGCACATTCATTTGTATTTTTTTTCAGTAAAATTGCAAATTATGTTCTGGCCTTGAGAAAGCATGGGGGTTATGAACCCTACTTACGTTAATTTTTACTCGTTTTGATTTTGAGAACTTTTAATGTTCAGTCAAATTACCTCCTTTAAAATATCAATGATATTACTAGCTATGTTAGAACAGCACTGCCTAGGATATTGCTTATATGCCCTTTTAATACCTGCAAGCATGCAGATTTTTCGTTTAATGGAAACTCCCCCTAAACGTTACATAAAAGTTCCAACTTAATGCCCTTAGTGTCATTACTTACAGTAACCATAGAATTCTGGCTAGTTTTATATCCATCACAACTTAACCTAAAAAGTATAACTTAATTATGTAAGCCGTTATTGTGATATTGCTTTATCACCCTTTTGACAATCTACATGATCTCATTTCGTTTTGATTTAGTTCAGCATCCACCTAAGTATTCTTTGAAAGCTTCACCTTAATACCCTTAGCTTATGTAGTAGCAATAATAGCATTAGTAGCAGTTTGCTCATTGCACCTTTGGTTTTTTTTTGTTTTTTTCAATGTCCCCTTAACACACAATGAAAGTTTCAACTTAATACCATCAACCATTCCTGAAGTATTGATGGTACACCCTCTTGACAACCTATTTGGTCATAGTGTGTTTTGATTTAGTTCAATACAGTTTAATATTGCCAAAAATTTTCGCCTTAATACCCTTAGCTTTAGTAGCAGTAGTAGTAGCACCAGTAGTTATTATTAGTAGCAGCAGTAGCAGTAGCAGTAGAATTAATAGTAGTAGTCTCAGCTTTAGTAGCAGTAGTAGTAGTAGTAGCAGTAATAATAATAGTAGCAGTAGTAGCAGTTGTAGGAGCAGAAGAGGTGGTATTATGATGCAAACATTGTCTTTTGGTTAGTTCAACATCCCCCACAACACTCCTTGTAAGTTTTAATTTCACACACAAAACTAATCCTAAGATATTGCTGATACTTACTTGTACTTGTGGCGGGAATCAGGCGTTTCCACCTCGCCCGGCATCGATGATCTTGGAGACCTTCTTGGACCATGTTGAGCGATCTTCTGCCAGCTGCTCTGCAAAAGTAAGCCACTGAGTTGACCATCTGTGTCCGAACTTTCTGAATCCCCCGATAGGTTCAAGGTCTGATTTGGCCAGGTTCCACCAGTTTTTCCTCTGTCCTCCTTGGCGTCTCTTCCAGGAGCTAATAGGCTCGACTAGAAGTATTTGGCGAGGCAAGTATTCTGGCGGCTTCCGTAAAACATGGCCCAACCATTTCAAATGGCGTTCTTTAATAGTGAGCGCAACATCTCTCTGAATATTGCACATTCGACGTAGATCCGCCCTGGAGATACGGTCACGCAGCTGTATTCTGAGAATTCTTCGCAGACAGGTATGCTCAAACACCTTCAGCGTATTCTCATGCTGTAGTTTTACCGACCATGTTTCGCATCCGTAAAGGAGAACGGTGCGGACTAGTGCCATGTAGATTCGAACTTTCGTTCGGACACTGACTTCGCGGCGATTCCATAAGGGTTTCCGAAGGGAGGCAAAGACTGTCTGCGCTTTCTGTATTCTCTGTTGGATATCAGCGTCGGAGGATCCGTCAATACATATTTGGGAGCCTAAGTATGTGAAACAGTTGACTTTTTCCAGCTGAACTTGATTGACAGTTAGTGTGAATGGTCCTGTGTCGTGGTTAATAGCCATAAATTTCGTTTTCTCTGTGCTGACTTTCAAGCCGATCAGGTCTGCCCAGGCCACCACGTTGTCAAGCATGTTTTGAGCTTCTATGGGTTCTGACAGGAGGCCAACATCATCCGCATAATCGAGGTCAGTCAGTGAAAGATTCTGTCCGATCTGAACTCCTGGATAGGACGACAGTGCATTTTCAAGCACCCAATCGACGCAATAATTGAACAGAGTCGGAGAGAGGATACACCCTTGTTTTACTCCGAACTCAACCAGGAATTCTTCAGTTTCTTCACCATAGACTCGAACTCGGCTCACTGACGCGTCATAGTATGCCTTCATCAGTTCAACAAACTTCAGCGGCATTCCGTCATTCTCTAGGATCTTCCAAAGTTTCTGGCGAGTGACAGAGTCGAAGGCGGCAATGAAGTCCAGGAACATCAAGATCAGAGGTAGATTGTACCTTTCAAACTGGTGGATAATGAGGCGAAAAACGAAGATATTATCAGTACAGCCTCTACCTGGCCGAAAGCCGGCTTGATTTTCTCAGGTTCTTTCCTCCCTTGCCCCTTTGAAGCGGTTTCAAGAGTATAATCCCGAATATTTTGACCGCAATGTCTATAAGACTTATTCCGCGGTAATTTTTGCATTCGGTTTTATCTCCTTTCTTATAGAAGGGGAGAATGACTGATGTCTTCCAATCTTTTGGGAAAGAATTGGTCCTCCACACTTCTTCGAGAATGCCATGGAGCTGTTCAGCAGTGACCTCAGGGCATTGTTTGTACACTTCCGGGGGGAGGCCGTCTTCACCTGGGGCTTTGTGGTTCTTCAGGGTCTTGATTGCTTTTAGTATTTTGGCTCTGGTCGGTGTATCCAGCTCGACATCGTAGGGTTCTTTAGAAACGGCAGGTGGGAAAGCATCAGGGGCGGATGATGGGGATGGGTTTAGGAGGATCTGAAAGTGATCCTTCCATCTTGCTAAGCGCTCCTTCTGACAACTGATGATTTTTCCTGATCTGTCTTTGACTATTTCTGAGACAGCAGCTTTCTTACCAACGGACTCTTTCAGGATCTGGTAAAGCTTGCGGGTATCATGTGAGCGTGCTGCTTTCTCTAACGACAGTCCTTTTGACAACCTGCATATGGATGGCATGTTGTGATTCAGTTTACCTTCCCCCTAAAATTCTCTGAAAATTTCACCTTTGTACCCATAGGTATAGTTGTAATAGTAGTCACAGTAATAGTCTTAGTACTCAACTTAGTACAATTAGTCATTGCTATGACTTTGTCTATATATCTTTTCAATAACATGTATATTGATATACTTCTTGAAATTTCCATCTTATTCCTCATAGCCTTACAAGTAGTTGCAACAGAAGTACTTGTTGGAGCAATAGTAAAAGCAGCAGTAGAACTAGTAAATGATAGCAGTTGGTAGTAGTATTAGTAGTAGTGTGCACATACTGCCTGTTGGTCAATTGATCTTCCCCTTAAAGCATTCTCTGAGAGTTCCAACTTAATAGACAAATCATTTCTTAAGATATGCTCTTTTGACAATCTAAATGCACATAGTTTCTTTTGCTAGTTTGAATTTGCCATCAATATTCTCTCAAATTCTACCTTCATAGACATAGCCTTAATAGTACTAGTATCACAGTAGTTGTGGTGGTAGTAGGAGAAGTAGCTGCAGAATTAGCGCTGTACTAGTAGTCATAGTAGCCGTAGTAGCAGCAGTATTAATAGAGGTAGTAGCATGTACATCTTGCCTTTTGATCAGTTGAACATCCCTTTCATGACGCCCTGGAAGTTTCACCTTGACACAGTAAATCATTCCAAAAAATTGCTGATGTATAATCTCAACCTCCTTTTGAAGCCTTTTTCATCTTAATTAATTTAAAAAACTTTTTCCACAAAATAAGTGTTTCAAAGAAAAGTAAAGAACTCCATTAAACAAAAAATCAGCAAAAATAAAATCAAATAATCTACCAAGCATGAAACTACCACAAATCAGCATTGATAAATAAATGAAACCAAAACAAACAGAAATTACAATAAATAACCAAGTTAAACTCAAAACAAGCAGAAATTGCCTTCCCAAGGCCAGAACAAAATTTGCACTTTACTGAAAAAATACAAATGAATGTGCATTGTCAGTTTAATATACATATACTGATATTTAGTAATCAAAATGTTAATATTATTTGATTTATTAAAGTTATAAAAGTAAAAACATTTATATTTTTTTTAAGTAAAGTGCAAATTTTGTTCTGGAAATTAAGTTCTAGTGTCCTTTTTAATAGTTGAAAGTGATTGGAGGGCAACTAGCCCCCCCCCCACGCCCATCATTCCCCCATACACATCCAATCAAAATTTTGAGACAGCCATTTTGTTCAGCATAGTTGATTTACAAATAGAAAATATGTTTTTGAGGAGAACATTTATATTTTTTTTAAGTAAAGTGCAAATTGTGTTCTGGAAATTAAGTTTTAGTGTCCTTTTTAATAGTTGAAAGTGATTGGAGGGCAACTAGCCCCCCCCCCACGCCCATCATTCCCCCATACACATCCAATCAAAATTTTGAGACAGCCATTTTGTTCAGCATAGTTGATTTAGAAATAGAAAATATGTTTTTGAGGAGAACACTCCCCAACGACCCTCAGGGCAAGGGTTTTAAGTTATGTCCTGGGGGCATAGAAGTTTTTATAGAAGGCATTGTTATAGAAACTTCAAAACAGGCTCATTCGATTGCCTGTTCTAAAGGAAAAAAATCATTCATTGAAGTGCCCTGCTCTAAAGGAAAAAAAATAATACATAGTACATTGTGCCAACATTGTTCTTATACGCAAACAGGGCATAACTTAAAACCTTTGCCCTGAGGGCTGTGGGGGAGTGTGCTCCTCAAAAACATATTTTCCATCTGGAAATCAACTATGCTGAACAAAATGGCTATCTTAAAATTTTGATTGGATGTGTTTGGGGGAATGATGGACATGGGGGGAGGCTAGTAGCCCTCCAATCACTTTTGACTATTAAAAAAGGGCACTAGCCACTCCAATTTCCAATCAAATGAGCCCCTTTCGAAGTTTCTACAACAACTCCTTTGATACAAAGTGCCTAACTGAGGAAGAAGAAAAAAAAACATATTGTCATATATTATGAGCTAATGTCACCATAGATGATAATGGATTTCAAGAGGTCCTTTCTAGGAGCTCCAAAAAAAGGAAAAAAACGTCACCAATCAAAAGTATTTCCCCTTCCCTTGTCCAAGTTTCTCCTTCCCAAAACTTAGGCATTTACCTCAAAATTACTCCTAATACCCCCTTTGAAATAACAAATATTACTATAATAAGGGTTGCAATTTTCAAAATGTTAAAATCAATATTTTTTCTTAACATTCACCATGATGGATCTTTGCTAATAGCTGTCCAAGATCAGAAATCAGCAGATATAATACTTAATCTAAAATCTCTTCTGAATACCCCAATTAATTCATCTAAATGGAACCCAAAACAATCCCCAACAAAAAAAGTAGTATATAATGTTCCCCTAGAAATACCAATTCAGGAGTTAAAAGAAAGGCTCTCAGATAGGGCTGGTAATGCAATCCCTGTAGAAGATGTCACTCAACTGGGTAAACCCAACTCTAATCAATTAAAAACAAGTATATCTTTCTTATTTACACTGAAGGAAAAAATTAATATCCCAGAAAAGTTATTTCTACTTGGGCAAATCAAACCACACAAGGAATACAAGCCAAAGCTTATTCAGTGTCAGAAGTGTCTGAAACTGGGACACACAACAAATAAATGCAATGAAATTCTCCTAGCCTGTAGTAATTGTAAAGGGTCCCATCCTAAAGAGTTGACAACTTGTAACAACACTCTGCCTACATGTATCAATTGTAAAGGCCCACATGAATCCACCAATAAATCACAATGCCCTGCATATAAGAAAAGAGCACTAACACTCCAAATAGCAACAGAGAAGGCCATTCCATACCCTTTTGCAGCTATGGAAGCAAATGCTGCCCAATCACACCAAATAAAACCCATATTGAAATTAAATAAAACTCCCAATGCATCAAGTACTCCTTACAAAACACCATCCTTTAAGCCCCCTAGCTGGCATCTCTATCAGAAAGAATCACCAAGCCAACAAGCCTCCTTGCCTAGTGAGACGAGGTTGGCCTGGCAACCCCTCCCAACAAGAAACAAACCAGAAACACTACCAGGAATTAATCCCTTAACTGATACACTGGAAGCATAACCAAACATGCAAACCCCAAATATATGCTTATTCATTCTAAACTGCAATGCAGTTCAGGCCATGAATATACAACAACAACAGAAAACAAAAATCATTGCTGAATTGGCAAAAACCTACATCCCCAATCATATGCTCATTCAAGCAAAAAAAGATCTTGCTTTACTATTAACAAAGCTGAACATTGATACACAGTCATATGAAAAATAAATCAACAACACAACACATATCAATACTCCAGTTGAATGTAAGATCACTTATAGAAAATAAGTTAAATGAGTTAATATCTTTTATGAATAATAATTCCATCAATATTGCTTGCCTCCAGGAAACTCATTTAACCCAAAATCAACAAATTAAGTCTCTGGGATAGACTATCCTGAGAAAGGATAGATCATCAGAGAGAAAAGGAGGTGGAGTAGCTTTAATAGTTAAAAATAATATAAAATTCTGTGGCATCAACTTTCCAGATTATGTAAATGATGTTAATGTAATTGGTATCATTGTTTGGCTGAATAATACAAAAACTTACATATTAAGCTTTTACAACCTTAATGGCCAAACTAAAGATGCCATGGTTTCTTCAGCTATATAAATAATTCTAATATGTTGAAAAATATAATTATTTGTGGCGACTTTAATGCCCACAGCCTTTTGTGGGGGAATAAACCAGCAAATAAAGCTGGTAAGTTCATTGAGCATATGATTTCAAATAATAATGAATTAGCTGTTGCTACCCCTCCAAACCTGAGTACATATTTCAACCCCAAAAGTGGCAGTTTCTCTACAATTGACTAATTGAATAAGCTAAATAATGAAATTACAAGTTTCACCCAAAATTCATGCATTTCAAAGGCAACAGCTGACACACATGCTGAAGTTTTGGCATCTTTACTAATAAATATAGCTAATCATGCTATCCCCAGGACAAAACCCAGGAAAACCTTCCCTAAACATATTCCCAAAGCATGGTGGACAAATGAGTGCCAAAATAAATGGAGAACAAAAAAGGCAGCTAGGAGAACATTCTTAAAAAAACCATCACCTACTACATATTTAAAAAAATTACAAGCAGAATCTAATCTAAAAAGGACCATAATAAATGCTAAATATAACTACTGGAATAATTTTGCAAAAAATCTCTCCAGAGAAACACATGAGCCAATTATACATAAAGTCATAAGCCACATCTGTGGGAAAAAGACTTCTCCCAACCCACTCCTGCATGAGCTTATACATAATAATACCCATTATGACAATGATAATGAAAAAGCTAAGCTATTTGCCACTCTTTTTGTTAATAAGCTAACATCAAATAATTGTAGCAAAATGCCCCCAATTCCTATGAACCCAAGTTACCAACCTTGCCCAAGATCCTATTACCAGGACCCTGGTAATAGGATTGTACCTTATGCTCTTTCATTATTCATGTAAAATATCTTGGGGCCCCTTTGAGGGCTTAAGATGCAATTAGCCCTAGAAGCCATTATTGAATTATGAAAGAGCATAAAAAACACATCAAATGACATTTTCACTTTCATCTTAGCTAAATTATAAGGCCCACTGCAAATTTACCCATACTTTTAGTCTTTAGATCTATCCCTTAAAGTTTCATTTTTCCTAACCTACCCCTTTCCAAGATAGCAAAAAGTAGCTAAACTAGAATTTTAACACCCTATTCACCAGTAAAGTTACATCTGCTCATGAGTCAGATTTACACCTTGGTGTTACATAAAGAAGAAAAAATGCCAAAAAAGAAATCTAGCCTAGGCTAGTGTGTTTACCATGTCTCTGTCAATTATGCCATAGAATCTTTGGTAAAATTCTACTTTAGCTACTTTTATCTATCTTGGAAAGGGGAGGTTGGGAAATGAAACTTTCAGGGATGGGTCTACAGGCTAAAGTATGTCCTGGGAAGGTATTATGAAGTACCTACCTCCACTCCTTCTCCCTCTAGAGGGTCCTGACCTTTAAAAATATGTGTGTTAATTTTTATGCTCTTATGAATATAATAATCCTTTTTGTCAGGAATGAATTTTAGCCCCCACCCCTATATATACCAATTCAGGGTAGGCCTATAGCCTATATTTGCACATTATGGGGGTGGGGGTAATTTTATTTCTGATGTAAATAGGGGTAAGTTTAAATTTTCCCCCCACCCCCCTAATGTGCAAATATATACCCTGAATTGGTATATATTGGGGTGGGGGCTAAAATTCATTTCGGACAAACATGATTGGGCCTATTATATTTGTAAAGAGCATAAAAAAAGGCATTTGGTGGTATAGGCCTATTCACCTTAGTTGTAACTTAATAATGATTTGGTAAATATTTACCCATACTTTAGCCTGTAGACCCATTCCTGAAAGTTTCATTTTCTTAATCTAACCCCTTTTTAAGACAGCCAAAAGTAGCTAAAGTAGAATTTTGCCAAATCTTTTATAGCCTGAGTTGACCTTGAAAAATTTAACAAATAAATGTGAGAACAATAGGACTACAAGTAAGCAAAAAAAATGATATTCAAACTAGGCTACTAGGCTATAGCCTAACAACTAGCCTATTAGGGAGTACTAGGCTAGTAGCCTAACTCACAGCATCCTCAAATAGGCTATACAGCCTATTGCTTTAATTATCAAATATGAAGCTCCTTGTTTCCAGGACAAAAACTACTTCGTTTTGCCTATGCTATGGAAATTATTTTAATAGCCTACCTGTTTTTGCTAGCTTCCAGCATAGACGTTCATGGACTAATATTAAGAAATTGAGATTAGAATCTTTGTTGTTGTTTGTTTGTTGCACTCCTGGGAGGCTGCCCACTGTGCAAGTCTCCTTTCTCAAGATTAGGTTAGAACTCGTGTCTCAAGATAGATTAGAATCCTTTCTTTGAACCTGGATTCGCGCAGGGTTGTTGCCAAGGTCAGTTCCTAAAGTGCTACCCAAATTTACAGTTGCCCAAATTTACGTGATACACAGTGATTTTAGGTGTTTAAACAAACAAATTGATTGTAATAGCACTAGAATAGTGCTAAAATAGCGCTATCATGCTATTTTAGCAACCTTGAGCACTTGCTAAAGTGCTACACTTAATGAAATAGTGTTAAAATAACATGTTAATGCTATAGTGGCAACCCTGATTCACGGAGACTTTCCTGCCCGGTCACACGTTTCAAAAACCACTGGAAACCAATAATGGAATAGTGGAAAGCAAAGACAACACTTGGATCACAAAAACTAGTGGAATAAGTTTCAACACGACTATCTTATAGCTTAACTTAATTTTCTGACCATCTTTATTTGTGGACTGAAATATTTTGGTTTCCAGCACCACTTTCGTGGACTTTCTGGATTCACTCTCTAAAAAGGTGGAAAGCCTATCCAAGTCCTGCAAAAGGACAGTGATTCCAGATCTACTTTCCAAGTCGCAAAAACTGCCCTCTTTTTTCTTATCATAATCACTCTGACAAACTGTAAGACGAAAAGGAAGCCTAAGTCTTTAAAAAGCAGGCCGAAAATATGCTAGACGATGTTTTGCCCTAAACCCGACACAATACTCACTTTATGGGTAGTGGCTTGGGAAGAGAGCTAGGATATGGCAGAAAAACCTTGAGGCCATCTATGTAGGGATGACAAAGAACTAATCCGAAGAGTTTTTTTTTCTTTTTGTGCTTTTCATGTTTACTAGTTAATTACATTACAGATAAAAAATATACGATACAGATATTAATGTGTCCTATCTTAAAAGTGCCAAAAAAAATTGGGTAACTGAGGTCTTTAGGCTGTTATGATGACATTAATTGCGTGTTAGAAGCTCGATAAACTGAGGATAGACGAGCTCAAGCCGCAAGCACAATGGATGTGTGATTGTTTATAAATAGCTTTCTGCATCGACATTACAACACAAATGAGACTAACGGATGGGTTGATTCCCAGAGTACTTTTTAATATGGGATCAGAGATGGCTTGAAGCACCCAGGACATGGAGGTTGGGGTCTTTTTATTTAAACGTCTCCTAGAACAAATTATACCACTCGTGAAAATTTATTACACATACAAACTTAATAGTTATATTCATCTACGGTGACAAACAAGAAAATGAAAAGGAATACCATATGTGTAAATGCGTAACTAAGAGCAACTAAGTTGGTATTTACCTCTTTTTCAAAGTGGACCATCACCAGAGAGTCTTATTTACGTCAATACCATTGGTGAGGTCTTCCTGATCGCCATAAACATGAGGAAATCTGGTCAAGAATCAACCATAGGAGTTTTCAGTGAATTTTCAACCAATTTAAGCTTGATAAATGTTCGTTCGGCATCAACAACTGCGGTCGCAGTGAGTTTGCGAAGAAAATTAGATTGATTAATCTTATGTTACCGACGATATCTTTCCCATAGAAATTTTTGAAGCAATTAACGCCTTGGCAAAACTGAAACAAAGCTTAAAGCTCTGTTAGATTTGCAGTAGAATCTAGAGTTCTATCCTGGATTGAAAAAAAAATTGTATTTATATTTATCTACGGAGACAAACAAGAAAATGAAACAGAATACAATATGTGTAAATGCGTAACTAGAACAACTAAGTTTGTATTTGCCTCTTGAAACTATATGTGTAAATGCGTAACTAGAACAACTTAGTTTTTTATTTTTGTCAAACTTGAGCTTGTTAAATGTTCCTTCAGCATCAACAAATGCTGTAGCAGCAAATAAGCGAAGAAAATTAGCTTGATTAGGCTTATGCTACCGACAATGCCCTTCCCCTAGAGAGTTTTGAAGAAAGCAGCGCCTTGGCCATGGGCACCGGCAAGGGGGGAGGGACGAGGGGCCATGGCCCCCCAAGAAATTTGGGCCTATAAAGTAATTATAACGAAACCAAAGGAAAAAGAGCAGTATAAGGTAAAAACATGGAAAAATGTGTGTCGCCCCATTGCCCCATTTCGTGTCCCCCACTGGATCAATATGATCACGGATGGAAAAAAGAATCCATGATCTTTCTTTTGGCGAAAACTGCAAAATTCCGCATTTTTGCTGGTATGAGCTTGAAAGCTCTACAGTAGGGTTTCTTAATGCGTTAAATCCGGTGGGGCAATTTTCATTAAAATTCGATGACTTCAAGGGGGTCTTTCTCCCTTTTTTCAAAAATCAGACAAATTTTTCAGGCTCGTAGCTTTGGATGGGTAAAACTAAACTAAATGAAACTTATATATTTGGAATCAGCATAATAAACCCATTCTTTTTATATATCTATTGACATTAAAATTCCATTTTTTAGAGTTTCGGTTACTATTGAACTGGGTCGCTTCTTACTTACAGTTCGTTACCGCGAACTGTTTGATTACCACTCAAAAGCCAAACAGAGATCATTGAAATATTGATTGGTTTTTCTGTTTTACCAAAAGTATTGCATTCACAGAACTTTACAGTTTCATGAAACGTAATTAAACAAATAAAAAAGGTTTTTAACTAACGTAAGGAGCTAGTTTAAAACTTAAAACAAAATAAATTGCTTTGTATATAAAGGGGACTGCCCATTTCTCAACATCTTGCTCATTAAACAAAATTTTTTAGTTCCTCGAAAAGTTTTATTTTTCCAATTGCAAAATTTCTTTAAAAATTTGAAAAAGCCAAACTTCACATTAAAGAGTAAGGAACTAAGGAGGAGACAGCCCCCTTCATATAAAGCGTAATCTGTTCAAATAGGTTTCAAATTCGCTCCTTGCTTTCATTTGAAAAGCTTTTTTTTTATTTAATTTAAAATTATTTTCCTAATCATACCCAGGCCTAACCAGGATATAATTGGAGGTACCGCTCCCTTAAATACCTGGTTAATTGCTTTTTAAATGTACAAATCAATAATTGTACGTTGATTTGTACCGACTTATGTTTAAATTTGCAATATCAATTAGCGATGAATAGTAATTCTGGTAAAAAGTCCTTGTTAATATTATTGCTAAAGAATTTCAGTTCGATGAAATGGAGTATTATTGTTTGAATGGATTGAAATTTTGTGAGACCTTTGATCTTCTACATAACTGAACCCATCACAACCTCTACAATAGGATTTCTTATCGATAAATACATTGCATACATTTTTTAGAATACGTTGAGGTATTTTATATAAATAGAAAAAGAAAACAATACCATTTAAAACTGCTGAAAACTAAGTTCCTAGCAATATTTCCTAGCTAAGTTCCATTTATAATAATACCATTTAAAACTAAGTTCCTAGCAATATTTCCTAGCTAAGTTCCATTTATAATAATACCATTTAAAACTAAGTTCCTAGCAATATTTCCTAGCTAAGTTCCATTTATAATAATACCATTTAAAACTAAGTTCCTAGCAATATTTCCTAGCTAAGTTCCATTTATAATAATACCATTTAAAACTAAGTTCCTAGCAATATTTCCCATCCCAAAGAAATTTCCTGGCGAGGCTGATGATAACCTGCCTTGAATCTTCCACCTCTGTGCTTGTAGAAATGGGAATATAACATTTTAGCTGAATAGAGAAAAAATTTAATTAATTCCTACTCCCCCCCCCCTACCTCTTTCAACATTTATCTGGAGCCTTATGAAGAGTAAGCAGTTTGTCCATTAAAATTTACTTATTAAGAATCTACCCTACTCCCACCTAAATAATGCCTCACCCCCCCCCCTCCATTATAGCTGATACGCAATTATAGATCACCAAATGTAGTCTATTTTCATTACAATAAAGCGAATCAACTTGGTTGAATCCAGATCCAGTACTGCCACCGTGTGGCATTACTTCTTTTGCAACTGGGAAGCCTAAAATATAGTTTTTGATACTTTTAAATGCATTGCATACATTTTTTAGAATACATTGAAGTATTTTATATAAATAGAAAAAGAAAATAATACCATTTAAAACTGCTGAAAACTAAGTTCCTAGCAATATTTCCCATCCCAAAGAAATTTCCTGGCGGGGCTGATGATAACCTGCCTTGAATTTTCCACCTCTGTGCTGGTAGAAATGGGAATATAACATTTTAGCTGAATAGAGAAAAAATTTAATTAATTCCTACTCCCCCCCCCTACCTCTTTCAACATTTATCTGGAGCCTTATGAAGAGTAAGCAGTTTGTCCATTAAAATTTACTTATTAAGAATCTACCCTACCCCCACCTAAATAATGCATCACCCCCCCCCCTCCATTATAGCTGATACGCAATTATAGATCACCAAATGTAGTCTATTTTCATTACAAATAAAGCGAATCAACTTGGTTGAATCCAGATCCAGTACTGCCACCGTGTGGCATTACTTCTTTTGCAACTGGGAAGCCTAAAATATAGTTTTTGATACTTTTAAATCAATTAGCTTCTCAAAACATTAAATTGATTGTAAATTCGGCCTCTTCGGAGTAAAGTCGTGGTTTGGTCTCCTAAAAAGCAAGAAAACAAGACTTTCCACTGGCCCAGTCTGTATGGTCACTTAAAAAGATCTTTAAATTCAAGTTTGAATGAGCTCCCTCCCAATTATCTTGGACCTGGCTCGTTGGGTCATCCGTGGCTCGGTTGGGAGGATGTCATAAAAAAGATTTAAAGGAAATGGGAACTTCCAGGGAGGGTTAAAGTGGGGACTTTGAATATTTTGTGATGGAGGAGGAGTGTGCGTAGTTGTTTAGGCCTCAGGCGGCTTGTTACTGCGGTTAGTTGTTAGTAGTAGAAGTAGTAATCATCATACAATCCCAGATGAAAACGACACTGTTTCTCTTTTGGTACTGAAGGATCAACTGGTAATACACACAGCTTTGGTTGATTAGTACCCCCTGAAATAAAGTATTTCCTTTGGTTTTCGCTAGAGTTTGGCTTCCTTATTCTTGGATCCTGGTGAACTATACTTTCGAAATCGTCACTAACTTTCGACAACAACTCAACTAATTATTGAAAAACTATTGATTTCTTCAGTGCAATCAACGGTTAATTCCTTACACAGCTTAAACACAGAAAATGGTGTAGATTGTATTTCCACCACCAAACTTTTCCGGACAGTCTAATTAATGCTATTACAACAAGCCATTACTGATATAATTTAGACCTATTCCAGTTTGGCAACACATGAAAAAATGCCTTGTTTGGTCTTTGATGGGAGACGTTTGGCTCTATATCTGATTCTTTTCATCGTTTGTGTTGATTGATGGCTTGACATATTCTTCAGTCTCGATTTGATATCTTGTTTCTGCTGTTCGACCTTCTATCAAGGTCGGTCAGCCAGTCCGAGTGTTTCCTTGGCAACTGTAACATTAGTTTTCTGAAACAAAATATTATTAAATATAATTTCACTTGACCATCTACTTTTTATGCTGAATTGGAACATTTAAAATTTACTAAGTTTAAAATTACCAGTCAAAAGTAATAAGCATAAGGAATTTAGTATAATTTCAGAAAAAGAGGATAAATAGCCCCAAATTCAATGAAAATAGAAACATCAAATCCAACAGATTCGACAACCCTTAGACCCTCGGGAGAGGGAAATAAAGGAAAAAGGATGAAGTAAAAAGCTTATTCTTTAAATTTTGTCCGAAGCTATTGTTTAGATTGTTAAAACTGAGAAACAGCTTGTCAACAGAAGATTCTTGTCCGAATCATAAACCGAAAGAATTAGATGCATACTTTTGGAAATTTAAGGTCCTTACAGGGATTTTTTTTTCGATCAAGACAGTAGTTAAGTGTCTCCCATGCAAGTTTAATTTTCTTGAAGTGTTGGATCATAGGATTCGATCATAACTTTATAACGCTCTAATAGCTCTGTAACCTAGCAAGGAATAGTTCAATTCTTAGGAACTTTTATTTTTTGCTGTAGTTGATCGCATAATTAGAAATTTAACATAGCGATTAGATCTCATGCATTTGCTATATCTGCTCTCACATATTGTGTGAGCTTTAATGCACGCGAGTATAAAATAGAGCGTGAAATTTTTTTCGATTAATTTTCAAGTCATGATTCTTAAAAAAAACTTAGTATAAGTAGGAGTTTCCATTGGTAATTGTGGGCAAGGATCCTGCTTATCGATCAATCCTGAATAAAGTCGTAATCCCGATAGAATTAGCCTCTCCAGGCCCACTTCTTTTTCTCCCTTTCCACTTCTCAAAATATTTGTACCGCTGCTTTCCTTTTTTTCTATTCTTTTCCTCTATAAATCTATTTTCTTTCTTTTTTTCTTTTTTGTTTCTCGAAAATACTGAGATATCCAATCTCTTTAAAGCTATCAAAGAGTTATGTGTAGAACCTATTAGTATCATGTATTTGACGACCTGCGTCAACAGTAATCGAACTCAAAGAAATATTTTGTATGAAACCACAATTGCCCTAAATATTAGAGGAGCTGTTGCACCCTCGGCCACCAAACCTTTTCACTAGAGAAATCTTCTTCATACCGCTTCGCAAACGGAGAGACTCATCGGTACAAGTGCAAGTTAAACCTTAGCATAAAGAAAGAGGGTTGAGATGGAGGGGTATGGCCTAACTTTAACAAAGTGATAACTAAAGCATTTATCATGCCCGAAAACATTGTATAGAAATGTTTTAAGCTTTTGACCTGACTTACGATACTTACGCCTTTTGACAGAATTCCTTAACCAAATAGAATAGCGAACAGAATAAAACACGACAGTACAGAACAAAGCTAAATCTTAAGATTAACAAACATCGATTAACCTAATAAGAGATTTTTCAGGATGTTTCAGACTTTAAAAGATCATATCATATTTAGAATTACAAAAATGGCTGAAAATGTTTGAATTTTGCGGGAATTTACATACATATAATAATCATAATCATTATAACATTGGGGTTGCAATAACATTAATAGGACTGCAGTGTTTGAAAATATTCTATTTGGCTTATACATTATTATATACTAAGCCAATTATATTGAAAGGCTTACATTGAAATTTATTTTAAATGTACAATTTATTGTTCATAGCACTTCTTTGTTTTCACAATGTGAATACTATGAATGAGTTTTGCTAATTTTATGTTTAACACTTAGGAAGAAAAAATTCAAAAGATCGGGGGGCTAACATGTTAAAATATCACACCGGGTGTCAGAATACCTTTCTACGCCATTGTCTTTTGGCTTAAGTCTAGTCTTGATTGACTTCATTCACCCAATTGGCAGTATTTGTTGTAGATGGATCTTTTTGAACAGTTCGCTATGATTGAACAGTCTTCAAAATTTCAACAGCTAGGATTGGCTATCCAGTCGAAGCCGACCCTATTGCTGACCGGGTGAATGATGTCAATCGACACAAGGCTCTAGTATATCTTAATATAATGATTGGATAGAATAGATCGGATTCGACTTGTAAAATAATCACGTCGTGTCAACATTTAGCATCTACTGGCGACAGCAAAAAAAAAGGTCCGTTTGAAAGTTCGTAATTCAAGCAGAAAATCGAAAATGTAAGGTGAGTTGGTAGCATTTTTTCTTAGGAATAATTATATGTGTGTTCAGGAATTGTAAAGAAGATTGGAATCAATTATTCAACTGAATAAAAGCTGATATTTTGCTCAAATCAATATTAAAAGGTGCTTTGCCATTTTATTTTAAATTACTAACAAAATGAAGTGCTATTTTTATATTCCATGTGGACATCAATCGATACAAATCAAATTCTAAAGAGCGAAGGTCATTATGTTATGGATAACCTATTGACTTAGGAACAATAATTGAACCGTGGTGTGACTTAATCAATACTTGATTGTGCTCTTTCATGGCATTTGGCATTGATTAAATAGTTCATTGTAAAGTGTTGACTTTGTACGATAAGACTTCTAAGTGCAGTATCCCAAGCAACCCAAAGACTAAACAAAACCAAGCTCTTTCAAATCACTGACGCTAAAAGTTGCAGAGTTTTACAAATTACTGGAATTGATTTGAGCAGGTTTGACGAAAACTCTAGGAAGAACAAGTTGAGCTCAAACAATCGAAGCTTTCAAGAATACGCAAGACGGCCTAGCGGCTTTGCTCTGTCACAAGCTCTTTCATCCGTTGCTGTTCCTCGAGAGTGAAACCCCACTTTTGTGGCCTCATGATCAGCCTTTCACGAGTTTGCCTCAACAAAAGTGGGCAAACGATATTAAAGTATGACCTAAAGAAGTGGTGACCCTCAAGAAGATTGTATCACAGTAAGCGACTCAACATTGTGCTAAATCATGACTACTGCATGATTATTTAAGGATTTTTGGTGTTTTTTTGGGTTGAACACTGTCTTCCCAGAGAAGTTATCTATTATGGGCTGCTTCTCAACTCTAGTAAGACTTTACAAAAATCAACGTATGATGATACAGAAGTAATTGTGGTGATCAAGGTGGGCCTAGGGTTTAAAAAAAACTCTATTTAACTGGAGGACCAATAAATTCTTGCAGTCTGGTTTTAAGCCAGTTTAAGCCCTTTGTAGAAAATTAAGAATATGCAATAGTCCCCGACCTACACCGGTGAGATATATTGCTTTTTTTTATTAACTTGGTAGCAGTTTCAGATATTCACATCTCAGGAGTAGCAAATATGGTATTTGATGACATAGAATTTATTCACTCTCGTAGGAAGAATGGGTTGTTTGGGCAGGAAGTAGGAATTAAGATGAATAAAAAGCTCCTAAGTAATTCATTTGACTTGGAGAAATTTTTCATTCATCATTTTCATCCACGGACTAAAAAAAAGAACATGCTCTTGTTCAATACTAAACAATGTCCCTGTCTAGTAAATCACGAGAAAGCTGTAGTTATCAATGGATGTATTTCTTTTGGGAGTTAGGTCTTTTGGCTTTCACAGTTTTCAGTGGTGTTAAGTCTGATTTTCTCTGTTTTTGTTGTTTTTTTCCAATTTCTTAGGTTTTTTAACTCTTCCAATTGGCTTTTTATTTTTGTTTGCTTTCTGTGTTGTTTGTTTTGTCATTTAGTTTTTGTCCGGTTTGTTTTGTTAACATTTTCGTTCTGAAGATGTGAACATGCTTCCTTAAGACTTTCTTCTATGGAATTAACTACTGCCTTAGATTAGTTATTCCCACTCTTTCCATAGAATTTTATTGGTTCATTAATTAATTAAATTTTAATAATTTATTTATATAGAGTTTTAATTAATTAAATATAATCATTCGTTCCTAGTGAACTCTTATTTTCCATAACGCTGTAAACGCGAAATTCAGGAGCTTATGCTTCTAATGTTTCATGCAAACTTCGGTCTTAAATGATAAATTCTCTTTTTCATTATATTATTTGTCTGCAAAATATTTGTGATGCCTAAAGAACTTCTTAGGCAACACGAAAACAAATTTTGAAAATGGCAACACGAAAATGCATTATAGAAAATAATGCAAAACTAAATGTCAATGTTACCAGATGTCAGGTTTATAATTATGCCACTATAGAAGTTTTTGCCACTATAGAAGTTGCCTAATTTTGAAATTAGGCAACACGAAAATGCATTATAGAAAATAATGCAAAACTAAATGTCAATGTTACCAGATGTCAGGTTTATAATTATGCCACTATAGAAGTTTTTGCCACTATAGAAGTTGCCTAATTTTGAAATTAGGCAACACGAAAATGCATTATAGAAAATAATGCAAAACTAAATGTCAATGTTACCAGATGTCAGGTTTATAATTATGCCACTATAGAAGTGATAATAAAATTCTTTATCCAGATATTTACAGTTTTGTTTTAAGCCTTCATACTTTTAAAATTCTAAAATATGTCTTGAATCCTTGCTCTGCTTTGTCAATGATACAATTTATGCAAAAAAGTTGAAAATTGCTCCCCTCACCAGATTATGCACTGACCATAAAATCGGCACTATAGTCTTGCGTATTTTTAAGTTTATCTATTTTAGATTAACTATTTGATCGGTTTTGGATATCATTAGACATCATTTTTAAATTCACCTAATTTAGAAATTATTGCTAAATTCAAAGAAGCAGATCCCGAGGTCTCAATTGCTAAACGAATTGCAAAAGATAATTACAAATTTGAACTTCGTCAAAATAAATGGGTGCGGGTGCTAAAGCAGTGGTTATGACAGATTTTCAAATAATTAAGTAAATAGTTTAAAAAAATTATTTGTGTTTATTGTATGTGATTATTATGGGTATTTATTTTTGGTTTACTTGTGCATTAATTTGTTGTTGTTGTATGCGTGTATTTGATTTTGCTTCGTTTTATTTTATTCCTACTTTGTCCTTGATTTCGTTTTGTTTTAATTTAGTTCTTATTCTTATTTTGTCCTTGGTTTATTTGTAATTTGGCGTTCTCATTTGATTTTTCCTGGCTTTGTCGACATTTGTCTATCTCTAGGCTATAATTTGTCCCAATTTTAATCGTTCGGCTTGTGTATGTTCATTTTCTTTTGTTTCTTGTCTTCATTTCATTGTTATTTTTCCATCTTATGATTTATCCTTTTCAAGTTTGTTGACAGGTTTTCAAATAAATAAATAAATTGGGTGTGAAAATATACTGCTTAAAGATTCTAAGTTTGAGGAGCCTTTGCTGCCAAAAGTAAATAAATTTGTCATGACTCCTCATTAAAGTAAGTACGACTTCCAGACATTTTTTTTTCTTAGCAGAAGACCCAAAGGGCTCAAATTAATGTGATATTAAATCATGCCATAGATCATAGCTGATATGGCAACTGTTTATAAGAATTTTTCGTAGTCTAGTACAATGCAAAACAGTGACACGGACAAATAACTGGATTTCTTTTAAGCCGCTGAGAAATTTAGGCTAAAAATACAAATCTACATGAGTTGAAATGATCTAAAGCATGCCAGTGAACTTGCTAAGGAATTAAGTAAATTATAGAATATTCAACCCTTCAAACGGAATAATCTATAAATTGTCATCTTTTTTACTTTTTGCAATAATAATAGAAATTTATATGGAGCGAATGGTTTAATTTTAGTCTTTTGCATTTTAAGCAAAAGCATATGCAAAGTTTCTGCATCATATCTGTGATTTCTAGAGTGTTTTTATTGCATTTCTTTGCTAAATAAATTTCTTTTATTTTTTTTAGACTCACGTCATGTACAAACTAACGCTTGGTCCGCACTAATGTTTTTATTTTCATGCAAAAACGATAAGACTTGCGTAATCCATAAAATTTCATTTCTCTGTTGCTGCAAGATTGTGCTTAAAATCCATTAAGCAGTTGAGTCCAATTTTTTTAAACTGAGCTATCAGAAAAGCATTGCACATTTCGTACTGCGACCTTAAAAGCTTGCGTGTCACTGTGGTTAAGCGGTTGGGTTCAAAATTTTCAACTAAGCCGTCAAAAACGTAACCAGCATTTGGTACTGTAGTCGTACAATGGATTTAGCAAGAAAAAAGTAAGTATGACGTCACTAGACCATTAAGGTCCAAACCGGCGGTGCTGATCTCCGTTTCGTGGCCCTTAAGCCAGGAAGTGTAATGGGGGGCTGGGGGCTAGCCATCCTGTGCTCTCGCACACCCTTCCTGCTTACCTTCCCCAGATTTCTCTAGGTACCCATTTAAAACTGGGTCGACTCTGGCTAAGCTTACAGAGTGACACCACCGACCCGCGTCCCAAACCCGAATAACTGGCCACGCCAGGGATCGATCCCGTGCCCCTTGGTCAAAGAATTTTCAACCCTGTGCACGTCCACTTAGCCAGGACGGCTTACAATGGATTTAATTCACAAATTAAGAATATTTTTCAGAAGTCACATATTAAGACTGGTGAATTCTATGCATTATTTACTATTTATTTATTTTTGGCTTATCGCTAAGCCGCTTTGAAAGGAAAGGGCTATCGTAAAAACTTAAAAGGGGGTTCCACTGATGGGAGAAGTAAAGTTCTTGTGGCTTTTTCCAGACCTATAAGTGATTGGAGGGCAACTAGCCCGCTTTGCTTCCCTCTTCCGATAGACATCTGACCCAAATTTGCATAGAGCTATTTTGTTCAGCATAGTTGAAAGGTCAAGTAATCACGCTTATGGTGATGACATGATCTTGCATAGTCATGATCTTGTGCATTATGGTGATGACATGATCTTGTGCTAAAAAGAAATCATATTTTAAATATTTTCTCTTATATACCGTTAATAAATACAAAACTTCTAGTATTTTCAGAAGTGAACATTAACATCGAATAAACTACCTATCTGCATTTCATTAGGCCTTATCATCAACTGTGATTTATACAAAAATGTTCCTTGTTTTTTTTATCGATGTTCTGACAAATGAAAACTCAATGCTTGAAGTAAAAATTGATCTCAGTAAAGCTCAAGTGACATTTCAGTCCTTTAAAAAATCAACGGCATCGGCCCCCTTTGTCTTAGCGATTATGCGGTAAAAAGCAATGTGAACCAATGGTAAGGTATTTCAAAATTTTGGAAAATTTCCAAATATTGACGTACCTTTTCTGGCACGTTTAAAAATTGATGATCAAATGTGGATCTAACTTTATTTTCAGAAATGAACGGCAATGCTTTCAAATCAACCAGACGTTGTTTTTCCATTTTCCATTAAGTTCATGTGTACTCCTGTATTTTTCTTGTTCATAGATTTTTACACGGTCTGAACAAATTCATAAAGTTTCGGTTAAATACAACAAATTTCTTTGGTGGCTTTTGAAAGGAAGTGATGAGTGTATCAAGAGAGACAACTTCTATCTTTTAGTGTATTTCAGAGATCAAGCTAATAGTAAAATAACAACCTTAATTACAGAAGAACTGTTTTTTTCTTCTAAAACGGGAAGAACAGAAACAACTTTTGGTAAATTTTTCATTGTTCATATTATTGACTTACGAATAAAGTGAGCATACCACTCGATGCCTATTTTATGCTCTTTACGAATATCGTAATTGCTTCTATCGCAAATTCAAATTTAAGCCATTTTTGAGCTCTTGAAAATGACCAAAATATTACTAGTTTTTGGATATAAAAAAGGCTTAAAACATTGGTTTCAAACTTACTGTTTCATTATAAATCCATTCATAACCCAAAACTTTTTTATACCCAAAAACTAGATGTATTTTGGTCATTTCAAGAGCTCAAAAGGGCATAAATTTGAATTTGCGATAGAAGCGATTATTATATTCGTAAAGAACATTAAAAGGCATCGAGTGGTATGTTCACTTTATTCATAAGTCAATAATATGAACAATAGAGAATTTACTCAACTTTCTGTCATAATATTTATCCTTGAAATTCGTTTGCTTGAATTTGACCATCAAATTTGACAAACAACGATTCATTTGAGAAACAAACAAACTACATTGTTTGTCACTAGAAGACGATTTTTGATCAAAAATGTCTTACTAAAAAAATTCTTGAAGAATAATAGCCTCGTTGTTAAGCAGGTAGATGTGCGAAGTTCTTACATCTTTTGGAAAAACAATTCAGCTAAAATCCCTGGATTCCGATCTCACAAGTTTTTTTTTTTTGCAAACATGTTTCTTCGTTCTACCGTATGAAGTCACCCCAATGGCTTGTATGACTTTGATTGGATTATAATTTAAGTTCTCGCTTAAATATTTTATTTGGCAGTAAACTGTAAGGTCTTCAAACTTTGATGAAGCAAATAGCGTCAATCTGTGAATTGTCAGAAACTAGCACTTAGATGAAGCAAAAAAGGATAATCTGAGATGAAAGAAGTGAGATATTACTACTCTGACGACTCAAAACGGGCATCAATTTTAAGGCAAACTATTTAAACACTAGGACTCCTGGAATTGTAGTAATTCCATGTGTCATAAACTTTGTCCTGCTCCTAAAGCTCTGAATTAGGTAAATACATTTCCGGTCCACATTTAATGGAAACACGGTAAAATAGTAAATTATTAGAGTTTTTTTTTTATCCTGGAAAGTGATTGAGTAAATTGAATGGATCTAAAGCCTTATTTAGCCTATCCCCTGAAAAGCAGCCTAGGCTATTTAGAATTGACCCCTCCATTCTAGGTAAATTTTAAAATAGTGGCTCTCTAGAGAAATGGTAGTGAAACAGAAATGCAATGGAGACACTTATAGATTGATTAGCCTATATTATGCTCTTTTTCAAAGATTTATTTATGTTTTGAAATTTGTCCCACATCCCCCTCTATGTAGTTCTTAGCTCTATAAAAGATAAATATAAATTAAACTTGTACCAATATATCACTTTTATATGCTCCTTTTCAACATAGGCTAGCCTAACAGTTGGGGATGCCACCAGATGGCTAATTTGACAGTGTATATATACAAATCATTAAATTAGCCAACCAGCCAACCAATATTTTAAGCATAGGAGTCCAGCTGGACATAAGGAAACATATTAAGAAGACAATTCCTACTCCATAATATGGAGAATAATCCTAGCCTAGTTAACACATTTTGCAGGGGGGAGAGCCTTTATCTTCAACTTTTTCCTTGTTTTTCTAAGAAATTCATGAATTTTTTTGAACCTATATATTCACAGAATATATATCCCCACCCCCTAATGTGCAAATATATACCTAGAATTGCATCCTCAATCAAAATATAACATCCATTTGCATCACAAATAGACTTCACTCCCATATTGGCCATGTGGTGGATGCCCCTAACAGTTGTATCTCGGCTAGCTTAACAGTCAGTACTTGGTAAATTGTTTACAGTTCATATTATTCACTTACAAATTAAGTAAACATGCCACTTGATGCCTTTATTATGCTCTCTTCAAAGAGCCTATAATGATCATTTGGTTAGAAATGAATTTTACCCCCCACCCCTATATAGGCCTATACCAATTCAGGGTGTATATTTGCACATTAGGGAGGGGGTGAGGGTAAAGTTTAAACTTGCCTCTCATTTATATCAGAAATAAAATTACCCCCCCCCCTAATGAGCAAATATATACCCTGAACTGGTATATATAGGGGGGGGGGGTAAAATTTGTTTCTGACAAAAATGATTATTATATTTGGAGAGAGCATAAAAAAGACATTGAGTAGTATCTTTTCTTTTTTTGTAAGTCAATAATATGAACTGCAAAACATTTACCCAGTACCCTGTCAACAGGGGTGTCCCAGGGGGGGGGCAGGGAGGAGCAGTAGCTCTGCCCTTCTGCAGAGCTACTATTATTAACCTTCACTGTTCTCTTCCCCTTGTCCCCCAAATAGTGCTGACCTTTGGTTACCTATTGCAGTCTTTGTTTAGAAAATACAATCTTGAAAAATTGATCTACTCCTCAAATAAGGCACAAGAAAAGTTTTTGAACCATATACATTTGCTCAGTCTTGATTTGTAAGTTTTTAAAGAATTATAAATCTTTAAGGTATTTGTGTGCTTTAAAATTTACTTAGAAGGGAATAGGCTACTATAAAAATTTGAAGCAAACTTAAAAAAATGAAACTATCAGGTAATTTTTAGATGAATGTTGAAATAAATCTAAATGCACTATTATGCATGCAGGTTGTCAAAAGGGTATATCAGCAATTCCTCAGGAACAACATAGATTATTAAGTTGAAACTTTCAGGGTATTCTAAATTAACTGAAATGCACTATGTGCATATTTACAATAACTGCTACTTATAGCTCACTGCAGGACCAGGCCACCTGAGACCAACATAGCTATGCAAGCTCCTTGTCCATCCCAATCTATTCAAATCCTCCCTCTTAAGCTGTTACAATTCCCCTTGAATCTTTCCTTGCCTCCCAGCCTGTTTAGGGGTGACCTGCTTTTCATTTGGGCTTACATGGTTGGATGAAAAGGACAATCTTTGAAATTTTGTCATCCTCTATTTTCAAAATATGTCCTAGCCATCTCAACCCTTTTCTCATTATAGCCCTCAAAAGTGGGATAGAACCATATTTTTGTACAGTTTATTTATTGAGGCATGGTCAGAGATATACCCAAAACAATCTGTTGACAATTTCTTTGGAAAACATCTGAAAAATCCTCCTCTGTATCTTGGAGTGCCCACATTCCTGAACCATACTTGGCAACTGTCATCATTGTATTTCCATTATTCTGTATTCTTCCAAATTTCTTTGAACTTTGAAAAAACACTCTGGGCCTTGGCCATTCAACTTTTAACATCTTCACTGAATCTAACATCTTGACTAATAATACTACCTGTTTAAATGAAGCTGTCTATTTGATCAACCTCTGATTACCTAGCATCACCTCTTCACCTTCATTTATTTCTGGTCTTAGCTACTTTGCTTTTTTAACATTAATTTTCAGACATGTTCTTGCACCCTGAACCCTCAAGAAATCCAGTAATTCATTCATTTTTTTAACTTTTTCATTTGAAATCCAAAAATCATTAGCATTATTAAAATTATAACCTTTAATCTTGGAGAGTTTTACTTCACCTTTTGATTCTGTTCTATCTAATAGCCTTTGCTGTGTTCCTCAGGATAAAGCCCATTTTAATGACCCATATAAAGGGGAGAGAATGTAACCCTGATGAACTCCTGGTTCAATACAAGACCAGCTAAAATGACACTTAGAAGCATACAGAAATATTGGATTGGTTTATCAGCTGATATTTTTGTCTTGCCAGCTACAATACCAATAGTGAGTAACATACAATCTTAAATTGTAAGAAATACACTGTAGTATGACTCAAAATGAAGATCAAATAAGCATAATATGAACTCCAGAAATCCAGATTTTCTCTCTATACAACAGATAATTTCAAGTTATGATGCAAATTCTAAACTTCTTTTATAGTCCTAATACTATCAAGATGGCTTTACTTTAAACTTGTCTACAAACGAACCATGACATGTTCTTTTCAGAACCAAAAATGAAAGCCAATCTTTGCAAGACTGAGCCATTGTGCAGAAGTTATGTCCAATAAAATGAACAAAAAATTCAGCAACAATCCTAAAATGCTTTATTTTTAAACAATAAAAAGTGACCTTAATTGGTTTGCATTTACTGTACCAAAATTCCCATATTATTCTATGTTTTCAGTAAAACACTAGTTTTCTATAATCCTGCAAACATATGGAAATATAATTAGTTGGTTTATTTTACTAGTTTTATTGATATGTATTAAATTGACTGCAAAGCAATAATTTTTGCTTGTTTTGAGTTTCAACTTCACTCTTTACTTCTTTCAGAAAAACTTAGTTTTTTAAAATTAATTTTACAAGGTTTAGAATATTGAGTGCACATGTCTTAGTTATTGATCATAAATACAGTGTGGGATCATCATGGTTGCAGCAGTAATTGCAACCTAGTAAACAATTTAAGTACAAGGGCATCCATTCAGAGATGTTTGATCCATGATAATGAAACATTTATTACCATATATAATAGACTTGGAAGATACAGTAAATCTTTCAGTTTTTTTTTAATACTTTTACAACTGCTGAAAGTGGAGGGCTAAAAATGTATGGTCTTCAAAGTGAAAATGGAGGATGAGCCATTTTTTTTCAGAAATTAGTATAAAAAACTTCTTGTATTTGTTCTATAAATCTCAAGCTTTTTATTACAGAAACAGTAATCTGCTATATAAGCTTCAGGGTATTATTTGTGTACTTATCTTAATTATTGATCCAAAATTGAATGTGGTAGTATCATGGTTGTCCCTTATATGTAACCTAGTAAAGAATTAAGTCTAGCCCATAGCAATGGTAGCCAACGTTTTGCCCCCCCCCCTCTCCCACAGAAAATACCCCCCCCCCCTGTGACTGGTTGGTATCCAATCACTTTTGACTTATAGAAAAAGGACTAGAACTCTTAATTTCTGATCTAATGAGCACCCTCCAAAGCTTCTGCAACCAAGAGGTGGATGTGTGGATGAGGAAGGAGCAGTCCCCCTCCTATACGGAATACGTTCTGCTCATTTTGGGGTTTAGTATTACATTTTACTTTCATTATAATAGCATATACCAGAAATAATCCTACAAATCATAAGGGTATTGATACATTTTTGATGCATTTTTTATAGTTTCTTTTGTACCAAAGTTTTACTTTAACATTCTCTCCATCTGTAAAATTTTGCATCCAAAGAGGAAGAAAGACAAATAAAAGAATTCTGTAGAAGAAGTCAGGGTAATTTTTCCTAAAAATGTTCTCTGCACTATAAATTTACCCCAGACAATCCCCCCGCCCCTGAAAGACAAATAAAAGAATTCTGTAGAAGAAGTCAGGGTAATTTTTCCTAAAAATGTTCTCTGCACTATAAATTTACCCCAGACAATCCCCCCCCCCCCCTGTAGAAAACTCCCCCGCAAAAAATATCCTTATGTTTCCCAATAACAGATACTATCTGTAAGCAATAAAAAAATTACAAAACTTAGAGACACTTAAACTTCTACATTGAGTTCTCTGATTGTTTTGTAGTTAGAAGAGGGGGAGGGAAATACCTCAGCCTTCAGGTTAATACAGAATTAGTTTTAAGGGAGAGACAAGAGAAGTGTGGAAGTAGAAATAGATTAAAAACCCCCAGGGAGTTTTAGTCATTTTTTTGCAAGTCCAACGTGATTGGAGACCAACCAGTTGCAAGGGGTATTTTACAGAGGGTCATTTTCTACGGTTATTCATTTTCCAGTGGGGGGGGGGGTAAATGCCTAGAACCCATAGCACCAAAAAATCTTAACACCTTTAAAAGTAAAACTATCAAATGGCAAAGAATTGCCATTTAATGCTGATTTAGTAATGGTAGCTACTATGTTGATTAATACTATGGTTGCAGCAGCAGTTGCAACCTAGTAAAAGACGAATCACAGTTCATAGTAACCAAAAGTTAAAAAACGCCTGTTTAAAAAACTGGCAAGTGACAAAAATTATAATTTGTAGCTGATTCTTGAATGGTAACTATTATCTAAACTAGTCTTAATGGTTTAGTCTCGATTAGTCTTAATTAATGCCCCAAAATGAACAAAAATTAAATAAATAATCACAGCGAACAAACTAAATACACTAATATAAATGAATAAATAAATCTTAAAACAAGTAAAACTTAAATTGGATATTCAAATCAAACTTACAAGAGTTTGGCTACTGCCTCCGTCATTAACTGCTAAAGCCTACTGCATCACTTGCGTTTTCAGTTTTATTGAAAACTACATGCGTCTTGAACAGTCCTTGGGAAGAACTTAAAAAATCTAATTAAATATTTAATATGTAATGATATTAATAAATGAAAGCTCAGTGGTTTGAGAATCTATTTCACTGTAATTTTTATTTTTATATTCAATGCTGTAAGTACAAAAGGAAGGAAATATTTGTAATATGATTCGTTTCAGTAAAGTGCAAACTATTTGCTGGTATTTAGAAGGAGTGGCGTGGGGGGATTTAGCCCTACTTATCTTAGTTTCTGCTCGTTTTGAGTTTAATTCTGCTATTCATTGTAATTTGTGTTAGTGTTAGGTTTCAATTATTATTAATGGTAATTTGTCATAGTTTTATGCCTGGAAAATTGTTTGACTTTATTTCTGCTCATTTTTGGTTAAATGTAGCTGTTTAGTTTTCTTTGAAAAACTTTATGGAAAAGTTTTTAAAAATTAATTGCTAGGAAAAAGGAGGATGGTTGATTCTGGCTATTTTCAGGAATGTTTAAGGTGTTAAGGTGAAACTTTGGGGAATGTTGATGGGCATGTTAAACTAAATCAAGAGATGCTATGTGCATCAAGTTTATCAAAAAGGTGTATCTTCAACATTTCCAGAACAGCCAAGAGTATTAAGTTTGAACTTTCAGGGCATATTGAGAGGGATGTTGAAAACTGATCAGAGGGCAACTAATCGCCTCTCCAGTCTCCATTTTGCTGTCCTCCCTTCAAAGATACCTAGTCAAAAATTTAGGAATAGCCGTCTTGCTCAAAATAGTCAAAGGTCAAATAACTGTGCCTCTGGGGATGGCATAACTCTCCACAGTGTCTGGAGCAAGTGTTGTTAGTTATATACTTTGCCCGTTATTTATATTCAAGGTTGGTTTTGGGGAAAATGGGTCTTTGTTCCTGAGTCTCCAAAAAGGCTAAGGGTATTGAGGCAAAACCTGTAGAAAATAATGAGGGTAATGTCAAACAAAGCCAAAGCACAATATGTGCAGGAAGGCTGTCAAAAAGACCCAACAGTAATATCTAAGGAACGGCTAAGGGTATTAAATTGAAGCTTTAAAGCTATGTTGAGCAAGATGTTGAAAAAGGAATGGAGGGTGATCACTTCTCCCCTCTTTCCCTGTTAGATGTCCCCCCTTAAAACTGATAGAAATCTGAAAAAGCAACTTTATTCAAGATAGCTACACCATCCAATAGCTATGCCTCTGGGGATGCCATGACCCAGTCGCCTCTCTTGGGGAGAGGGGCGAGCAATGAAAATTATTCAATTTGTCCATTTTTTTATATACAGGGTTTATCATTGGGAAAGGGGAGAATCTTTGATCCTAGGTATGTCTGAAAAGGCTAAGGGTATTGAGGTGAAATTTTGGGAAATGTTGAGGGGTATGTTGAGCTACATCAGAACAAACCATCTGCATTCAAGTTATCAAAATTGTGTATCTGTAATATCTTAAGATTGGGTACGGGTATTAACTTGAAACATATACAAATATTTCGGCCGAGAACTCAGCTAAGCTCTCCTCACTGCAAAAAGAAGAATAAGGAATGCCGATAAAAGTCCAGAGGACAAACCTTAAAAACTAAAATAGATGTACCCTTTCTGAAGTAACAATTGAAGGCAATATGGCTATGTCTGCTCATTCATAGCATTTCAACTTCCAGATGGCTAAACGGGAAGCCAAAAATATTACATCTATAAAAGTCATGCTTTGATTCTATCTGAAAGTAATGCGCCATCAAATAATATAAGGAACTGGCAGAAAAAGTAAGAAAGTGGTGTTTATTTACCAAAAAAACACTTTATCCCCCCAGGATATGTAGGAAAAAAAAAATGCTGAATTAGTGGGTTTGGCGGGTAATTTTTTGTGCTTATTCGTCATCAGCAGTTGCTTCATAATGCCAAATAATCCTATTTAAACAATGAGGGAACTTGTACATGTAACCTAGGCCTATATTTTGGACTATCCCTGAATGGGGAATTAAACATTATGTATCAGTTTTTGCCTGATTTCTTTTTTACTACCAAAATTAACCATTACTTCCCTATATTGTTACCGACCCCCAATATGTAATTACCTGCTGAACTTCTGAAGTAACATAGGTGAGCATGTGTTGCACTTTATGACCCTTTGTCCCAAATCGCTGGGTCTTAGGAAATATAATATAATATACTTACTTTTGGCGGGAACTAGACGATGAACTGTCCTGCCTGGCACCAAAGGATCTTGGGATGACTTCCGACGACCCAGTTGGACCTGTCGGCTGCAGCTTCTCCAGCGATCTTCAGCCAGTCTTTGTGCCATCTCCGACCGTGTCTCCTGAATCCTCCCCATGGTTCCAGGTCCTCCTTGAATTTTTGCCACAGGTTCTTCTTTTGTCCTCCTGGTTTACGTTTCCAGGAGGGGGCTGGTTTGCAGACAAGGACGTCTCGACATATCGTGCCTTCGGGACGGCGCAATGTGTGGCTGAGGAGCTTCAGGCGACGTCTTTTAATGATAAGCGATAGCTCTTCTGATTGGCCACAGCGACTCCTTACTTCACTATTGGAAATCCTGTCCCATCTCTTAATGCGGAGGATGTAACGAAGGCAGCGGTGGTCGAACACGTCCAAAGTTCTCGCGTCTTCAGTCTTGATCGGCCATGTCTCGCAAGCATACAGTAGTACTGCCCGAACAGTTGCACCATAGATTCTGACTTTTGTTTTGGTTGAGATCTCCCGTCTGGTCCATAATGCTTTTTTCAGACTAGTAAAGACTCCCCAGGCTTTTTCTATGCGGGCAGAGATATCCCTTTCAGCTCCGCCATCTGGTGTTATGATAGAACCAAGATACTTGAATTCCTCGACGTTTTCTATTGGCTCACCCTCGAGGGTAACTTGGCAAGGAGCAGGTTGGTTGAGAGCCAATACTTTAGTCTTTGCGCTGCTGATGGCCAGTCCGATGCGCTTTGAGACCTCATAGGTATCGTCGATCATGCCTTGTAAGCTGTCGGTGGTAGTTTCCAGCTCAGCAATGTCGTCTGCAAAGTCCAGATCTGTCAGGGGCTGGAGGAAACCAGCTATTTGTCCGAAGACTATTCCGCTGTGGTTTCTCATTGCATTATACATGATCCAGTCTATCGCGTAGTTGAATAATATAGGCGAAAGGGGGCATCCCTGCTTTACCCCAAACTCCACTCGAAACTTAGGGGTGTCATTGCCAGAAACACGGACGCAAGTCTCAGTGTCCTTATACGCACTTCGGAGTATCTCAATGAGCTCCTGTGGCGCACCGTCTTCAGCCATAACTCTCCATAGCTCCTCTCTGATGAGAGAGTCGAAGGCAGCTGCAAAGTCAATAAAGGCGATGAGAAGGGGTAGATGAAACTGCTGTACTGCTGAAGGATGAGGCGAATCGTCAATATCTGTTCTGGATAGCCTCTGCCTGGTCTGAAGCCTGCTTGTTCAGGACGGGTTAACTTGTCACGTGTGTCTTTGAATCGGTTCATAAGAATGACGCAGAAGATCTGCATGGCATGGTCGATCAGGGAGATACCTCTATAGTTTCCGCAAATGGCCTTATCTCGTTTGTTGTATAGCGGAACGAGGACTGATACTTTCCAGTCTTTTGGGAAGGTCTTCGTCATCCATACCTGGACAAACAGGTCGGTTAGGCGGCATAGTAGAGTTGGTTAGGACTTGAACATTTCAGAAGGGATCCCATCATCTCCAGAAGTTTTATTGTTTTTCATGCACTTCAGCGCTTTTTGTACGTCCGCAATACTTGGCGGATCGAGGTTTATTGCGTAGAGCTCTCTAGCAGCACTCGAGAAGGCAGGTAGATCGCACGGGGGTATGACAGGGTTCAGTAGCTCAGAAAAATGCTCTCGCCAGCGTTCCATGCGTCCTTCTTCCGTTCGGATGAGTTCTCCGGACTTATCTTTCAGTGTGCCAACCGTTACAGGAGCTTTTCCTGTCGCTTCTTTCAGGAGTTTGTACATTTTCCTGCTGTTGTGGCTCCTGGACGCTTGTTCCAACTCATTCGCCAGATCTGACCAGTACTGCTCTCTGTCCCGTTTCAGTGACTGTTTAACTGCTTTGCGGGCTACTTTTAAGGGTTCTTTTGCACCTCCCACGAGGGGCTGCTTCTTCTCAACTAGTTCTATGATGTGGTCAGAGATCCAGGCTCGCTGTTTTCGTTTTCTGTGGCCAAGCACCTCCTCAGCTGCGTCCTGTGTCGCAATTTTTATCTGTGCCCATTCTTCATCGACGAGTGAGAGACGATTCAAGGCTTCGAACCGGTTGCTTAGCTTTAACTCGAAGTCGGCTTTGATTTCCGGGCATCTTAGTTTCGAAACATCGAAGCGCTTCCCTGCCTTCTGTCGCTTCTGCCTACTAAGGTGGTGACGGACTTTGCAAGTGAGGAGATAGTGGTCGGATCCATTTAAAGATCCTGTGTCTGCTCCTCTGTATACCCGGGCATCTGTGCAGGAGCTCCTCAATCTTCTGCTGACTAAGATGTGGTCGATCTGGGCTGTTGTTACGCCGTCGTTCGAACGCCATGTAACGAGGTGAAGTCTCTTGTGCTCAAAGAGGGTGTTTGTGACGCATAGGTTGTTGTATCTGGCTAGCTGTAAGAGCCTTTCTCCATTGATGCATCTGTCACCAACGGTGTGGCGGCCAATAACTGCTGCTGTGTCGGGGTCTACTCTGCCAAGACGGGCATTCCAGTCTCCAGCTACAAAGAGCATGTCACGCCTTGGTGTCTTGTCGATGATTCTTTGTAGGTCATAATTAAAGGCATCTTTGACCGCGTCACTACTGTCCCTTATCGGAGCGTACACGGCGATTATGGTTATGTGGCTAATGTGGCCTCTCAGTCTGATCATGGCGATCCTTGGTGACACTGGCTCCCAAGAGATGACGCATGATGCAGTAGGACCGTCTATTAGGAACCCAACTCCTTGCTGGCCGGAACTATCATTGGGACCCGAGTTGTAGAACTGGAATGAGTCAGATTCGGAAACGGTCAACTTTTTGGACAGAACATTATTAAGTCTCGTTTCTGACAGACAACAAACGTTGATTTTATACTTCTGCAGCTCCCTTGCAAGGAGCAGTTGCGTGGATTCCAGCTTGCAGCTGCGAACATTCCACGCGCCAATATTCAGATGTTTTCTTGATCGGGCGGCTTGCATACTTGTCGGGCCAGGCACCACCCTGACCTGGTCCGCGTCGGCTACCGCGAACGCCGTAATAGTAGTATCTCTCTGAATTTGATCTTCAATATCCATTGGTGTTTCATGGGAATTGACTTGACCAAAGGCTCCCCAGACCCTTGGCGCCCCGTTGCGTTAGCCATTCTATTTGTCGGGCTAGGCTACTAATAGAATGTTACACCACTCATCCGCTGTGAGGTGCAACTTAGGGCTCTCCTCCCGGCTTGCTAGGGACGTGGGTGTGAATCCTCGCTCCGAGACCCCAACCATAGCTTGGGAGCACTCGTGCTTATCAGGCCCTGATTAATATATATATATATATATATATATATATATATATATATATATATATATATATATATATATATAATATATATATATATATATATATATATATATATATATATATATATATATATATATATATATATATATATAATATATATATATATATATATATATATATATATATATATATATAATATATATATATATATATATATATATATATATATATATATATATATATATATATATATATAGATATATATATATATATATATATATATAATATATGATATAATTTATAAAGCCACAGTAAGTGCTGGTTTAAGAAAACCATGCTTTCTTTCTATCTGAAAGCTAAGTATCATAGAAAAATATAATTAACTGGCAGGGACAAGTTAGAAGATTGCTTATTTACCCAAAAAATTTAGCCCTAGGCTGTGTGCAAAAGTTGACCGATTTTGAAAGGTTGCCATTATGTTTTGTTACTTGTTACCATACCATCCATGGTTCCAAAATTATTTTGCGAAAACTTTTTTTTCCCGCTGTAACAGCTGAATTGTTTATTAAATCCAGAGAAAAAAAACTTACAGAAAAGATTGTTTTTCTTTTTAAAGATAGAAAATTATAGAAAGATATAGACTAGTCAGAAAAGTAGATTAGTCTTATGAAGTACCTAACAAAGAGCCGCCTTTTTGCTACCTACCTCCCCTTGCTTCACTTTCATTTACATTGCTTACTTCAATTGAGAGCTCGGGCCTTCACCACTGAATCCTGACACTTAGTCAACGCGTCGTATGGTCAGTGACCGACGAAAGTAGTTTTCTCTTATATGGGTCTAGGCGTTTACCCCCCCCCCCCCCCCGCCCACCCGGAAGATACCCCGACTGCTGCTTGGTTCCCAATCACTTTTGACTTATAAAAATAACCTGAAAGTCTCAATTCCTGATCGAATGAGCATCTTCCGAAGTTTATACGACCATGAGGTGGAGATGGGAATGAGGAAGGGGCAGTGTCTCTCCTATACGGAATAAATTCTGCTCATTTTGGGGGTTTAATGTTACTCTTTACTTTCATAATAATAGTGTAGACCAGAAATATTCCCATAAATGACGAGGGATTAAATATCAGTTTCACATTTTGGGTGCATTTTTTTAAAGTGTTTTGTCCACTTCCCCGAGAAAACAACCCCCAAACAAAAGTCATGAATACGGCCTTGAGGATTATGCATCAATTTCTACCTCCAGCCTTCCCTTGTCTCTTTCTTAAAACTAATTCTGTATTTATTTGAAGGCTCAATGAGAGTTGGGATGTTTTGGTATTAAAATGCACCCTTTAAGGCATCTCCGTCCTCCCTAACTAGCCAAAATATTTTTAAGGTCTAAACAAATTTTACTGTCTTAGGTAAATTCCCTGTTGTTCTACAATTCCAAACATTTGCATATAAGGGCTTTAAACCTCTACAATGGAGTTCAATGATTGTTTTATAGTTAGGGAGGGAGGGAGACGCCCTAAAGGTGCATTTTAATACCAATACATCTCAACCCTCATTGAGCCTTCAGATAAATACAGAATTAGTTAGATGAATAATAGATGAATAATTTTTTTTTGTGGGGGGGGAGGGATACAAAAAAGCTTTAAAAAACACATCAACAATGTGAAATTGATATTTAATCCCTCTTGATTTCTGGGAATATTTCTGGTCTGTGATGTTATTATGAAAGTAAAGAGTAACATTAAACCTCAAAATGAGCGTATTTCATTACGTATAAGAAGGGGACTGCACCTTCCTCATCCCCGCTTCCACCACATGGTCGCAGATGCTTTGGAGGATGCTCTGGATAAGAAATTCGCTCAATCGATATGAGTTCTATTCCTTTTTTTATAGGTCAAAAGTGATTAGAGACCGACCAGTGACAGGCAGAGGAGTTTACGGGGGTGGGGGATAAACGCCGGCTCCTCTCTTGTACGTGTCTGCTTTAATTTTTTTGTTGGAAATGTTTGTTCGACTAATAATAAAAATGAATAAAAACAAATTTTGATACGTTTATGAAGTCTTTTTTGTACCCTCCCCTCTTCCCCCTGAAAAACTCTTGGATATGGCCCTGTCTGGTATCCAAACTATATAAACAATTGTATCCAGTCAATATTGCTCTTTACTCATTATATGGTGTTTCAATTTTGAAAATTGTGTTCCCTTTGACTGGGCATGTTGGCCATGCGCCTTTGTTGTTATTCATGTGGAAACTCAAATTGGTTTTTCTCAGGAGATTGTGTGAATATCAGTCTATAATCGACAGTGTACTGCTTTCAAAAACGTTATTCTTTTACGGTATGGACATTCGATAAAAGTCAATGGGTAAGATTTTCTAGCACTAGGAATGGGATATGAACCATTCTCATCGGTTGAATCTAAGACGATGAAATGGTTTTCCTAATTTATAGCCCCGGGTCTTCCATGTGATGAAAAGTTCTCCACGCCAACGATAAGAGTAGTTTATATGAGTTAGGTAGCCCTGGTTTCGACGGACTTGTCAGTTACTCATCGCTGATGTTCTCTTTTTTTTATCTTTTGTGTTTAAAGGTACGATAGTCCTGCCTAAGTTTTAAAAGTGAGGGGGCAACCCATTAAAATATTGTGAGGGGAGGGAGGCTGGAAAGAAAGATATTTTCTTATTTCTAACAATTTAAATTGTGCAATTTCCAATTGTCGTTATTCTTCTGTGAAAAATCGGGAAAATATCACCCCTACCTCTTGGGGAAGCTCAAGAGATGAAATTGATTTCCCCCTGAATGTAAAAACTTTCATTTCTGCAGACTTGGGTGTGAAGAACGCAAAACATGATTCAATTCAATTGTTGAAAAGAAATAAATGCTATGTTTTTATTACAGAATTTAAATTCAGAATTGATTGATGTAGATGTAGAGTCGATCTTTACAGCCACCCCCACCCCTTCCTTTGAACTAATTCTGTATATGCCTGAATATCAATGAGAGTTAGAATGTTTTGGTACTAACACGCACCTATTAGGCATCTGTCCTCTTCCCTAGCAAAAGAATCAAAATAACAAAAAAATCATATATAGCCTATACCGTGTGTCTTAACCTTTTCTTAACCTTTCTTGATTTCGCAGAGTTCAAATATAAGTAAAACTAATAAATCGGATCCAAACTGGATATAAGATAACATTCTGTCATTTATTTTATATTTTCATACACGTCATTTATTTCATACACGCTCTTTATTTCATACTTTAAACGAAATTCTTGAATAAATACCAAAAATCACTGTATTGTTTTTACATTCAAATCGTAGTCAAAACCGCCGTAAATTAGTCCAAAGAAATCAACAAGAAATCAAATAAGTATTAATTCATTGAACCCTTATGGCTCTTTACTTAGGTAACGTAAATAAATCTTAAAACGAGTGAAACTTAAATTGAATATGCAAATCAAGTTAGAATCGAATAAAAATAACTACAAACAAGAGTTTGGGTATCGTCTCTCTGCAGAAGCCTAAAACCTACTGCGTCATTGGCGCTTTACTGAAAACGAATTATATTACAAATGTTTTCTTTTGTACTTAATATTGAAAATAAATATTAAAATGACAGTAAAATTTTGAACTGATAGTTTCACTACAAACAAAAATTTGGATACTGCCGCCTTCTTTAACTGTAAAAACCTAAAGCCTTCTGCGTCATTGGCGCTTCACTGAAAACGAATTACTCGTATATTAAAAATTTATTCTTTTCCAGTTCTTACAGCATTGAAAATGAAAATAAAAATTACAGTGAAAAAAAAATCTTGAAGTGATGGATCTTTCAACAATTAATATCATTATATATCTAATATTCAATTTGATTTTGTTTATACTTTCCAAGACAGTTCAAGACTCATATCAAACAGTTCGTAGTAACGAACTGTAAGTAAGGAGCGACCCGGCTCAATGGTAACCGAAACTCTAAAAAACGGAATTTTGATACCAATACATATATCAAAAGTATCAATTTTAATTCTGATTTCAAATATATAAGTTTCATCAAGTTTAATCTTACCCATCAAAAGTTACGCGCCTGAGAAAATTTGGCTGACTTTCGAAAAAAGGGGGAAAGACCCCCTAAAAGCTATAGGACCCCCTAAAAGCTATAGAAATCACACCATCATATTCAGCGTAACAGAGAACCCTACTGTAGAGGTTTCAAGCTCCTATCTACAGAAATGTGGAATTTTCCATTTATGCCAGAAGAAAGATCACGGATGCGTGTTTATTTGTTTTTTTTTTTTTTTTTTTCCCAGGGGTGATTGTATCGACCCAGTGGTCCTCTAGTATCGTGGGAGGGCTCATTGGAACGGAAATTAAAAGTTCTAGTGCCCTTTTTAAGTGATAAAAAAATGGAGGGCAACTAGGCCCCCTCCCACGCTCATTTTTTTCCCAAAGTTACCCGATCAAAATTTTGAGATAGCCATTTTGTTCAGCATGGTCGAAAATATTATAACTATGTCTTTTAGGATGACTTAATCCCTCCAAGCCCCCAGGGGGAGGGCTGAAAGTTATGAACTTTACCCAATGTTAACATAGTATTGGTTACTGGGAAGTATACAGACGTTTTCAGGGGGGAATTTTTTCTGGTAGTGGGGGGTGGGGGTGGGTCGGGGGTTATATGGGAGGATATTTTCATGAAGGAAGTTTTCATGGGGGAAGGGACATGGCTATGAAGGGGGCGCCGGATTTCCCATCATTATTTAAAACAAAAATCAGAAACAAATATAAAAAACAAGTTTTTCAACTGAAAGTAAGGAGCAACATCAAAACTTAAAACGAACAAAAAATATTAGCTGTATGATTGGGTTCACCTTCTAGTCAATGCCTCGCTCTTTAAGCCAAAGATTTTTTAGTACTTTCATAAGACCTATTTACTCTAATTAACGGCCTTTGTGATTAAGGGGTCATTTTTAAAGAATTGGAACAAAATTCGAACTTTAGCTTAAAGAGCAAGGTATTGACTTGGGTTACGTAAGTTAATTTTTAAATTACGTCAGAACCAAATTTAGAGACAGCCATATAGCAAAAGAAAAGTAAAATTTTTATGCAAATTTGTTTACTTATTCAATGACGGTGAGCCAAAATAAAAGCTGCATTAACTTAAAAACGATCAGAAATTATATAAAAAAAAACAAGTTTTTTAAACTGAAAGTCAGGAGCGACATGAAAACTTAAAACGAACAGAAATTATTCCGTATATGAAAGAGGCTGTCCCCTCCTCAACGCCTCGCTCTTTAGCAAAAGTTTGACTCTGTCTCACAACTTTATTTTTTAAAACAATAAAAAACTTTAGCGTAAAGAGCGAAGTATTGAGGAGGGGACAGCCCCTTTCATATGCGGAGTAAACTCTCTTTTGACGCAAGTAAACTCTCTCTATCGGTCCTTGTCAAAATAGCACTATTTTGTGAATATCGAGCACTGTTCAAAATTTGCCATGCTCGTCTTTTCCTTTTATAGTCAATTGTCTCGTTACTCAAAGTATATTTGAATTGAGCTTTATGTACAACTCATCTTACAATTAACAAGAAAAAACGAAGCACAAACAAGTTAACGAAAGCAGAAGGATTACAGTCACTACCAACACTTGAAAACTACACACAAAAACTGCTTAAGAAGGTGGACCCACTCATGGGGCGACGACTCTAGTTTCTCCTCAGAAGTAAAGATGGCCTCTCTAATTGCGCTAAGAGACTCAACAATACCATATTTAGCAACAATATGGGCTTTCAGACGAAAGGTGATAGGGCTACTTGTAGCAGATGCAGTAGCCTAATGACTGCTTTAAGAACTACTTGGTGTTGACCTCGAAATACTGTGAGCAGGGTCGTATCCAGGATTTTCTTTCTTTTCTTTTTTTTGGGGGGGTGGGGATTACACATGGATTTTTTTTCGGGGGGGGGGGGGTATACAGAAAAAAACTAAAACAACGCATAAAAAGTTATTTATATCCATTTTTTACGGTTTTACGAGTCAGATAAACATTATGGGAGGGGTTCAAACTCCCTACCCCCCCCCCCTCCCCACCTCTGGTTACGGCCTTGACTGTCAGATATTGAAATATTGTGAAATGACCTTGCATACTTAAAACATGCTGTCTATAAATTTAATTTTCAGATATAAATTTATGTTTTTTCTTTTTTGTTAGGGGGGGGGGGGTTGTGGTGGGGGTATTTTGAATTTTCTCAAAGTAGACTAAATTCACTATCAAATACTTTCACTGCCAAGATCCTCAGAGGAGGGGTAGCAAAGACTTTTCAATGGGTTTTAAGCTTCAGAAAAGTTAACCCCCTGAAAGAAATTGAGGGGCCAGGGTCCTCTGATCAGCTTTTTGGGAATACCCGTTACATTCTTTTTTTCTGCTTTTTCTTTAATATAAGCTAAAATTTACACTTTTCTGTGCGATAATTGAGGTGCGGGAGGTTTCGAACCTCTTTATCCCCCCCCTCCCCCTGCTTCGCTGTTGCACAGAGAACCTTAAGTAAATGCAACTCTGGGGATAGTCTTTAGTCTGATTCAAATGTTTAAACACAAAATACATAGTTCTGCTATGAAAAATAATGGGCAAAGCACACCATATATTAAACACGTAACTTGACCTACCCTAGGTGCCTCCCCCCCCTAAACCCCCAAAAAACAACAATTTAAATACAGTTCTTGCCTTTGTTTATATCCCAGAAGGCATTGTAAACCTGTTTTCATCACGCGTCTCAGTTAATTTCGTGACGGGTATGCATTGCCGTAGATAAAAGAGTCCGTTTAATAGATGAGTACCCTATTCTATTTTATTTCATTAGCATTAACCAAACTTGACTTTTTAGAAAGGCCCATATAATGGGAAAGTACCGACAAACTTAAGTGCCAGTGTAATCGGAAAAATACGCAAGTAGTGCAATAAGAATAAAGTGACAGTTTGCTGGAAACACTTGAAATCTTTACGCCATCCACTCCAGAGAGAATACTGCATGTTGTCCCCCCTCCCTTCGAAAAAAATCATTTGTTTGTGGGCACTCACTGCACCAATGGGTTTTAAGTAATCTTTTGGGGGTTTGGAATCAGCCCTTTATTCAACCACTTTTGATCCTTCTGGTTTCTCAGAAGTTTATAATAACTTTTTGCGAGTACAAGTCAGTAATTTGGCTTTTTGACATCGCATGATTCTTTGCCCGAAGGTAACTCTGCATCATCGGAAGTTTAATATTTTAACTTCCTCTAAAGTTGGCTGGTAGGTATTCAGTTTGAGCAATTGAAAAAAGGATTCAATACATTTCATACTTTCGCTCTCATTGATTCTCAGACCAGTGAATTTTTTTTCCGTTCTGGAACCGTTAGTTCATTCTGTTGGTTTTCGTGTTTTTTTAGTTCTTCTTCATCGTTATGATTGGATAAGTTCTAGAGAAGGATTATAATGGTATTTCAGAAGTTTTGGATGTCAAGGTAAGAAGATGATTAAAGGCGGGTAGATCAGAGGTGTTTATAGTCCAGCCCAGAGGTGGCTGGGGGAAGGTGCCTTCCTCCAAAATCCTAATTTGGGTAAGGTTTAAATTAACGGACAATTCAGTTAGTTAAGAATTAAACTTACCTCTATAGTCAGAATTGAATCCCGAGTCCATATTTGTACTACGTTTTCTAAAGAGTTAAAGAGGCTGAGTTACAAGGTCGAACCTTAAAACGTACAGGGATTAGGAGGCACAGTTGGGGGGCTGCCGCCCCCGAAACCCCCCGCTTTCGCAGCCTTTAAATAAAAAAAAAAAAGTTTTTTAAACTGAAAGTAAGGAGCGACATTAAATCTTAAAACGAACAGAAATTATTCCGTTCCGTATATGAAAGAGGTTGTGCCCTCCTCAACGCCTCGCTCTTTACGCTAAAGTTTTTATTGTTTAAAAAAAGAGTTGTGAGGAAGTCAAACTTTAGCGTAAAGAGCGAGGCGTTGAGGAGGGCACAGCCTCTTTCATATACGGAACGGAATAATTTCTGTTCGTTTTAAGATTTAATGTCGCTCCTTACTTTCAGTTTAAAAAACTTTTTGTTTTTTATTTAAAGGCTGCGAAAGCGGGGGGTTTCGGGGGCGGCAGCCCCCCAACTGTGCCTCCTAATCCCTGTACGTTTTAAGGTTCGACCTTGTAACTCAGCCTCTTTAACTCTTTAGAAAACGTAGTTTTTTTCAAATAATTTCTGCACGTTTTTGTACAGTTTATTACTTATTATTGCTTGACTAACTGTTAGCTGATCGTGTCAGGAGTTAAAGTTGGGGGGCTCCCGCCCCCCCAAGCCCCCCGCTCTTGAACATTCTTCTGTTAAGGCTTTTAATTCCTGAATACTCAAATCACGTCGTACAGTGTGCCTCCTAATCCCTGTACGTTTTAAGGTTCGAACTTGTGACTCAGCCTCTTTAACAGCCCCCCCCAACTGTGCCTCCTAATCCCTGTACGTTTTAAGGGTCGACCTTGTAACTCAGCCTCTTTAACTCTTTAGAAAACGTAATTTTTTTCAAATAATTTAAAAAATAAACAAAGTTTTTATTGTTTAAAAAAAGAGTTGTGAGAAAGTCAAACTTTAGCGTAAAGAGCAAGGCGTTGAGGAGGGCACAGCCCCTTTCATATACAGAAGCGGGGGTTTGGGGGGTGGCAGCCCCCCAACTGCACCTCCTAATCCCTGTACGTTTTAAGGTTCGAACTTGTGACTCAGCCTCTTTAACAGCCCCCCAACTGTGCCTCCTAATCCCTGCACGTTTTAAGGGTCGACCTTGTAACTCAGCCTCTTTAACTCTTTAGAAAACGTAATTTTTTTCAAATATTTTAAAAAAAGAAACTGAGTTTCTTTTTAAAGTTTAAATTCAGTATATAAAAAATTTGCTCTGACGGTGAATCGAACCTGGGTTTTCCGCCTGACAGTCTGGAGTATCAACCGCTGGACTAAACAGACACAATTGTAATTGTTTTTTAGTAAATGGAAGCTATTTTCGACGCAAGCAAATTCCCACGAAACTTGATATTTGGTTTTTGGAAAACAGGGAAGGAGTGATCAGATTGAGCTGAAATTTCGAGGATAAGCTCCCAGGCCCCAGGAAAGCTTATCCTCTAAATTTCAGCCCGATCAGACAACGTTAAAGGGGGGTTATGGTGGGAAAAATTAACATGGGCTATTATAGGAAAACGAGGTTTTTCGTAAATGTAAATTCGGGGGATAATTTTTTCGGTCTACGTTAAAGGGGGGCTGTGGTGGGAGGGTCGAAACTTCCGGCCCAGTTTACCCCATGAAGATAAAGTCGGAGGAGGATGAAATTTTGCAAGTTTCTTAGTTTGAGCTTGGGCTACAAAATGCAATTACCGCCGTCTCTCTGCGACCTCTAGGACCTGAAATCGCTTAACATTGTGGTGGGTCGCCTCTTTATAGAGGCACAAGTGTGCCTCCTTGATTAGGGAGATGGGGTAAAGTTAACTTTTAGTGCAAATAAATGTTAAATTTTGATTCAGGATGCAATTCTGACTGTAGAGATGAGTTTGAACCTTATCCTCTCCCTAATGTGCAAATATATACCCTGAATTGGTATATATAGGAGTAGGGGGGCAAAGTTTATTTCTGTTGCAAGTGCATGTTAAATTTGGTTTTGGATGCGATTCTGAATATAGAGGTAAGTTTATTTAGTACTGGTGCATTATGCGGGCCACCGTTATAAACTGTACCAAGGAAACCAGTCACGAAACCCGTCAGTCGGGCTATTTGCAAGAGACCGCTATAGATAAATGATTGCAAAGCGTTGTTTCTCAATGAGTTATAATATTTAAACAATTATTTTTGGGGGTTTAGGGCTGAAAGGGGTACCTAGGTTAGGTTAGGTTACGTATTTAATATATGCTATGCTTTATCCCTCACAGCCTAATGTCCAAATATATAGCCCAAATTTGTTCATAAACTATTATATATTCATCCTATTTCATTTTATTTAATTAGCATTAACCGAACTTGACTTCTTCGTGGTGCCCGCATAATGCACCAGTACTGTTTATTTTTTAATTACCTGAATAGTCCGTTAATATAAACGTCACCCCCTAATTTTTCTCGAATATTCGGGCTCTTTTTTTAGAATTATCAAATAAACTTGGGTAGAAGTCTAGAATTAAAACTATTAAGAAGGAAACATGTTAAGAAAACAGATCTTGCTTTAGATTATGCAGATAAATTGAATATGCAGATAAATTGTAGTTGCCACATTTTGAATGCGCTTCCACTGTACTTTATCCCCAACCCCCTAATGTGCAAAAATACTGCCAAGATAAAGTATTTCCAATGTGTTTTCCGTTTCTTGATTTGGTCTGCGTTGATCCAATTTACGGGTACACGGGTTGAAACAAGAGTTGACGCATGGCAAATATATAATTTGGGTTATGTATTTGCACACAGAGCCGTTCAAGGGGGAGTGGAGTAACCGGGACAGCCCAGCTACGGCCTAGGGTGCCGGAGCTGAGGGGTGCAACTGGGCGGTTACCCGCTTTGATAATTTTTTCACTTTGAGATTCGCCTTTTTTTGCTTATGTTTGAGTCTGGAGGGGGTGCTGTAATTAATTTTGCTTTGTGCACCCCCAACCCTACGAACGATTCTGTTTGCGCATTAGAGGGTTGGAGGTAAGTTATAGTTGTACTTTCCCATTATATGGGCATTTTTAAAAAGTCTGGTTTGATTAATGCTAATGAAATAAAATAAAATAGGACGAATATATACTAGTTTACAAACATATTTGGGCTATATATTTGCACATTAGGGGTGGGGGTGGGGGTAAAGCATAGCATATATTAAATACGTAACCTAACCTAGCCTAAGTACCTCCCCCCCCACCCCCGCCTAAACACCAAAAAACAACAGTTTAAATATCGCATACGCAATGAAAACCTCGCTATGGATTGCATTAGGCCTACTCTATAGCCGTCTCTTGAATTAACCCGTCAAAAACAGGCTTTTCGCATCTGGTTTCCTTGTAAATGGCCATATAATGGGAAATTACCGTTATAGTGGGAGAGCATTCAAAATGCGCTAACTACAATTTCTTTGCATATACTGAATTAAGAATTGTTTTCTTAGCATGTTCCCTTCTCAGTAGCCCCAATTTTTTTTTTTTATTTATTTTTTTATTTATTTTTTTTTATTTTTTTTTTATATACCAAAATGTGCCAATCATTATGACCAGGGAACTGTTTGAAGGAAATCCTAAAATATTCTTGGTCAATATATACAAGATTCCATAACTGACATAGGAAAAAGGTGAACATGCTATTCTATTCCTTTTTGAACGCTCTTCACAAATGTAATAGTCAATTGGCTCACAAATGCACTGCCCTCCCTGATGGTCCCATATATAGCCCAAGGAATATATAAAGTTAAAAGAAAACGTTGAAACAATCTAACTCTTGCTTTATAATATGCAGGATGTTTTACGGTAAATTTTCCAATTAATAGGCCTAGCAATTAGATAGCTAGGAAATAGACATTCGTATCGAAGGATACGTTGTTTGCTAGTATCCGTCGATGGCAGTTCATAATTTTTTGGATTTTTTGCAAATCGTGAATATGGGAGGATGACTCGCTTTTATGTTTGTTAGGTATTTGGTTTTAATTCTTATAATTTTTTACTTTTATTGAATTTTATTCATCTTTTAATTTTTAGTTTTTCATTGGTTTTTTGGTTCTTTTCACATTGACTTTCCGCGTTTGTTTTTGTTGGGTTTTTTCTTCGGCACTTTCCTTGAATATATTATTTCGTTTCGCGCTGAAAAAGGGAGACGGTTGTCCTCTCCAAATATTCGCTTTGTTTGTTTATGCAGTATCTCGTTTGGTCTTAAAACCCCATTTTTGATCGTTTCCTTTTCTTATATTATGGCGGGCCAATGTGGTTTAAGAAATCATCTTTGTAACTACTTGCGACTCCTACTGTAACCACTGCTACTTCTGTTACTACTACTATTACTGTTACTACTGCTACTACTGCTTTTACTACCAGTACTACTGTTAAACTAAATCAAAAGAGCTTAATTGCATCCAGGTTGTCAAAATGGAGCAGATGCAATATATCGGGAATGGAACAGGGAATTAAGTTGAAACTTCCAGGGAAAGATGAGGGGGATGTAAAACTAAATCAAAATCGAGATAGTCAAAAGGGTGTCTCTGGAAAATCATAGACAACGCATCAGAGCTGCTTAAGTAGAGAGCGATGTGGGCACACTGTATTATTATTATTTTTTTTCACAAAGATACTTCGTATAGAAGGATTTGTCGTAAAACCTTCGGAAGCAGCTCATTTGATTGAAAATTGAAATTTCTAGTACCCTTCTTAGGAGTTAAAAGTGATTGGAGGGTAAAGAGCTCCTCACCTCTTGAGTGTTTTCATGCTAACATATAAGTACCAGGCAATATTTGCACGACGCTACTACTACTACTACTACAACTCCTATTACTACTACCACTGTTACTGTTACTACCACTACAACTACTACTTCTGTGGCGAGTACTACCAGGGCTGAGGGTATTGAAGTGAAAATTTGAGGAAATGTTGAGGGGAAAGTTAAACTAAATCAAAACATACTATGTGCAAACAGATTGTCAAATGGGCGTAATTGTCAATAGACTCGAAGGCAGGGGCTTATTTGGGCCCAACCCCTGACGTTTCAAACTCCGTTAAATTTCTGATTACTTCCTAGTCACTTTATTTAGATTCTTTTTTTTTACAATTGCCCTTTCTTTTCCCAGGAAAGGAAATTCATTACGACTTCCAAGTTAGTTTCTTTTTATGATGTACCCTCTGCAAACAGACTCTCATCAGCAGTGGTCAGCGGTAAAAAAAAAACGCTGAGGGTGTACGCTTCCATTTAGTGACAATGGACGGCTGCATTGCTGTCGCCGACGTTTGTTTTACCGAACGTTTTTTTACCTTCTCAATTGTGAAGAAATCAAAACGTTCAAACATTTGCTTCTTCCTGTTTGTTTAGGTACTTATGCATTATATATAACATACCGCTATAGACTGTACAAGGAAATACAAATGGAAAACCGTCAAATGAATATTTGCAAGAGATAAATGGGTTGCAAAGCGTGATTGCTTATTGCGTTTACGATATTTAAACTGTTGTTTTTTGGGGTTTGGGGGGGGGGGAAATGTTACCTAGGTTAGGTTACGTATTTAATATATACTATGCTTTAACCCCCCTCCTAATGCGCAAATATATAGCCCAAATTTGTTTCTAAACTATTATATTTGCATCCTATTTTATTTCATTAGCATTAACCAAACTTGACTTCTTTCATATATAGCGGTGTGTTCTATATAATGCATAAGTACCTTTGTTTATTTTATATTCCTATCGTTTTTGCTTTCATTTTGTACAATTAAGAAAAAACAGTAACTAAATACGTTTATTGGCACTGATTAGTTTTTCCTATTGGCCTAATTATTTTAATTTGGCATCAATATTTGGGTCAGATTGAGACTGTTTACTAATTTTAGTGCATTGTCTACCCACAAAACTGATTCATTTTCGGGAAACGTGCCACGAAAATCTCTCACTTACTTTTAACTCGGTGTAAATATGTTGTCGATATTATCCTAGAATTATTGTTTTATGGTTAAAATGTTTCTAATATTTGCGATTTCGCCTTTTTACTTTGTGATTATCACCGTAAACAGTAAACTAGCACATCTCCATGTATTTTTCAGGTGGGGTGGGGTGGGAGAGTTGTCATAAAGAAATGAAAAGATGTGGGATATAGATAAATTTGGTAGAAATACTTGAAATAGGAAGTGAAAACCTGCCAATGCTATTATTGCTGTCAAGGACAAAGGAATGACTTTCTGATAGAGGGCGAAAAGTAAATTTATGAAAAGTAAACACAAAAAATACCCGTTATGAAAAATACAAAAGTAGATTTCTGAACCAATGTTTGATAGTCTAATGAAAATAGCCCTTCGAATCAAAGGCACTATATAACAGAATATCAGGGCACAGCGATACAAACATATTCTTACTTTATCGGAGGTTATTAGAAAAAGTAATAGGTCCTACAGTATTGAACCCATTCATATATCGAAGCTTTTTATATAATAAAGCCAAACTGTCAAAATTTTGGCATAAAGCCAAAATTTTTTATAGTAAAGCCAAAACTGTCTTTTAATCACTAGAATTCCTGTAAATAAATAAACAAAAAAACTGTGAGATATTGACAAAAGTATTGATCAGTATTGACAAAAGCATTTGTCACGTTCAATAAAATTCAAGAGCTGTCTTAAAAAAAAGAAAAAAAAGGAGAATAAGTGTAAGCATTAATTATTTTTTAGCTTTTTAGAATTTGTTTGTCAAGTTTAAAAAAAATAAAAGTCTTGGACTATTTCTTAGAAACCATCTAATTAAAGTAAGAAAAGTAAGGTAGCGTAAATTAAATCTGGTTGTTTCAATTTTTAAAGTGGAAATTTACACGGCCATATGAACCTTGAAAAATAGTGAAAAGCTGGGAGTTCAACTGTTAATCAAAAACATCTTCATATCTAGTTCCAGGCATTAGCGGTTCCAAATGAAAAAGAAGAAAAAAAGAAACATGGGTGAAAATTCAGCAGAAAACAGAATCGAATTTTTTTCTGTCTTTGGAATCAACAAATTGTTGGTTTTTACTTTTACAGACAAAAAATGTTGTCAAACTTTTCCAATTTGTTTGTCTTTTTATTTTAACGGTTTGGCGTGGCACCACTGATGAAGATGTGGCACTGTCTTTGGGAATCAACAAATTGTTGGTTTTACTTTTACAGGCAAAAAATGCTGTCAAATTTTTCCAATTTGTTTGCCTATTTATTTTAACGTTTTGACGTGGCAACACTGATGAAGATGTGATATTGAAAAATCGAAATTTTTTCTGTCTTTGGGAATCAACAAATTGTTGGTTTTTTATTTTTACAGACAAAAAATGTTGTCAACTTTTCTAATTTGTTTGTCAATTTATTTTAACGGTTTGAGGCGGCATCACTGATGAAGATGTGACACTGACCTAAAATCTTAATAGTTTTGAAACAACTAAAAGAAAAATCGAAAAAATTTGTGAATTCAGGCATGGATAGACCTAAGGTAGGCCTGGAGGGAAAAAAATGTTTAGATTTTGTTTCCTTTGGTAGTTGGATGATAGTAGCCTAATTTAACGAACTTCTTATCAATGTCCAAGTATAAAGAGTTTTTAGTTATTGAAGAAAAAGAAAGTCGTACCTTGACTTGAAAAGTTTCCTGGGCTGTTCTGGATTTTTGTAATCACTGGGGCAAATTTGCTCTTATGCATTGGGGATTTTGTACGAGCTGGCTACCCAAAACCGGCTTAGCTATCAATCTGATATTTGCGACTAGCGGAATGCGACTTGACTGATCTTTGCTAGTAGACTTAAAATGACTGGACTTTGAAAGCGATTAAAGGCCGGTAATGGAAAGCCTTTCTGGCTAGTGGTTTTTAGTGCCAAATTTAGATTATTTCACCTATGGCTTCTAAAGAATATAATGTTCCATAACGTTTCAATGTTTTCTCCATTTTTTCGGTGGGGGGGGAAAAACTTTAAACGCATAAAAAATTTGTTTATATTCATTTTTGTTACGTTTTTACGAGTCGGGCAAATACGGCCTTGTATCTGCTGTCACATGATCAGTAAGAGCGCTTTTACAGTATGCTGTAGACAGGGTTGCCACCTGGTGAGAAAAATCACTAGGTTTTAGTGATTTTTTGTTGATTTAGTGATTTTCTTCAATAATCGAGTGATATGTACTGATTTAGTAATCTTGTCTAGGCAATATAAAAAAATCCCTAGGGTGGCAACCCTGGCTATAAAGCCTTTCAAACTAGCATAACTTCAAGACTTAACATTACGTTATGTAATTTCTCAGAGCAGATTTTTCCCAGAATATGGGCAGTTCCTAGCAGACTATAGTTATGCATAGAATTTCATGTCACTTAAAGTACCAAGGACACCTAAAATGAAACTAATTCATTAAATTGGTCAATTGCAAACTTACACAGCCATATACGTCTTAAATTAGTGTGAAAAACCGATAATTCATTTTTTAAGGAGAAAGATCGCCTGTTCACATAATGTATTCCAATACGCAAGTTCGTGGCCAATTTCAAAAATAAAGAACGTGTGCTGTTAAACAGCAGAAAATGACCAAAAAATAAATAAATCAGCATATAGCCTTAGAAAGTGTTGTTTTCTTGTATGTTCTGGTAAAACAGAAATCGGAACCTAGTTCAGCAAAGCTCTTTTCTTTGAAAAATACTTTTAAGGAATGCTTCTTGAGAAGAGCTTGGCTAGACTAGGCCTAGTCTTGATGTTACTAGGATTTTTGGCATTCCAGGATCTTTTAACCATGAAGCAGTGTAAGGTAAACATTAATGATTCTAAAAGAAAGTATCAATATATAGGCTACCCTATTGGTAGTTTTGCAGACCTAATGACTTCCACTGATAGCCTACCTTATGTAGGCTAAGGTAAGACACCTAGTAGGCTGTGTGATTTGCTTGAATATTTTGATATAAATCTACCTCATAGTTACTATATAATAGTAGCATATACCTTTTTTTCTTTTTTTATATAAGAAATACAAATTAGCCTACTTGGGTGAGCACTGTTTGACTAGGCCTATTAAAGTCATTGGTTCTTTATACTCTAAGCAACAAATATTGTCATTTACTCTTATATACAAAGCACTATAAAATCAAAACAATAGGCAATAGCCTATTGTGTTTCCTTTAACCATGGAGAATGATATAAAGTCTTCTCTATGACTTTTTAAACATCAAATTATTATAGAGAAACATGAATAAAGTTATACAGAATGCTGTTTGGTTTTCTTATTTAATATATGATCCACTAAAATGTCATACAAAAGAAATTACATTACCCCACTGATACATAGAGAAAACAACAAAGTCATACAGATGGCTTTTCATAGTTCCAATTGCAGTTCAGGCAACTTGGTGGTCACATATCAATCCTAAAACTTAGTCAACCTTGAGAATTTATGTGGCCAGGAAAATTAGGCTTAGGATGCTTCTTCATCAGCAAGTTCCATAGACATTGTCTGTTGTGAGTCAGCCCAAAAATCTTAGTCATCTCTATTGTAATTCAAGTAGACTTTCCAAGTAGGCCTGTCCGCCTAGAGTCTAAGGCATTTTGACCAAGTTTTAGGATTAACATGACCACTAAGTCACCTGGACTTGCAGTCCTCAGTCAGAAAACCCAATCTATAAGCCAAGACAGTTACACTAAAACAGAATTAATTGAAAATTGGTTGACTGAAAAGTTGCCTGGCCTTGTGTGCAAACAAGTGGCATAGGGTCTACCTGCCTAAAGTCTTAGACAGGCAACCCAGTTTATAAGCTCAGACAGTTACACTAACACAAAATTCATTCAAAATTAGTTGACCCAACAAGTTGCCTGGATTTGCAGGTGAACAAGTGACATAAGGTCTGCCTGCCTATAGTCTCAGGCAAGGGCAGCTGAGTTTTAGGACTAACATATGAACATCAAATACTCACAGGCAGACCAGCAACAATAATAATAATTGATTGAATTTTCAGAACATATATCCTATAGGCCTTCAAAAAATTATGGGTATTTATTAGTGAAAAGGATGTCACACTGTTATACTAAAGCAATGCAGGAAAAAAAGGTACTGTTCTAATATCTGGGGAACATGCGAGAAGTGAAGTTTGGTTAATGCTAGTGAAATAAAACAAAATAGGATAAAAATATAATAGTTTAGAAACAAATTTTGGCTGTATATTTGCACATTAGGAGGGTGGGGGTAAAGCATAGCATATAATAAATACATAACTTAAACTAACCTAGGTACCTTTTTTCCTCCTAAACCCCAAAAAACTAAAGCTTGAATATAAATCCTGGAGTGAGAAACCCCTTGTTTATAGAGCATAAGATAGGAAATTACTGGGTAATGTTATCTGTTCTTGGCTTTTCTCAAGTTGCATTCTTGCATGTTGCCCATATATTAGAACAGTACCAAAAAAAATTTAGTGGAACAAAACAGGAATTATATTAAGAACAAAATTAGAGAGTCATGGCTTCTCTGAATGACAAATGTTGATTAAATAATCAATACTATTAGATCATTATCTGTCATTGTTATTATGTAATATATATTTTTGTATTATGAATCATATACAATATATTATTGTATTGTTTGTACTTGCCATTGTACACTGTTTATTCTAATTCAGCATTAGGCCACATAATTTTGGGGTGCCAATTATGTGAGGGGGGAGCAGTTGCCTCAGTTAGACTTTGAAAAATACCTTCTTATTTCTATTTTGCTACTTTTTATTTTATCATGGCTAACTGGTTATTTTTGCCCCATTTACATTTTGAGGATTAGAATCACTGACATAATTACCAGATACAGATCATCAGCACAACTGGGTTATATTTTGTTTAGTGATGAGCCTGAATAAAAAAACTCTTGCTTAGTTACTTCATAATAAATAAATTATTATGGTTATTAGACTTTGAAGTTGATACCACGAGCCTATGCTTTACTCCCCCCCCCCTCTAATATGGAAATATATAGCCTAAGTCAGCTTCAATCATTAGTCAGCTACATATGACCTATTTTTCTCCTTAGCCAGTTATTTAAAGAAGCAAATTTTTGAGCATAGGGTTACTAGGTTTCTATGGGCTGTTCTGAGTCTTCTAGCCCCTTCATGGCTCAAAATTAATTGTCCCTGTAAAGTGATTATTTAATTATAAAAGAGCATGAAAAATACTCATTATTTTGAATTGTGCTGAAACGCTAAATTTTGTTGAAAACTGCAGTCTAGGCTATATACCAAAAATATGGTGTTGATTTATAATTCAGGGTATATTTTTCACCATTATGGAGGGAGGGAGGGGGGGGAGTGTTTATAAATTTAGCTATATATGGATTTGCAATGGAGTTCTGACTATACGTGTGTCTTATTTTTTAGGCCAGACCATCTTAATATTAAATTATGCTAATCAGAGAACTTTGAATATAGCTTTGAACTTAGAAGCTTAATTTTTTTTATAATGCCCTTTGCCTATCACATTTAAAACAGTTGAAATGGGTGACTTTGATATTGATTGTTTTTTTTTTGTGCTCTTTTGGATTCTTAAAAAGATATCTTGTATTAAAAAACAGGTACTATCACTTAAATATAATAGCTCCCTATGCCCCCCCCCTCTTCTATACTATCTTGATAGGATACTGTCTGTGCTTTAAATAACAAAAATATTTAACTTATTGGCACCCCTTGTTTAAAAAAAATCGAGGTATTATGATTTAAATATTATAGCCCACTACTCCCCCCCTCTCTGGATACCACCTTGATAAAATACCGTCTCTGCTTTAAATTAGAAAAAAAAATTGGGGATCCCTGCTTTCAATAAAAAAAAATTCGAGATATTATCATTTAAATGTAATACTTCCCTCCCCCCCCCCTCTGGATACCACATTCATAGGATTCTGTCTCAGCTTTCATTAGAAAAATAAGTTACTTAATAATTAACTCGGTCACTATATGGTTCAAACAAACATGCAAAATAACGTTAAAAAGCTTTGTGTTCCTTGAAAAAAATTGAGGGTATGAGTAAGGGGGTACAAAGACAACAACAAAAATGTCAAAATTACTCAGATATACCTCAAATAATTGGAAAACTGAGTCATAGATTTGCCGTGGCATTCAATAAGATCCAAAGAATACAATTAAAAGGGAGCACACACAAAAGCCAAATTAGGCCAGTAGCCTATGAGAATTCGCAAAATACCCAAGACAATGAACAAGTCCTAATGGGGGGCCCTGGGTCTATCAATATATTTCAATGGTTTCCCAGGGAATTTGATATCATTTTCTTCTGTCTCCATTTTAAATGAAAAAAATAATTAACCTTTTGGCATCCCCGCTTTCAATAAAAAAATGAGGCATTATCATTTAAAAATGATAGCCCCCTATCCCCCCTCCTATATTCAATAATTTACAATTTATTTTTGAATCATATTTTTTAGGTAACTTCCAGTTCAATCTTTAATTCCCAAACCTTGTACATAGCTTAGTCTATAGCTAAATTTGTCACAATAGAAGGTTTTTTTTGGGATTCAACTTGAAAATAAAATTCTTGACTACAAACGATGTAAGAAATAGCGATTGGGAAACTTCATTCGAAATGATTTGAACTCATTTCATAAAGGCGATCCTGTTTTTTGTCAACATATGAAGAACTATATATATTGCAATATTGGCAATTGCATCTGTCTCTTTTTATGCAAAGTAACAAAAGAGACGAAAATTAATGAACAAGAGAGTAGTGAAGAATTATGGTATGCCAAGTAATATTTGGCTGGGAAAGTCATGGTGATAAATCGCTAGGGTGGCACCTTGATTGCGTGGTTTTCGGGGATTCGGGGAACCAAATTTTTTTCGGGGTGACGCATAGATTTTCGGGGAAATATCCGAAAATTCGGGGATAGTACAAGCCCTGCTTGATTTCTAATCAGGAAAATCGAAATACTAAACCACACAAGAAGGAAAAGCTCCGAATTTGCGGTTGACGCAATAAAGAATTGCCGCAAAATTAATTTGAAATCGACCGAACGCCGCCGCCTCTGTCGGCGGCGGCGTGCCTGCAGCGCGCCGTTGGCATTACGACACTTCGGTGGCGCCAAGCCTCTCGTCGGCGGCGTTTGGTCGATCCGCCGGCACGGCGTCGGGGTCTAGCTGGAACAAGTATCCTGAAATGGTATCTTGCATACCATCTAGCGCTTATATTTTCTGACACATCAGAATAGTCACTTTCTGAACTTGAGGTCATATTTTTTCACAAAATGTATTTTCACTAATATATATATAACAATCAACAGATTTTGTAAATTTGAATTTTCACAAATGAAAAACAGTGTCGGATTCGTAGGAAATAGTTTTCGCTAATATTATTCAGCTCCGAAGTTTATCGTTGTTTTATTATTGACAACACTGTTTTGCGAATTTATTCAAACTAAAAATGCTAATAGCAGCTAAACAAAAACTCGTAGGAAACCCGGATTTTCAGGTATGAATAGACCTAAAATAGATTAAGAGGGCTAAATGTGTTTTCATTTTGGTGTCCTTGGTACTTTAAGTTTATGTTGCATTATGAAAAAGGCAACATAGTAGCTACAAAATGTAGTTTCTGGATAAACAGTCAGTAAATCTTAAAAGTAAAGTAATGATCTTTTCCTTAAAACAATCTTTCATGTTTCATCAGAGCCTAACTCTCCATCTCCATACACATTTCTAGTTTTTAAATAGTCTGCGTGATAAATTATTGCTTTTTGGGCGCAACTTTATTTGGATGGTTTCAAGTTGTTTAGAAGTTTCTCTTTTTTCCAAAATGTATTATCACAGAAACTGTTAGAAAGAAGAGCCGTTGATAATCTGCGTTTTTGCAAGCGGAAATCAAGAGTTCACAGGGTAAATAATTGTTTTTTGGGTGTAACATATTCGGGTGCTTTCAAATTATTTACAAGTTTCTGTTTTTACCGAAATGGGTTATCACAGAAATTGTTAGAAACAAGAGCGGCAGATATCAAATTATTTTTGTTGCATCTGGGATGGATGAAAAAAAGAGAAAATCTTCGTTTTGCAAGCGGGTGATTAACAGAACAAATAATTTATTGTTATTGTTATATTGTTATATGTTATTGTTCTGATTAACAGAACAATAACAGAACAAAATCCAAAGATCAATCTTTGAGAATTTTTGCTTTATTAAACGTTGGCGTAATTTCAACAATCCTTGAAACGCCAAACTCAGTTTCCAATAATCTTATGTGGGGGGAACTAGCAAAAATCCAATTGAGGGGAGAATTAAGCCAAATTGATTAGGCTAGTAGACATTTTGTACCGGATGGCTAACAAAGTATATAATATAAAACAAGCTAGCCTTTATCATAATTACAAATAGACCCCGGTGCCACGCCGATGAGGGAAGACCGGCAGCGGCGGGGCCAAAAACAGCGCGCCGCGCCGTCGGTAAGGCGTAGGTGCGGCACATCTTACCGGTGGCGCGCCGCCGGTGCGATCAATGTTGACCGCAAACATTAATGTTTTCGTCAGTCTTTCTCAAATCACAGCTTAAATTTACAAAAAATTCGAGCCTATTCATGAGTTCAAAACTTCACAAGTCGCTGGCTGGAAACTGGTCTTCTTCGTTATTCATCAAGGGAAGTAGAAATCTGGTAGAAACGACATGGCTGTGGCGTTTCAGAACCCTTGCATAATAGTTGAAGTATCTATTAGCTATGTATTCTTAACATTAATAATTATCAAAATTAGTAGTTTTTTTCATCGAGCATTACTGCATACAAAACTTCAAATACCGTATCACAAAATTCGTCAGTTATCTGGGTAAAAACTCTGAATGTAAGTTTGAACTTAGAAGCTTAATTTTTTCATAATGCCCTTTGCTTATATCTGTTTTGTCACCTTTAAAACAGTTGAAATGGGCGACTTTGATATTGATTTTTTTTTTTTTTTGCTCTTCTGGATTCCTAAAAAGCCTTCCCCTGATTAAAAACTAGTTTTAATAACAATTAAAAATAAAATACATTTTAAAGTTTTTTGGCTTCTTTATAGAATATGTCATGTAGGCTAAGGCTGAACTGCTGCTTTTTTTTATTGCTTTTGACTGCTCTTTTGGATATTATTCATTTTTTCTTTTGGAGATTCATTCCAAATTATAAACTCATAAATACCTAATATCAGCTAAATTATAAACTGCATCTAAAAGGAGTAAATTTATCAAATTGAAAAATACATGATGAACACTTCACATGAGAACATTTCAATTACAATGAAACAAAAAACACTTAATGGTTTATTCGGTATGAAGAAAAATGAAGTGCCAGCTATTTTCTTAGGTAAAAAATGAAAAGCTCATCCGTTTTAAATGTAATTAAATGAAATAATATGCAGACTGAAGTAGCTCCAGGAAGATGTTGAGATTTTCTTTCTAGTTCGTCACTTTTAATCCAAGCAAAATGTTAGGAGACTTAGTATCAGTTATTGAGTTTAAGCTTTGATTTCCAAATGCTCACAAAAATTACCAAATTTAAGAAAGTCGCAACAATAAGTCACCTGTGGTCAAAATTTCACCTGTGAGGTATTTAGCCTTTTTTGCTTTTCTTCAAAGCTTTGAAAAAAGTGTTATAATATTCCAAATGTTACATTTGTTATATTTGTGCATATTTTTGGTCATCATTTGTGGGGTGATCGAATTTTTTAAACCACTGTAGATACGTAAGAACGTTGCAACATCTAGTACCCTGAGGTCATAAGACTGTCAAAGACTCCTCCTTGAACCTCCCAAATTGAAAGCTTTTATTATGACCTGGTCTTTTAATGTAACTTGGGCACTGGACCAAGGGCGCCATTGTCACTCGAGCGCAACGTTAGGTAGGGATGTCGATATCGCTTTCGTCACACCCATTCGTTTTAGTGCGAATCTCGTTTTATCAATAAGAAAAAAACGGGTTGGATGCATGTGTCCCTTTCCCTTTGGACGATAAAATTACACAAGTGCTGTATCAAGTGTGAGTCACGAAAATCTTTTTAATTCTTTTCAACTTTTTGGCATCCCTGCTTTCAATAGAAAAAAATCAAGGTACAATCCCTTATATATAATAACTCCCTATGCCCCCTCCCTCTGTATACCATCTTGATAGGATACCGTCTCTGCTTTAAATAACAAAATATAATTATCTTATTGGCATCCCTGCTTAAAAAAAATCGACGTGTTATCATTTAAATATGATAGCTCCCTACCCCCCCCCCCCCTGGGTACCACCTTGATAGGATACCGTCTCTGCTTTAAATAACAAAAAATAATTAATTTATTGGCATCCCTGCTTTAAAAAAAAACGAGGTATCATCATTTAAATATGATAGATCCCTGCCCCCCTCTCTGAATACCACCTTGATAGGATGCCGTCTCTGCTTTAAATTAAAATAAAATAACTTTTTGGCATCCCTTCTGCCAACAAAAAAATTTCGAGATATTATCATTTAAATGTAATACCCCCCCCCCTCCGGATACCACCTTGATAGGATACCGTCTCAGCTTTACATTACAAAAGTAGTTTAATTAATAATTAACTAGATCACTCTATGGTTCACACCACAATTTATATAATTATCCAGTAAGTTTACCGCAGATGATTTCTGGCTCTTCATTCTCGGTGCGAACAAAAAGCTCCTCCCACTTATTTGTGCACTTATTGTCCACTTATTGGTGAGCCGGCCAAGTGGTTTTGTCAGTACTTGTTCCGTAGGTGATTATTCTTTGTCTACCCGTGAAAAGATCTAATGCCGCTTGTGTTTTATAGGTTCTCTGGAGCACTCGCACCTCGGTCCGGGTTTTTATAATGGGTGAGATAGGGAAAGATCATACTGCTAATTATATAAACTGTGAGTTCAAACAAACACGCAAAATAACGTTAAACAGCTTAATATTCTTTGAAAAAAATTGAGGGTATGAGTAAAGGGGTACAAAGACAACACCAAAAATGTCGAAATTATTCAGATATCCCTCAAATTATGGAAAAGTGAGTCATAGATTCGCCGTGGCATTCAATAAGATCTAAAGAATCTAATTAAAAGGGAGCACACACAAAAGCCAAATTAGGCCAGTAGCATATGAAAAATCGCGAAATACCCAATGCAACGAACAAGTCCCAATGGGGGGCCCTGGGTCTATCAAAATATTTCAATGGCTTCCCAGAGAATTTGATATCATTTTCTTCCGTCTTCACTTTAAATGAAAAAAAAATTAATCGCTTTTTGGTATCCCTGCTTTTAGTAAAAAAATGAGGTATTATAATTTAAAAATGATAGCCCCTATCCCCCCCTATAGGCAATAATTTACAAATTTTTTTTAATCATATTTTTGGGGTAACTTCCATTTAAATTTTTGATTCCTCAACCTTGTACATAGCTTAGTCTATAGCTACATTTTGTCTCAATAGAAGTTTTTTTGGGAGAGGGGGGGGGGTAAATTTTTCAGAAAGAAGATTATATTTTCTTTAATCTATCAGTCAACAGTTGAGTATTAAACATTAAGAAAATCTTATCTAAAAACAGCAAAAGAAAAAAAAATTCTGCAAACTTGGAATTCAGCTGTAGAAACAATCTGTCGGCTATCAATTTCAAAATCCAACTAAAGGCTGAAGCTGTATAGTAGTGAATACGTTCTATAATTCTATTCAACTTGAAAATAAAATTCTTGGCTACGAATGATGTAAGAAATAGCAATTGGGAAACTGCATTCGAAATGATTTAAACTCATTTCATAAAGACGATACTTTTTTTTGTCAACATATGAAGAACTGTGTATATTGCAATATTTGCAATTGCATATTGCATCTCTCTGGTTTTTATGCAAAATAACAAAAAAGAGACGAAAATTAACGAACAAGAGAGTAGTGAAGAATTATAGTATGCAAAGTAATATTTGGGAGGGAAAGTCACTGGTGATAAATCGCTAGGGCTAGCACCGTGATTGCGTGATTTCGGGGATTCGGGGAACCAAATTTATTTTCGGGGTGACGCATAGATTTTCGGGGAAATACCCGAAAATTCGGGGATTGTGCAAGCCCTGCTTGATTTCTAATCAGGAAAATCGAAATACTAAACTACACGAGAAAGAAAAGCTCCGACTTTGCGGTTGACGCAATAAAGTATTGCCGCAAAATTAATATAAAGTCAGCCGAACGCCACCGCTTCTGCTGGCGGCGGTCGACTGGGCTTCTCGTTGGCGGCGTTCGGTCGATTCGCCGGCGCGGCGTCGGGGTCTAATCACAAATGTGACCATATCCACGTTTTGCTTGAAAGTGTTGGAAAGGGCAAACAAAAATCTTGCGGCAGAATTAGGTCTAAGGGTGCTACAAAGGAATGGAGGGGTAGCTGCCACTCTGTTCCTTAGCACCTTATACTCCTGATTGTAAAATTAATATCATCCAGAATGACACCTGTTGGATTCCTGCAGGGATCTGAGAAAGACTTATTGAATGATTCAATGGTTGTGGTACCATCACGTTTTTGAACCTTTGAAGCTTTGGTTATTTGTTATTGGGCTTATTTAGCTAACGATGAGCACTGACGGCAGTAGCCTTGATCTGAATGAGGGCGTGTTACTGTCTTATTTTTTTAAAGCCTATTTTCTGCCTTAGGCTTCTTAGAGCAAGGGATCTATTAGTACACGGTTATTGAAGTGTTGTATTTTCTATTGACGTTATATTTCAAACGTTTATTTTTTATATTTTGTTCGTTCCAATTAATATTGTACTTTCTAAAGATGTTTTGTCTCCGATTCACCGAACAGTTTTTTCTTACTAATAGCCAGAGCTGAACTTTGAATTAGCTATAGGAGCAATCTTTTTTTGCCTGCAATCCGCCTGAAAGTTTAGCACTGTAAAACCCTGTAACACGAGTTTATTCACGGGGAAGTAGTGGTGTAAATCGAAAAAGTGTGTAGCGAGGTAATCACAAAAGCGTATCTGCAATTTCTCAGGGACAGCTTATGGAATTGAAATGAAACTTTTAAGGAGCGGCGGGGGGCCAAGCTGATCTCGAACCTTGGCTTAAGAGAGGGGCAGATCTTGAACATCAGCTATCGTCTTAGACGGATAACACTTCCAATTTTTGTCGTTTTATTATCCGAGTTCTATTTTAATTTCACTGGAACTTCTATCTTTCGTTTTTTCGGTATTTTGTTAGAATATCAGCTCTTCAGAAAAAGACATGTTGAAAAAAGAGAGGCGTTTTTAGAATGCTATTCTATCTTCATTTTTATGGTTAGGTTAGCATTTTTGACAATCCATCATGAGCACCTCCCTCCTAATAGCCTCATAAAGCCCTCATATAGCCCTAATATATAGCCTAATATATAGGGCTATATGAGCACCTCATATAGCCCTAATAGCCTCATATATATAAAAAAATAACATAGAAATGATGAAATTCTGGACTGGGTTTGAACTGTCAAAAATACCAACAAAACCGTGAAAATGAGCACAAATTTAGCAATTTAAAAATGTCTCTCTTCTTGTTCTAGCATGTCTCCTTTTGGAGAGCCGCTATTTTTCACCTTTACCACCATGGTCCTACTTTCTCGATTATTTCATTGGTAAGTTAGATAGCGTCTGGTACCAGGGGCACTTCAATCATAGCAATGTTTCCTGCCTCTTTATTATCCGAGCTCTGGAACCACCTATTTATTTTTCATTAGACCTTTCTCTCCCTATTCTTCTGTTGACAAGTCAAACGGTCTTTAATCACCTGACTTTTTCGGGAGCCGCTCCAACGAAAACAATGAAGATAGCCCTTGTTGTATTGCTTAATCAAGGGCTGTTTTCTTTGAAATTATTTTGTTCCTAGACAACTCTAATTTCCGGAAAAGTTTCACTCAACAAATGTGGATACTTCATTCTGCTGAGCGCCTTACTCAGGTAGAGAAAAAAGGAGTTCTCTCAGCTCTGCTTGTAATGGATTTCCCCGAGGTCTGAGTTTGACTTCAAAGGAGATTGGAGATTTTTTCAATTTAAGTTTATGTTAGCACTGCAGTCGAATTGTATTTTGAGTGACATATGTTTTTCTTTTTTTTTGGGGGGGGGGGGGTAAAATGAAAAAAAAGGGTAATTATTGGAAAACCCTAAAATATCTGGTGATTTTGAAACTAAGACCTGATAGCAAAACACAAAACCAAATTAAAAAGCAGCAATCCCATGAGTAGCTTGGAGAAAGTAAAAGACTTTATGTTTTTTTTTTTTTTTATTATTTATTAATTCACATAACGGTAAGCTAAAAAGCTTGTCGTACTAATACAATATATAATAAAATGAAAGGCAACACAAAGGTCTAAACTGAAAAGGCACTTGTGTAAAACTGGCTATCAACCAACATATTCTTAAACGATTCAACTGATCCGGCTTCAACAACTTCTGGCGGTAAATTATTCCAAGAGTCTGTGACCCTATTAACAATTATTTGAAAAAAACTACGTTTTCTAAAGAGTTAAAGAGGCTGAGTTACAAGGTCGAACCTTAAAACGTACAGGGATTAGGAGGCACAGTTGGGGGGCTGCCGCCCCCCAAACCCCCCGCTTTCGCAGCCTTTAAATAAAAAAAAAAAAAATTAAACTGAAAGTAAGGAGCGACATTAAATCTTAAAACGAACAGAAATTATTCCGTATATGAAAGAGGTTGTGCCCTCCTCAACGCCTCGCTCTTTACGCTAAAGTTTTTATTGTTTGAAAAAAGAGTTGTGAGAAAGTCAAACTTTAGCGTAAAGAGCGAGGCGTTGAGGAGGGCACAGCCTCTTTCATATACGGAATAATTTCTGTTCGTTTTAAGATTTAATGTCGCTCCTTACTTTCAGTTTAATTTTTTTTTTTTATTTAAAGGCTGCGAAAGCGGGGGGTTGGGGGGCGGCAGCCCCCCAACTGTGCCTCCTAATCCCTGTACGTTTTAAGGTTCGACCTTGTAACTCAGCCTCTTTAACTCTTTAGAAAACGTAGTTTTTTTCAAATAATTTCTGCACGTTTTTGTACAGTTTATTACTTATTATTGCTTGACTAACTGTTAGCTGATCGTGTCAGGAGTTAAAGTTGGGGGGCGGCAGCCCCCCAAACCCCCCGCTCTTGAACATTCTTGTGTTAAGGCTTTTAATTCCTGAATACTCAAATCACGTCGTACAGGGTGCCTCCTAATCCCTGTACGTTTTAAGGTTCGAACTTGTGACTCAGCCTCTTTAACAGCCCCCCCAACTGTGCCTCCTAATCCCTGTACGTTTTAAGGGTTGACCTTGTAACTCAGCCTCTTTAACTCTTTAGAAAACGTAGTTTTTTTTTCAAATAATACACATAAACAGGTTAGACATGCTTTGTTATGAAAATTGACGCGCAGATATTTTCATAACAAAGTATGTCTAACCTGTTTATGTGTATTATTTGAAAAAAACTAAGGTTTTTCGTAAATGTAAATTCGGGGGATAATTTTTTCAGTCTGAAAATATCAAAAGGCCCTAACAGGTCGAATTCTGCTTCGAATGAGTCCTCATTCAACCGGATCCGTTGCCAACTGTGGCCTGTAGGCGTGGCTAAGAAAAAAAAAAAGAAATGATGATGATGAATTTTAAGTGGCTATATTTGGTTTTTTGAAAACAGGGAAGGAGTGATCAGATTGAGCTGAAATTTCGAGGATAAGCTCCCGGGCCCTAGGAAAGCTTAACCTCTAAATTTCAGCCCAATCGGACAACGTTAAAGGGGGGCTGTGGTGGGAGGGTCCAAACTTCCGGCCCAGTTTACCCCATGAAGATAAAGTCGGAGGAGGATGAAATTTTGCAAGTTTCTTAGTTTGAGCTTGGGCTACAAAATGCGATTACCGCCGTCTCTCTGCGACCTCTAGGACCTGAAATCGCTTAACATTGTGGTGGGTCGCCTCTTTATAGAGGCACAAGTGTGCCTCCTTGATGTGGTGGGTCGCCTCTTTATAGAGGCACAAGTGTGCCTCCTTGAAATGAATTGTGTCCGATTTTCCTGTTGGTTCTTGGTGGGTAAATTTTATAAGGATGCTGGCGTGTCAAGTGGTAGTGGCTGAATTCGAAAAATTTTCCTACCTCAATATCGTCCACGCCTTTGATTATTTTGAATGTGTTTATGAGGTCGGTACGGCGACGTCGGAAATGCAATGAAGGAAGTAATCTTAGTTGTCTTTCACCAGCCGTGATGCCTATAACGTTTAGTATGCCTATAACGTTACATTTATAATTCTCTAACAAAACTCAAGCAGGCCCACTTTTCAATAAAGCGCTAGTTTTTGAATTCTAAAGAAATTAGAAAATACGACAAGAGTGGACTTAGATTAATCATAGAATTTCCCTCGCACATTTCCTTTGGAACATCTCCACATTTTAAATTGAGACGCCAAAAAGAAAGTAAGACAAACAAAAAGAATTTCGTATAAGAATTCTGGCGTAATCCTCCCATGTAAAATTTTCCCTGGAAAGTTTACCCCCCCCCCCCCCCCGGTACCTCCCCTCCCCGCGTAAAATTCTCCACGTGGGAAATCCCCAGAAAATCCACCCTCCTCTTAAAAAAACATCTTTACACTTCTTAATAACAAATATTACATATAAACAATGGGCAAATATCATAACATACACCCCCTTCCCCAGGGGTGGTGGGGGTCATGTCATCCCCATGGGCATAGTTATTAGACCTTCCTTCTATACTGAACAAAATAGTGATATCAAAATTTTGATTGGATGACTTTAAGGAAAAGGGGGGGCTTGGGAGGGTGGCTTGTTGCTCTAAAGTATTTTTTGTCACTAAAAAGGACACTGGAGCTTTTAATTTCCGGTCGAGTCGAGAAAAGAATTTTACACTTTTTTTCTCAGAAAGCTGACTAGAATGCAGTGGATCCGTATGGAATTAATGTTTACATTTATGTAGAAGAAATCAAATATGATAATTTAGAACAGAAGAAACTTATTTCAGCTGTTGTCAGAATAGAAAAAACTAAAATTACGGTTAAAACTGTTAGAAGTGGAAAAATCGGTTAGTCTGTTCGTCACTGTCCTATTCATAGTTCATTGTCTTTCTTAATTCATGTTTCTGGAACATTAAATACGTACGGTGTGTGGTTTCCAGATATCTGAACATTGTTTTTCAGCTATGATATCCTTGAGTTAACATACTTGCAAAGTAGTTATTTTATTATTTTGGGCTAATCATCATGATTACTGTCCAATGCAACTTTTTCTATGCCAGGAAATTTTGAATAACAGTTGTGATTTTAGCAGTTTTCAGTTGAGAAGTTTTTTTGGTAGTTTCTGAATAAAATGGGCCAAAGGTTTTTTTTTCATTTTTTTTGTACATTTTCTTTGTGTAGAATTTTCAGTTGAGAAGTTTGTTTTGATATTTTTTGAATATAACGGGGCAGGGGTGCTATTTTCACTGGTGGCTGGCGTTTACCCCCCCCCCCCCCCCCCCCCCTAAAAATGCCCCCGTGGACCCTCTCTCCCCAGGGAATCATCCCCTCGTGGAAAAATACCCACCCCGTGGAAAATCCCCCCGGAAAATACCCCCCGCGAAAAATACCCTCTTCCCCGTGTAAAATACACCCCCCCCCCCGTGAAAAATAACCGCCGTGGAAAATACCCCCGTAGAAAATACCCCCCCCCCCCCGTGGAAAATACCACTACCCCCGGAAAATAACCCCCGCAGAAAATTCACCCCTCCCCGTGTGAAAAATAAAGTTTCCAAACTTGAGAATTTAATTTGAGTTTTTTTTTTTTAGTTTCGTTGAAAAGTGCTAAGGAACGGGAAAAAGAGGAATTTACACACCAAAAGTATCTTAAAAACTTAGAAAAAAAAAACCGCAAATCCATTTTTGTTGAAAAGACTTCCATATGAACTTTTGCAATTTTTGGCAGTAGTGGGCGCCAAATAAAAAAAAAGGAAGAAAAAAAATTTAGGCGAACATTCATCAAAATTAGGCTAAAAAATATGGCACCAAAAAGTTTAAGAAGGTTTAGCTATTCTTTGAAAGGATAGTTGGCCTTGGGAATCAACAAATTCTTATTGTTTAAGTTTTTACGGACGAAAGCGTAGTCAAATTCTACGAGTCTGTTTTATCTTCCAAGTGTAAAACTACCACAAATCATCATTAATAAATAAATGAAACCCAAAACTAACAGAAATTACAATAGATAACCGAGTCAAACTCGAAACGATCAAAAATTAAAAAAAAAATATGGCTGACAACACCCATGTCTTCTCAAGACCAGAACATGATTTACACTTTACTTAAAAAATAAAAAAATGTTTTGGCTTTTATTACTTTAATAAATCAAATAATATTAACATTTTGATTACTAAATATGAGTATATGTATATTAAACTGACAGTGCACATTCATTTGTATTTTTTCAGTAAAGTGCAAATTATGTTCTGGCCCTGGGAAGGCATAGGGGTTTTGAGCCCTATTCATGTTAATTTCTGCTCGTTTTGAGTTTGACTCGGTTATTTATTGTAATTTCTGTTCGTTTTGGGTTTCATTTATTTATCGATGCTGATTTGTGGTTATAGTTTCACCCTTGGTAGACAAAATACCGCTTGGTAGATTATTTGATTTTATTTTTGCTCATTTTTGGTTTAATGGAGTTCTTTACTTTTCTTTGAAAAACTTAATTTGTGGAAAAAGTTTTTTTAAATTAATTTCTGTCCGTTTTATATTGACATAGTCTTTCCATTGAAAAAGAAAATAATACTTTAAATCTTTTCTTTTTTTAAGACTTTATAGTTTGGCCTGCTATTTGTATGCTGGAGCAAAATTTTCAGCAATTTTTAACAACATACTCCCTTTTAAAAATCAGGACAAAAAAAGTAGTGTTTAATTTAGTTTCATATCTCCTCTAGTTGACCTGAAATAGAAAACTTGATACCATTCGCAAAAACTTTCTTTCATAGCTTGGATACACTTACGCTATTTTGATTAAATTTTAAGAGCAGAAGTAGCCCCGAAAGTTTGAACATAATACCCTCAGTCGTTCTTGGGATACTGCTGAGATGCCTTATTGGGAATTAGCATTAAAACAGTGCATTTTGATTTAATCTTAAGGCAATATTTAGTTTTTAAACATAATGGGCAAATGGGAGGATGAGCGTGGGAGGGGGACTAGTCGCCCTCCAATCACTTTCGACTATTAAAAAGGACATCAGCCCTTTCTATTTTCAATCGAATGAGCCATTTTTGAAGTTCTTACGACAACTCCTTCGATACGAAGTGCCCTGGTCTAAAAAAAAAAAAAAAAAAAAAAAAAAAAAAAAAAAAAAAAAATACATTGTACCCACATCGATCTTTACTATAAACATCCAAGCCTTCCAATCACTTTCGACTATTAAAAAGGGCACTAACCCTTTCAATTTTCAATCGAATGAGTCCTTTTTCAGTTTCTATTACAACGCTTTCTATAAACCCCTTATATGCCCCCAGGGCCTAAATTACAACCCTTGCCCTGAGGGCTGTAAGGGGGTTGTCATCATCAATTTCCAATCGAATGAGTTTTCCAATCCAATCGAATTTCCTTTCAATTTCCAATCGAATGAGTCCTTTTTGAAAATTCTACGACACCGCTTTCTATAAAAACCTTATATGTCCCCAGGGCATTACTTGCAACCCTTGCCTTGAGGGCTTTGGAGGGGGGGGGGTTTGTCATCCTCAAAGACCTAATTTCCAGAGCCTTCAGCTACATTGAACAAAATTTCGATCTCCAAATTCTGATTGGATGTGTTTTGGGGAATGATGGGCGTGGGGGGGGGCTAGTTGTCCTCCAATCACTTTCGACTATTAAAAAGGGCACTAGCCCTTTCAATTTCCAATCGAATGAACCTTTTTTGAAGTTTCTACGACAACGCTATCTATAAAAACCTTATATGCTCCCAGTGTATAACTTACAACCCTTACCCTGAGGGCTGTGGGGGAGTGTCCTCCTCAAAAACATAATTTCTATGAGGAAATCAACTACGCCAAACAAAATGGCTATCTCAAATTTTTGATTGGATGTGTTTGGGGAAATGGTTGGCGTGGAAGGGGTGTTAGTTGCCTTCCAATCACTTTCGACTATTAAAAAGGGTGCAAGCCACTCCAATTCCCAATCGAATGAGCTCTTTTCGAAGTTTCTGCGACAACTCCTTCGACACGAAGTGCCCTGGTCTAAAGAAAAAAAAAAAAAATAGCGCTGCCTATGATAGTCTTAATACTTCTTTATTTGTTAAAGTAAAAAAGTGAAATATTTAAAATGTATTTTGTTTTCAGTAAAGTGCAAATTATGTTCTGGTCTTGAGGGAGATGTGGGGTTTGTCAGCCCTATTCATGTTAATTTTTGCTTGTTTTGAGTTTGAATCGGTTATTTATTGTAATTTCTGTTCGTTTTGGGTTTAATTCGTTTATTGATGGTGATTTGTGGTCTAATGTTGAAATAGACCAAAAACGCCATTTTTTTGGAAAAATGTATTGTTTTCAATGTTACCCCCCCTCCCCCCTTCACCCCAAGAAAATTATTCACTTCCGTTATTCTTTGCTCGAAAATCTGCTGGATCTGTTGTGTTATACCTGCTTTTTTTCCGGTATGTCAACAATTCCTTAGGTGTTCTTTTTGACAACTCTTTATGAGACACATCAACTTCAAGATATTCCTTGGTCCTTCTAGATAGCGGCTTAAATGGATTGAGTATGGTTCTTTTTTTTAAGATAAAATTTCCTGAGTGACAAGTTTTGCTTGCTTGAAAAATTAAAAGTTCAAAACTTAAAACTTAAAATGTTCATTAAACACAAGCGTCAGGTTTTGAGGAAAGTTTGATGCAGGCTTTGATGGATATTATGAGGAAATAAAAAAACTGTTATTAACAACAAAGCATTAGTTATCAAGAAAAAATGAACGGTAACCAGGGTTGCAACCAGTAGCACGAAAGTGCTATTTTAGCACTATTTCATCATGTATGACGTGCTACATTGAATGGCCAGCTTACTTAAATTTTAATAGTATTCGATCTATTAAAGTTATAAAAACGAAGATATTTACAAAAATTGTTACAGTAAAATGCAAATTATGTTCTGGCCTTGAGAAGGCATAGGGGTTGTGAGCCCTAATCATGTTAATTTCTGCTCGTTTTGAGTTTGAATGGGTTATTTATTGCAATTTCTGTTCGTTTTGGGTTTCATTCATTTATTGATTCTGATTTGTGGTAGTTTTACGCTTGGTAAATTATATGATTCTATTTTTGCTCTTTTTGGTTTAATAGAGTTGTTTACTTTTCCTTGAAAAACTTATTTTGTGGAAAGTTTTTTTTTTAATTAATTACTTATAAATATACATCTTTTTGCCCTCTGTCCTTATCCCCCGAAGATAAACCATGTTTGTGTGGCCTTATTTTGACATCGGGCTACAACCACGATTGTGTGGTGTTCAATTGTGGGCTTTCTCTGCTTGATGAATGTATGAAATATTTTTCGCGTGTGGTCTGTGTCCTTTTTATTTTCCTGTACTACCACATTTTCCCTCAGGACGTGGCCGATACCTCATCTGATTTTCGCTTTCTTTTGTACTATTATTTCTTTAATTCATTCCTCTTATAAAACATTTTGTATAGCCGTTTTATTTATTTATTATTATTTTTTTTTTACTAATAATTGATTTACAAATTTTTTTTCTGATTTTTTTTTTTTTAAAGAAAAAGAAGCAGGCCACAATTAAGCATACCACGTACCACTGGAATGCGACAATTGATCCTAAAATTCATATTAATTTTCTCGTCTATTTCAGAGTCAAGAATGAGCTTGTAGTTATCCCTGAGTCACCCGTTGAGTCCCTTAGGCCCACACAGCCTGTTGACATAAACATGAACCCTACCGATTTGACATATAAAGGGGGGTCGCCTAGTCCGTCAACAGATAGTGGAATTAGTCAAGAAGACAATACACCACCGACTTCACTGGCGTCTAAGGAAGTGCAACGCCCCTCATCACTCCCTCCCTTTGATGGATGTGTACTATCGTTGTCTCTGCCTTATCAGACGCCAACCGTTCTTTCTCAAGATGAATTAGCACTGCTAGCTAAACTTGAAGCAGCAAATAAGTAAGATTTATTGTTTTTATATTTTTTTTTATGTAAAATATTTTTTTAAATAGGGTGACGTGCAGTTTTTTTTCCGACATAGGCACCAGAAGAAACTTATTTCTTTAAGCCCCGTATTAATTGGAGTATTAGTTTGTTCGAGTTGCTAAATAATTGTTTAAAGAATCCTTCATTTTTCAGTAGCATCGTGAATAAGGGAAATAGCTGTTATAGCACCGGAGTAGAAGATAGTTCTATATTTTTTTTTATTTATTCATCTTAGTATTGAAACAACCCCTTACAGATTCGGAATTACTATTGGTTCAAAAGGAGAGGGAGACGTGTTCTTTCTTGTATGTTTTATGTTTACTCATAAGGATACCAGTGAAAAAGAAAAAGGCGTGGTATCTTCTTGTTGTTTTATACGTGAATTAAAACAAAACGGAGTATACTCTCCGCAATTTTTGTAAAAGATTCCAAAGGTGTACAATCCCTGTGACCTTTATTGCACTAACGTATAAATAACAGTTTAATAGGGATAAGTCCTTTTATTAGACAGTGAAAACAATGACAAAATCTCTGGATATATCGGTGACATACACAGGGACCGTTATCAGCAGATATGTTTCATAAGTTGGTTGCATACGCAGATAGTTTATCCGTTGATGACGGTCACTGTTTATGTGATTTATCCCTATTAATAGGGATGTGAATATTAATATGGATTGTGAGTTATCTCTATTTAATAGGGATTTATCTCTATTAAACTGCTATTTGTACGTCATGGAGAGGCAGTGTGGTCTTCGAAGATAGTTATTGCCATAAATAATTTAAATAATTTCTTAGACCACACTGCCTTTCCATTTACGATTGAAAAGAAATTGTATTAAAAGTTCTTATTTCGTTTTTTTTTGTGCATAATGTTTGTTGTGTTTTTTCTTAGAATGTTTTGTTTAGGCATTTTTTTTCGTTTCAGGTGCTTATTTCATCCATTGAGATAGGGATTTAGATGCCAGTAGGGCAAATGCAGGAAAATATTGGCGGGTGGAAAACGACTAAAAAAAAAATTCATATGTAATTATGATTCAATTTTTTTTTTCAATTCGGGGTCAACGCTGATTTCAACGTTTGTTCCCCATTGAAAAGTCTTCATTTTTTGACTGCACAAATATAGGCTTCTTAGTACAGCATTTTCAGTATTTCGGAGGTAAGAATCCTAGTCATTTAACGGTGTCGACGTGCTGGGAGACAGGGGGTAGAGTTCCGCTTGCCAATATTACCTCGAAGAATTGATATAATGTTTTAAAAGTTCACTTATGGACCAAATATCCAACTTCTCGCCACTTTATACACGTTTAAAACCATTGTTTCTGAAGAGAAATGGTTCTTTGAATGTTCCTTGGTGAGACCTCTCCTCCAAACGTGCTCGCATGTCTAAGACTTTATACAAGTTATTTGATGTAGGAATGTAGGAAAAGATTTACTTGCAGTCGGACGGAAGTTCCAAGATAGGAAGGGGGTGGCAAGTCTGTCACAACAGCAGACAAAAATCTATCTATTTGAAGAATATATGAAATCATGTAGGTATTGTAAGAATCCCGAGCTTTTGGGGTATATTCAGGCCGTTGATCTTCATTTTCGTCTCAGGTCTGATGGTCTAAGAAACTGGTGTTTTTAAGTCCCAGTTATGGGTTCATCTAGGATTTTTTTCGGGGGAGGGGGTGACTACAAGAAAACCCTTAATGGTACATCGAAAATTGGTTTATATGCATTTTGTTACGTTTTTATGAGTCGGGCAAAATATTTTTTTTTTTTTTTTGGGGGGGGGGTCAAACCTTGTACCCCCTCCATCAACCACCACCACAGACATACTCGCACACACGGAAAAGGCCTCAAACCCACCGGATAAAAGCCTTAACCCTCCCCCTGGATATGGTCTTGGTCCTAATATGTAGGAATCTGTATACTTTTTCTTTTCCAATAGGCTCACTTGATGGATCCTCGGAAACTTTCAGGAGGGGAAATGTTGTCTTTCTTTTAGGAGGGGTGGGGGTATAATATTTTACGAAGAAAGACTATGTCGGCAAATAAGATAGGTGTTTACGCCATCGTTACTACAAGTTTCTTAGGCCTAATATGAATATGTATAGGTCTGCGGAATCTTGTCTGACATGATCGTAATTACTTGAATGCTTTAGTGGTAATATTGCAATGCTCTTTGACATTTTTGTAAATCATCATCGTAACTTTTCCATACAAATGGATCTTCCCTGTAATTCTATTCACAGAACAGGTTATATATTCATCAGTCTAGTTGAGATTTTATGTTTGGGTGGTGTGCATTTACAAAGTGTTTATGGTGAGGGTTGTTCCTGTTTTTCTAAGATAGTTAAAGGAGTGTTCTTTTCATCCGGTGTCGAAGCCCTGTGTTATCTGATAAGGTTTAGTTTATTATAGTTAGTGCTAGTGCTTAGAATGGTGTTAGCAAGTGTCTGTGTTTTCGCTACTTATCTCTAACACTTTTTGGATATAGCGACGGTAACCTTTGGATGATGCGTACGGAGGGTTTTATTTTATGGGAGTAGGGGGTGGAGTTAAAAGCATTTGAAATTGTAAGGTTTTGGGAGAGGGAAACAGGGGAATAATTTCGTCAGTATCCTGGTGGGGGAGGGGGAGTAAATTATTACTATATTCGTAATCAGCATAAAAAAAAGGCATCGAGTGGTATATTCACTTTATGCGTAAGTCAATAATATGATTTGGTAGAAATTTAGGTAAATATATACCAAATCATATTATTGAGTTAGGAATAAAGTGAATACACCATTCGATGCCTTTTTTTATGCTGATTACGAATATAATAATAATTTCTATCGGAAATGAATTTTAGCCCCCCCCTTATATATGCCTATTCAGGGTATATATTTCTACATTAAGGGGGGGGTAAAGTTTAAACTTACCTCCCATTTACATCAGAAACAAAATTTTCCCCCACCCCCTAATGTAGAAATATATACCCTGAATTGGCATATATAGGGGGGGGGGGCTGAAATTCATTTCCGATAGAAATGATTATTATATTCGTAATCAGCATAAAAAAAAGGCATTGAATGGTGTAATCACTTTATTCCTAAGTCAATAATATGATTTGGTATATATTTACCGAAATTTACCCAAATTGCACCCTTGGAGGGGAAGTTAAAGTAACTTTTGAGTACCTGTCTGCCCTGTTGTTCAGTGTCCCAACCTTTCTATAGTTGTGAAACCTTCAAAACCAATTGCTTCTCTCCGGAAATATCTGCACAATTAATGTCAAATCCCATTTTTTTTGTAATTCAAATGGCTTCATCGTTTTTTTTTCTGGAGCCTCTTATGGTCTTCTGGAGAACTCCAGCGTTCTATGGGACTGCGGCTGACAATTCATGGGGTATTTGTGCTAAGCTCTTAAATCTTGTAATTAAAAAAAGGAGAAAATCATTCCTTTTATGGTAGTCCTAGCTTCATTCTGTTTCTTTCAATGCTTTAAGAACATTGACATTCCTTTATGCTTTATAAATGGTAAACCAAAACAAAAAGCTTAATGATTCCATTATTTTCTAAACCTCGTATATCAATTTTTGGATAGCTGTAAAAACCACCGCGGAATATTGCTGGGTCCCGTGGAAACGGTAGAGCTGTAGCTTATAACTGTGAAATGGTTTTATTCCACCTACAATCGGAATTGAAAGCTGTGGGTCTAAACCAATGTTACTTTTCCTACGTGTTACCTATGGGAAGTGAGAAGAGGGGGGGGGCTGGTGGAAGAGTTTATGGTACTCTTTTACTAAACGGACTCTTTTATATAGTGCTAGTTTCGTTAATGCTAATGAAATAAAATAAAATGGGATGAATATATAATAGTTTAGAAACAAATTTGGGCTATATATTTGCACATTAGGGGGGGGGGGCAAAGCATACTCTATATTAAATACGTAACCTAACCTAGGTACCTCCCCCCTAAACCCCAAAAAACAACAATTTAAATACAGTTCTTGCCTTTGTTTATATCCCAGAAGCCAGAGTAAACCTGTTTTTCATCACGCGTCTCGGTCTATTTCGTGACTTTTTGCATCGCCGTATATAAAAGAGTCCGTTTAGTAAAAGAGTACCGAGTTTATCACTCATAGTCAGAACTGAAATCTCGAAACAGAAGCACTGCTCAAAGCAATATGTCCCTTGAGAACAATCAACATTTCATTATAAACTTTGGTTTAAAGTAATTGAGCTTGTCAGGAAGCATAATCATGACCTTGTACGTCTATGTTAGAAAGTGGCATTTTTTTGCGTTTCTAGGTACGGAGGTCTAGCTCCGTGGAGATCGCACTTCGTTGTGTTTTTTTTGCCATTGCAGCTTAGAATGGATGTATTTTAGTGATATAGGTGCAGGGTTGCCTACTTGACACATTTTATGTCAAAAGGACACATTCCCATGTGCCGGGACACAATGACATAAAAGGGCAAAAAAAGAGACACGTTTTGTAAATATATGACCTAACACGAAACATTTCCCAACTGAATAAATATTTTGGCAAAGAAATGTCACTTTTCACCGAAGTATGTTACCACTCGTTTTAGCTTCCAGGTTTAGCCAGAGATGTCCTAAATAATGAATTTTCTCCAAAGTAAGGGATTTACATGTTTATATGAGTTTCGTTCTTTCAGACAAAATCATTTTGTATGAATCATGGACCCTGTATAGTTGCCTCTTAGTCGTAAGAATGTCTTTTGGTCTTAGAGGCCTCTGAAATCTGCTACTGCAAAGATTTCTGCTGCTGCTATAAGAACTGGAACCAGGCACATAGACGGGAATTTATTTGACGGGGGAACATTTGAAGGGGGCTGGCCACAGTAGGTGCGATTCTTGAGAAATGGGAGAAAAATTGTATGAACACAATCGCCTGAATAGAACAGATCAATTCCAAGGTCTATTATCTCAGCCCATCTATGAAGTGTCTTTGTCTACACATGACTAGCCTCTTTCCATCCATTTATAAGCTGTTAGCATAGGTTTGAGGTTTTCGTTGCATAATTTGCATTATAGAGGATTAAGGGAAAAAATTGCTATTATGAGTGTTTCCATTAGACTCATCTGGAGATTCTATTGGGATTTTTGCATAATTATACGATCAATTTATGTTCCGACATTTTACAAGTTGATTTGAAACAGAGTCAGTTTTGACATTTTATTGCTGTCAAATTTAGCTCGTTTAAGAGTGGAGTTTGGATAGTGTGTGCACACACTTTCTTTTTAAATATAAAGGTAGATGTGTACTTGTTACATGCACGCGCATAGGATTTCTTTCTCGAGGTGGCCTAGTAACAGTTTTGTCAGGGGGAGGGATTCAATGATGGAAATCAAATTGAGGGTAGAATTCTAGAATTGGGGCTACTGAGAAGGAAACAGGTTAAGAAAAAAAAAAATCTTACTCCATTATATATGCAGAAAAATTGTAGTTAACACATTTTCAATGCACTTCCACTGTAATTTACCCCAAATCTCCATCCCCCCCCCCATAATGTGCAATTATATACTGTAGCCCAAGTTATATATTTCCGATGCATTTTGCCATGCGTCTCTCTTGTCTCACCCCGTGTACCAATGCTTCGTCGAATTGAATCAATGCTCACGAAATCAAGAAATGGAAAACACATGGGAAACATACACTTTCACCTGTACATTTGCACATCAGGGTGTTGGGGGGGGGGGTGAAGTATAATGAAATCATCTTCAAATTTTTTTTCCTGCATACAAACCACGATTCCCCTGCATATTATGAAGAAGAATTATTTTCTTAACATGTTTCCTTCTCAATAGCCCAATTCTAAGCTTCTACCAAATTGAGTTGGATATATTGAATAAGAATCCGCCAGCAAGTCGAGAAAACATAGTATCTTGGAGTGGGTTCCGTGTTCCAAACCCTCTCTTTGCGTGCGTCCCTGGCCTGTTATATTAGTCAGCTGTTCCCAATCAGGGTCATGACTGTACATAAAAGTTATACTCAAGAACTGGAGAAGAATTGATGGTGAAAAAGTGTGGGAATGATGCTACTACACAAGGAACATTAAAATGACAAAATATTGGTTTGGAAAACGCATATCAGCAATACATTATTCTCGAGCATTCTCTGCTAATACTAGGATCGGCTCTTAGATCGATTCAAAAAATTCTATTTCAATTCAATGAATTAAAAGCACAAAATTTGGAGGGGTCTAATAACAAGTGATGGTACTCTTCTATTAAACGGACTCTTTTATCTAGTGTATATGGAATGTCAAACTGCAGACGCGACGAAAACCCCGTTTTTACGGGATGATTCAAGACACCGCTGTAGAGAAATACAATGTATGGCGTGGTTTTAATTGCGTATAAGATATAAGATGCGTATAATTGCGTATAAGATGCGTATAAGAAAATCCTCTTTTTTTCACATTTTTTTATTTTATTTTTCTTGTTATTTTCTTTCCTCTCTGAGTTTCATTTGTATAAGATATTAAAAGTGTTCTTTTTTTTGGGGGGGGGGGCCTAGGCTAGGTTACGTATTTAATATATGCTATGCTTTGCCCAGCCGCGGACCACCTGCTTTCCGTTTGGCTCTAGATGGTTGACCGGAAAGGAAAATCTTTGGCAATCTATCATCCTTCATCCGCAGAACATGCCCTAGCAATCTCAGCCTTTCTCTCATTTTAGCCCTAGAAAGCGGGATTGAACCACACTTTTCGTACTGCCTACAGTTTGAAATACGGTCAGTCAACCGGGTACTCAGAACAATATGTAGGCAATTTCTCTGGAAAACATCTAGCAAATCTTCATCCGCTCTTCGGAGTACCTATTCTTCAGAGCCATATTTGACCACTTTCATCACTGTAGCTTCTAAAATACTGATATATCCGACATAATATCTGATTCAGGGGTGAACACAGGGGAGGATTGGAGGCACCCTTAGTGGCTGTTCTGGCCTCTCTCGCGCCCGCCGTAATTCCTTGATTAGCCCCCCTTCCTGTCTCCCAAAATTTTCAGGTCAAATTTTAACAGCAATTTCATTTATTAACCAAAAATGCCATTTATTTAAATCTGACTTTCTTACTTTAGCCTCTGCAAAATTATTAATTATCTCGTCCCAAGTGATTGCTTCTGATTTTTCATGTTCAGTGTTCATTAACGCTAAATCCTTCAGTTGCTCCACTCCTGGCCCTTAGTCGATTTGATTTTGTTTACTAATTAACGTAAGTCCTGAACCCCCCCACCCAGCACTGAAGAAGTGACGACAGCTGTGAAAAGGTTTAAGAATGGACGTGCACCCGAAGTCGATGAGATTACGGCAGAGATGCTGAAGACATCCCTTCGAGCGTGTATTATTGTTTGGACAGTTCTCTTAATGATCATCTGAAATAACGGAGAAGTCCCAAAAGATTAACCCAGGGGTATACTAGTCAAACTCTTCTAGAAGGATGATGCGCTAACCTGTGATAACTGGAGAGGCATCAACTTGACATCTGTGCCCAGTAAAATACTAGCCACAGTCGTATTACAATGCCTAAGAACATCCCTAGACTTTCGACCTGGCAGGTCTTGCTCTGATCTTGTTTTCATTCTTAGACTAATGGTTGAAGAGTCAAGGGAATGGGACAAAAAAGAATATACGTACTCTTCGTACCCTGATGAACTAGTTAAAATGATAATCACACTCTGTGAAGATAGTGAATGTTCTGTGCCCACAGAAAACGGGGATCCGTGTTTTCTCAAGATAATGTTTGGTGTCTCAGGGCTGCAGCTCAGCTCCAGGATCTCTGGCGAGGTATCGTAGACGCCCTCTGTGGCATTCCTGGCTTTGAATCTAAGATATAAGGTAAACGACCGCTCATTACCAGCGACCGACACCGCAATCGCTAATAATATTTGATAGGCCACTCTTATGATAGGCGACGTTTGCGAAGACCCCTTCATCTCCGTATTTCACAATTAACTCTAACACAAGTACAGGTTTCTTTGAGGAATTGTGTCGGTGTTGGAATATTTTGTTTCCTATCTTGGAGTTCGTGGAACAGTTGAATGGGATCTAAATTATCCTAATATTTTACTTTTATTCCTACTTACTTTTATTTTCCAGAAAAAGTTATGAAGACATGGGAGAAACGAAAATCCCCTAAAATAGCCTCTGGGTATCCTTCATCGATATTTTAAATTTCTCAAATTTCTGGACACTTTTTTATTCAAATTATCGGATAAGTTATATTTTCTTATTATTTGGTCCCCGGAATTTTCTTATTATTTCAATCTCCCCTGAAAATATTTTGCGTATCTTACTGATCTTAAGCAGGGTCGTATCCAGGATTTTTTTTTGCGGGGGGGGGGGGGCTTACAAAAAAATTTTTTCGGGGGGGGGGGGGGGGGGTACAAAAACTTTACAAACACATCAAAAATTTGTTAACTACTCAATTTTACTACGTTTTTTACTAGTCGGACAAACAATTGGGGGGGGGGAGTACCCCTAACCCCCTGGATACGGCCTTGATCGTAAGTAGTTTATATTCTGAAAAAATCAAAAAAATTTTGCAGTTGCATAATCAAAACCACGCTTTGCATTTTGTTCCCTATGTTTAACACACAGTTTCCGACTTATTGAGGAATTTCTCTTCGGGCTATTACACTGAATACGCACCATTCTTCAATTGGTTGTTTAAAAAAAATTGCTGAAATGTATATGCATATCACCAAATAGACCTCTTGTAAGGGCTCCGTCGCACCAAAATCTTAATAGAGAAGAAGGGTTCGGGGAGTGCTATGATCTTGAATGCTGCAAGTTTCATGATCTTGTCCCTAATTCAACAACAACATACCGTCCATGTCTCGGGGCCACCACAAGTTTTGGCACTGACTTGGGAGTCTTTGTATTTTTTTTTTTTTGCGTTGAAAACTATTTAAAAAATTACTAGAATTTAGAAAAAAGGAACCTTATTAAAGGTGCGACTCCAGTTAGTTTTTTTTAGTCAAATTAACAAACTGTTCGTGAAGTTTCAGCTCGAAAATGTTTCGAATCTATGCTCTTGGGCTCTCAGAGATGCTCAGTTTTATGGTGTAATTTTCCTCAAGTATAGCATCTTTTTGGGTGTGTTTTCTTCCTTATCTGAAATTATTAGAATCTTCATCTGCTAATCATTTTTGACGGCAAAATTTAACCCTAATTAGTTTTACTTATTTGGATTTACCAAGCTCATTATTTTATGTATATCATCGCTGTTATACCTAAAGGCCGTATCTGAATTTTTCAACTTGCTGAAAAAAATATTGCATATTTGCCTGGTCGAGTGGGTAAATTCTAGTTACCTTCTTGAATATATGACTTAAATATAACCCCTTGAATCCTAGAATTCTACCTATATACAAAGTTCCATGGGCAACTATCGGCTCTGAAAATAACCGATTGACGTTATATAACAAATATCTTCAGCCATCCTACAGTGCGGGTATTTCTTATTATGCATTCAGTGAAGTTTCAATAAAACTGTGGCGAAATTTTATATTTTAGAATAAACCCGGTTTTGTCTCAAAGTGTTACTTTTCTAATTAGTTTCTCCCCTTCATTTGTTGCTAGCAGTAAATTCTTTCGAATTTTGTGCTTGGTGGATGGGAAGTGTATGCTTATTTTATCCCATTTACACTTAATTTGTTTAAAATAACATGTTATGGGATTGAACTTGCAATCCACTGTCCTTCAGGGCTGGGGTTCAATTCCTGATGTCACGGGTCATTTGGCTTGGGACGGGGTCAAGAGCATGACTATGTAATCTCAGCCAGAGTCTACCCAGCTAAAAAAAAAAAAAAAAAAAAAAAAAAAAAAAAAAAAAAAAAAAAAAACAAAAAAAAAAAAAAAAAAAAAAAAACCACAACATGTAATGGGATTGAACTTGCAATCCTCTATCCTTCATGGCTGGGGTTCAATTCTTGATGGCGCCGATCATTTGGTTTGGGACGGGGTCAGGAGCATGACTCCTGACCCCGTTCAGATCAGGACCAGATCCAAAAGGGCACCGGCAAAAATCTGGGGAAGGTAACCTGGAAGGGTTTGCTAAAGCATTTATGAGTAGACCCCCAACCCACATTGCACTTCCAGGGAGAAGGGCCGTGAAAAGGAGATCAGCACGCCCGGTTTGGGCTGTGAAGTCTAGTGTTGTTTCTTTGCTTTGTCAGGGCCGCATAGTACGTAATATAAGGCATGCGTGATCTTGTGACTTGTCAAAATAATCCAGGTTCCTAGAGGACCGTGGATAATCTAATGTTTACCCTAGAACCAAATTAGATAGGATAAAACGGAAGAAATTTATATGGAAAATATAGGGTAGAGGAAAAATTTTAATGTTCCTGCGAATTCAGAGGGGTAGAGACACTCACTCAAAACCCCCCCTCCAATACATGTGCCTGTTGAATTGTAACTTTTTTTTTCAAAGAATATCCAAGAGGAGTTTATCTTCGGAAACTTCATCGGAGGATTCCTTCCTTATCCCCTTTTATGAATTTATGCCCTTCTCGTTTTGTCCAATGATCTCTCTTGAATGTCTTTTGGGAGCCTATCAAATGAAACTTTTCCAAGGTAATTTTGGCACAAGTTAGAAATTTTATTAAATGAGCGAAGATAACTTCTAGAGCGGAAATAGTAATGTCAGTTTTTTCTGGGTCAGCAGTTGGTCTAAAGGCTCCATATTTGTTTTTTTTCGTGACATATAATGCGTGGAAAAAACTCTTATCCTGTAATATTTTCTTATTTTCTGTTAGTTTGTTCGGTGAGGTACTCGTTTAGTCATAATCCTTAGCAGACTGGGTCCCGCCATATTTGCACGCTGCTTAAAATTTGTAGAGAAGAGAATTACAAATTCAATATTTTATTCCAGACTTATGGGAGCTGAAACCCCGCCCTTCATGGCTTGACCCCCCCCCCCCCCAAAAAAAGAAAGAAAAATCAACGATATTTTATTCTAAAACTTATGGGAGATGATCCCTGGCCCTCCATGGCCAGCCATCCAATACTTCAAGTGAAACTACCAGTCTTAAGTAAGAGCATTAACAAATCTGTCTCAGAATATCATTTGCTCTAATATTCTAAAGCTAGAAAATGCGTTCTAAGTTTAAATATGCGGCACTGCCGCAAAACTTCCCATATTTGTTCTTGTTCTTAACCTTCTTAGTTAAGTGTATCGGTTGATGTATCGGTAGAATAATGATTCTATTCATTACATACTCTCAATAAAGTTATGCTCTATTGCTAAACGGGGGTGGGGCTCTCTATAAATGAGAGCCATCTCATGTCCAAGTTGACCAAAATTTTCCGAAAAAGGGACACATTATAGGAAACATACGGGAGTATGTGGGGAAAAAAGATGTGCGGATGAGAAGATCGACGAACCCGCCTTCCCTGCATGCCTACCTGAGTATACCCGAGTGAGTGATGGGTTAGTCGTGACTCAGAATAAATATTTTACAACCAGGCACGTGCGCATGTTGGAGATGGGATGCTTTAAACGTTTTGATGACTGTTTCGATGTCGGAAAGTTATATACTAAAAAACTTGAAATATTAGCTTCAAAGTCAAAAATACGTAATTCACGTCATTTTACGTAATTCAAGGCTTTCAAGTATAAAAGATCTAAAAATGTATAAATATGTTTTTAATTCTAAAGTTTTGCCTACTATCCATTACGGAGCTGAATTTTGGGGGCATGACCCGGCACCACAATTGGAATCAATTCAGCTGCAACACTTTAAGAGATTAATTGGTCTTCACGTAACGACCCACAATCAGGCAATAAAAGGTGACCTAGGTATATTTTCGCTGAGAATGAGTAGATTAGCACAGATGATCCGGTACTGGCTAAAGGTTCTAAGTCTTTCAGAAGATAGGTTAGCAAAAGCAGCTTATGTGGAGATGCTACGGTCGAAACGTAAAAGATCGTGGTCGTATCAAATAAAAAATGTTTTAAATGGATTAGGATTATCATATATTTGGAATGAGGGGCTAGGACCCTCAGATCAGGGTGAGTCGTTTTTGGCTATGATTGTAGAAAGAATAAAAGACCAGGAAGTCCAAATGTGGACCCAGGCAGTTAAAACATCTGAAACATTGAAGTTTTATTCCCATGTAAAAGAGATATTTGGATTCGAATAGTATTTTAAACTAGGATTACCGGGGGAGACATTGAGGACTTGGTTTCGGATCCGTGCGAATTGCCTGCCACTAAAAAATAGAAAAAGAGTATTTGAAAGAAATAGGGTGGCCCCAGATGCAAATGCGGATTACTCTTGCCCCAGATGTAACCTAGGTATTGAGGATGTGGCCCATATTCTCACCGAGTGCCAGCAACTTTCTCTATTAAGGGAAAAGTATTTTGAGGGTGGTAACTTGGAGTTCCCGGGGATCCTGAAAACGACTGTAAAAAGGTCAATCAGGCAGTTATGTAAATATGTAAATGAAGCGTTGACATCAATGAGTGAAACTTGATATTTATGTTATTTTTCTTGTGGAGTGTAATTAAGAATACTGTTCTGTATGGCCTGTTTTTTGGCTTATAATAAAATTATTATTATACTTTTAAACACCAGTTAAGTCAGCTTTGGGTTTGATTTAAATCTAACTCTTAAAGTTTTCCTTATTAAATAATTTAAATTATAAATAATTACAAATTTTAGTTATAGTTAGTAAATTAATGAATAATAAGAAAATTGTTATGAAATAATAATAAAGATAGAACAACACTTATAATCTAAAAAGTTAAATAATGATTCAAATCTTAAATATCAAATAATTTAAATATAAATCTTAGTTTTCTAACGCCAACCCAGAAAGCTTTGGGTTTAACTTAAATTTAAATTTCAAGGTTTTTTTAATCAAATAGTTTAAATCTTAAATAATTACAAATTTTAATTATGGCTGATACCTTTATGAATAAACAGAAAGCATTAATGAAATAATAATAAAGATAAAATAATATTAATAAATATTACCGTTAAAAAGTAATTCAAATCTTAAATAGTTTAAACATAAATCTTTGTTTTTTAACGCCAACTAAGACAGCTTTTGGTTAGCTTAAATCTTACTTGGTTGTTTTTATGAATATTGGTGTGTCATGGGCTCAGGGGAACTTTTACGAGTATATGGACTTGATCCATATTGAACATGGACCTATCATCGTCACGCGAGTACTAATTAAATCTTTGAACTATGCTGGAGCACATTTTTCTGACATTCTTGGAAAGTAATGAGCTTTTCTGTCCGGAACTATGTGTTACGGGAGTGACAACCAAAAATGCCTTAAGTAGATACATCTCACTTTTCTTAGCAGAAATCAGAACTTGAAAGGATGGAGGCCAAAGTGAATGATAACAGTGTTGTGCTTAGAAATACCAAAAAATGTGATATGGATGGAAGAATGAAAAGATTATCGAAAAGGCTTAGTACTTTTATTTGTGATATTAAAGATGATGTCTTTGGGAATCCGAGAAGTGAGGAGTGTAAGGTTGAAAGTGAACCGGAGGATGTCAGAGATGTTATACGGTTAGTATGTTATAGGGCTATCCTCGTTGACTTCCGTGATTTATCTTGATAGACAACTATGCCTACGTTTAGTGTTAAAGTAAATAAATTAAAAAAAGACATAACAATCATGGGTAAGAAGGGCTATTTAACAATTGTCTAAATTGCTTGTCTAAGTAAATAAATGACCGTGGAGTGGTCTATGATCTGAATTTGTGTCTCGAAAAGTGCTTTGAAGTACCTCCAACGCTACCCCTTCCATAACACTATTAGTCCTGCAAAAATATGGTTTTGACCCGGCATTTGAGCACCAGATTTTTTTTTTGCACCAAAATGTTCAGAAAAATTTGTTTAATAACATCAAAAATTGGACGTGCAGGATTAAAAATCTCGAATTTGCAGAGCACTCTGCCCTTGCAGAGCACATTTTTGAAAAACCAGACCATACTATCTTCCTATTAATTAAAGTCTGGGGAGACCGAAAATTACATAAGAATTGAAAAAATCCATCACTTAGAACCCCATTTCCACCCTAGGCAAGGTCAGAAGGGGTAAAAATACCATTTGTGGGATTGCAATAATATAATACATAATTAAAAAAAAAAACTGAAAGTTCTCTTCCTATTAATTCCAGGGAGTCTGGGGAATTCCGGGGAGTCTAGGGAAGTCCGGGGAGACTGAAAAGGACATCATAATTGAAAACTTACATCATTTAATACCTTTTTCCACCCTAAGCGGGGTCAGAGGGGGCTTTTTTACTATTGACCTACTTTTGGCTTTAAAGGTGCTTCATTGCAATTTCACACCAGTGAACTCAAACACAAAGAGAAAAATATGTACCTGACTTCAGAGGTTGGAGGGGGGGGGAACTTTACTTATAACAATGTTTTTCTGGACGTTTCTTTTTTTCAGGGCTAAAGAGTGCAAATCTGAGCATAAGATTTTCTTTAAGGCCTGTCTTG